>MU842809.1:100337-601709 GCA_030867305.1 Colletotrichum zoysiae | reverse complement strand
GCCTCTTTTATATCTAGTAACCTCTTTTATATCTAGTAACCTTCTTTATATTTAGTAACCTCCTTTATAATAAGTAATAAGCCTATATAATAATACAGTCTATATACCTTTTTAGTTAGTGTTATAGGTAGGCTAATAGGACCTTATATAGCCTTTTTTATATCTAGCTACCTCTTAATAGATATCTACCTCCTTTATATCTAGCTATTTTTTAATAGATATTAATAACTTTATAATAGGTAATAAGCCTATATAGTAATATAGTCTATATATCTTTTTAGTTAGTATTATAGGTAGGCTAATAGGGTGTTATATAGCCTTTTTTATATCTAGCTATCTTTTAATAAATATAATATAGTATTTATTAAAAATATTAGAGGTAATATATTTATAGTTAGTTAATAAGAGCCTAATACGTCTAAATAACCTTACTTTCTCTATAAGGGATATAGGTAATAATATTAAATTAGTAACTGTTAAATACTTAAAAATACGGATTTCTAAAACTGCTGGCTAAAAATTGGTGTTTTGTATAGGGGTTACATTTGTGTGTGGCTGCCGCACGGACGAAAAGTTGGGTTTTCGACACTGCCAACGCAACAGACTGTAGAAGAGACCGAGAGGCTGCTTATCTTATCTGCACCGTTGGAGGCACCAGAGTGACGGAATCCGTCCACTGCAGGAGGAGGCAGACACGCCGCGCCTCTCAGCGCCCCAAACTACGCCATCGGGACCGTGCACTCACCCTCTGCAACGTCCTCAGACCTGCTACCGTTACTAACGGGACACGTGAGGAGGAGGAGGAGGAGCTATATTGAGACTGGTTCCGTCTTTTTGTATGTACAGGCTATGTATACGGAATCCTGCAAGATCTCCTGCAACTACAGGCCTTATCGACTTCAATTCATTACACTCCAGAGCAACTAAACGGCAGTAACACACGCCTCGGTTCCTGGGATCAAAGAGGAGACGGCGTCATCAGCCCGTTTGCCTCTTTCTTGTTGGGCATGTTTCCAGCGGAAACGAGGCACTGCAGAAGAAAGAACAATTCTCTACGCTATGATGTCAGTATAAGAACTTCATGAAGGGGTTTGGTCCTGAAAAATAGTGAGACCAGAAGTTATACAAAGAACTTGTACGAATATGCTCGTTGACATGCCCCGGTCACAAGTAGAGAGGGAGCACAGAAACGACCACAGCAATCGAGGGGAATAGGGCCAATCTTGGCTTATACGTGTCCGGGGCAGTTATTGTATATGTTCCGCCGCAACGGGGATGGGGGGTTCATTGGTATCTCCTTTTTATATCAAATCCCCCTCCGGCTATTCTTCCTCTTCATCGCTCACCTCCTCCCCTGCTTCTATTGCCTCCTGCCGCCTCTTGGCCGCGCGTTCCCTCTTCCGCTCCAGCAACTTCTTCAGCCGCGACGCCGAGTTGAAGACGCCGTTGGTGCCCGAGCCGCACGCGGCGCACGTCGGGTCCTTCCTGTACCTTTTGAGCGCGCAGGGCTCGCAGAAGTAGTGCCCGCACCTCGTGATGACGGGCGCCTTGTAGGGCTCCTTGCAGATGATGCACGCAAAGGGTATGTTCTCCAGCATGGCCTCCTCCTCGTCGTCGTCGGCGTCGTCGTCGCCCGCCTTGGCCCCCCGGTCCGCGCTGGCGACCACGGTGCCGCCAATGTTCTTCTTCCCTTTGGTGACGCTCTCCCACTCCTTGTCGAGCTGCCACCCGTGCTTGTAGTCCTCTCGCGCGTGGAGGTACTTGCAGTTGTCGCCGAAGCCGCAGAAGCCCGTCTGCTTGTAGTCCTTGCAGACGTCTGGCGCGAAGTCGGTGACGGTGATGGTTCTGATGTTTGTGGGCGCCTTGATGGGCCCGACCGTCCTGCTCGGCGCGTCCGGGTTCTTGGTGATGAAGGATGTCTGGTTCGCGAGGCCCTTGTAAGTGCCGTCGGGGGCCTGCGACCCCTTTGGTGCGGCCCGTGTGGTGCCCAGCAGGTTCTTGGAAGAGAGCGCGTCCTTGCCGTCCTCGTCGTACCAGTTGCTGTGTTTTGTGGCATCGTTGGAGTCCGTTATGGGCACGCTGCGATCGGCGGTGTATACCGTGGCGGAGACGTCTTTATTTGATGTGGCGAGGTCCCTGGAGGATGCTGTGATGGCGCCGGCGTTCTTCTTGCGCCTTTTGACGCGCTGGCCCGCTTCGTCTTCGGAGGAGGAGTAGTCGGATTCGGAGTCGCTGTTGGCGGGCGGCGGTGTCGCGGGCCTCTTGCGGATGTTCGCCTTGCCCTTTGCGCCCCGCCGCTTGAAGACGGCGACGGGGGCGGCGTCGGCTGCGGGTGCCGCGCTGTCGGCCATTCCTGATGATTGATGCTGTCCTTTTCTCACACTCGCGTGGGCAGGTAGGTGGAGAATGAGATGGTTGGTATTGCGACCGAAGTTGTTTTGGGTTATCCTTGGATTCAAGTCGCCTTCCGCTTCTTTGATAGCAATCGCAAATCGTCGGGAAGCCGAGAATGCCTTCTGGAATGACGAAGATCAAGCCACAAAGATGACAAAGCAAGAGTGGCTTGACTAAGGGATGGGATGGGAAACCCGCAGCGAAGCGGGCGAGAATTAATCAGGTGACCGGTGGAGCTTTCCACTATGTCCACAGGTACCTCAGGTACCTGGCAGCCGTCCATGCGTTCGCTCGCAGCGAAGTTAGCTGCGAACTGAAGAAAGGAAACGAAAAATCGGGAGGCTGGAAGACAAGGGCTTGATTGGACAGAAACAGTCCTCGACAGGGCAGGAGTGGCTTACAGGGATGAGCTTCCCAGATAGGTTAGAGCTGGCAGGCTGTGGGCCAAAGCTACTATGTAAGATTGGCCAAAGTTATGCGGCCGAACAAGTCGAGTCCCGAAAAACCGAAAAGGACCTTGTTTTGAGGCAATGCGATGCGGCGGCATGGATTGGCGGGGAATGGGATCACAAGCGAGCGAGGATGAATGGACGGGAGCCTCGATTATTATTGCGATGCAATGCGATGCCACGGGATGAAGGTTCACTCAGTATTTCATGACTCTGGTCGCGCGCATGAGCGTTCAGGCATGCTGGGCCGCGCCTTGGGGGCCTTGGGGTTTCGCGGGAAGGGGGGAGAGATGGAGAGAGATCTGGATGGATGGATGGATGGACGCGCGCGTAGCGAGTGAATGTGAGAGGATGTAGCCGTGTTGTTGGCATCGGCCATCCGGATTGGCCACGCATGCGTGCACGAAAACAACAGCTCCAAAGACAGCGTACTGCATTGCATGCACCACCTACATAGATAGCACAGTAGGTATGTACCTAAGCTTCTACGTGGTCGAGGGCGCAACGGCAAGGGATCGACGACGAATAGAGGCGCGCCCTCAGTGGTGGTGCATGAAGCTGTCCCAAAACAATGCGGTATCGCGTAGCTCGTCTTCCGCATGCAGTAACGAGCTCTGTGTACCTACGAATACCTCGGTACCTAGGTACCTAGGTAGTATCAAGAGTCACGGGAACAGACCTGTATCGTATCTGCATTCGTATGTATCGCCGCCAGGATGCGGCTCAAGCATGACGCGCCGTGGCTGGGTCAGGATCAGGAAGGACACTGAGCAAATTCATCGATAAGCATCCGCACAAGAAGACGTCAGCCGCACCAAACCGGATCGGTGGAAATGAATGGATTGGACTCTAAGAAACGACTCACACAAATCCACATATACACTACAGTGATACGGCATGTGTCTCCATCGACGTATGTGTATAGGTACGATGATAGAGTACCTAGGTAGTGTATCCATCCGTACATGCTGGCAGCAACCCACAGCTGCAAGGTACCCGGAGTTGTGCAGTTGCATAGGTAGGTAGGTACATACCTAGTTGCACAGTTGTACGATCACGAACGTACGAAGTATACCTAGCAGGTAGGCAGGCAGACAGACAGGCATGGCCTGCTCCACGGTGGAGCCCTGAAGACGTTGAGAGCCGAGTCCTGGCAAATAAAATACCCTGGCTGGCCCCCACGACAGGCATGAAGACCTATGTAATTGACAGGCACAAGGAAAGGAAAGGAGAGGAGAGGAGAGGAAAGGAAAGGCTCAGCAAGTTCGATCTGCTGCTACACTAGCAACATTACAACGGCCTTCACGCCTCTTTCCGCTGCTTGCCAGGTGTGCCTAGGACGGATAGGGGAGACGGTCAAACCACTGTCTCGTTCCAAGTAAAGCGCCGCATACATGCCTAGCTACCTTGTACCCGTACGTCGGTACGAAGTTAGTGCCCAGGTAATTAGTTTAGTCGGGGAGGCATGTCGTGTATGCAGGTAGGTAGGTATTCGTAGGTAGGTACATCACATATCGACTTGGCTACCTTACCTAGGTACCTAGATAGTCTACCTAGGTAGTTTAGGTAGTTATCCTTACCGTACGGTGTATCCGTAGGCGCTACCTGTACCGACCGTGCTCCGCAAGCTGCTCCCGGGCCGCCGTCATTCGAGTGCCCCCCGGTCTGGGTTAATCAATGTGCAAGCAATGTGCAATGTATGTAATGAGTTGATCATGTATGTAAGGCAAGTACCTAGGTAGGTAGGTGTAGGCATATACCGGTGGTAGGTACAGATGTGAAGTCTCCATCCCTTCTTATGCCTGGAGGGGAACGCCAGGAACGCGAGGACAAGATTATCAAGAGAAGGAGGATCCATCCTCCCTCATCGTGGGGTCTCCTCTCCTTCTCGTCTACCAGATTAATTACTAACCCTTTCCGCATCTCCCTCCATCCCATCCCATCCCTCCTTCTCCCTCCCTCCCCCCCCCTCGTCGTCGTCGTGTGTTTCCGCCTCCTTCGCCTGACGACGCCGACACCCGCCGACAGTCAATTTTCCCCCGTCCCGTCCCGTCCCTCCTTCTTTCTGCTTTCTCTCTTCCTGGCGAGTCACCAGTTCGACATTGAATCGTCGTTGCGCATCCCCTTTGCGCGACCGCGAGTGCTCTCAAACTGGAGTGACCCCCAGGCCGAGAAGAAGATTCGGAGAAGACCCCATCGAACAAACAGCCCGAGCCTAGGGAAACAGATCAGGAAAGGAATACATACCTTGCCTTTGTGTGTTTGAAGACGTAATAATCTCTCATTCATTCTTAGTGCCTTGCGTTTATTCCTTCCTTTTTCTCAGGCTGGTTCAGGATTCTTCTGCCTCTTGTTCCGTTCTATTAATCTACCCTATTCTTCTGGCCCTTTGTTTTACTCTTCCCTCCTTGCCTACCTACCTCACCTACCACTTAGGTACCCAGGCGCTACAGGTATCTTGCCTGCAGCCAGCTCAACCCGACCCTCATTCCCTCACTACGAAGAATCTTTGCCCATTCTGAATATTCCGATTATTTATCCATTTTATTTATTTCATCTTTCTTGCTCTTTTTCTTCCCCCTGTCGGTTTTTTTCTTCGAGACCCTGTGGTGCGTCGTCTCCGCCACCGCCGTCACTCTCTCCCGCCTCGGCGTCAATTTGGCTTCCCGACCGATCGGCTCACGAGCACTGCGAATCATCACCCACCCACCACACGAGGTTGGAGCTGAGCTGAGCTTTCCATCACCTCGCCTCGGAGCAAGCTACGGTAGCTACTCCACAGGCTAAGGAATTCGAGAGTCAGAGAGGGCTTAGCCCAACGGCCACTCACGGTTCAGACCGCCGCGCGCCGCTTCGTGCCACGCACCGCCCGCGCCCGTAATTCGACCCGACCGTACTACCGCACCCTACCTTACCCTACCTAGGTACCTTACCTTAGGTACGTAGGTTCGGTTCACCAACCTCGGTAGGTAGGATAACGCGGATATCCTCATCTGAGACCTCTGCTCTCCGCGAACACGCCGGCTCATTTGCTTTTTCTCCCCCCTGGCATCGTTCGCCCGCGCGCCGCGACTCACGGAAAACGGCAGACCCTTCCCTAATAATATCATTGTCTTATTATTTAGTCCTCCTTGTCTTTTTCCTCTCCCCGTCGACACCGACCGCCATCCGAACCCGGCCTGGGGTTTTTTTTTTTTCTTGCTCGAAGGGAGTTTCCAAGCACCGACCTTTTATTTAAGCTTCCTTCGTCCGGATCTTCTTCAGCTCATCTCATCAATACGTAAGTGTCCGGGCGTCTTTGCACGTGGAGGGAACATTGCGACAGAAAGAGAGGGAAGAGCGAGAAAGGAAAAAGAAAAAGGAAGCAGAAGAGAGAGAAAGAGAGAAAAAAAACACCCAAGAACGTAAGAGACCAAGAGAGAATACAGCGCCAACCTGAACTTCTTCTTCTAGTGCAGCAAGCAGCAGCCGTCTTAGCTGCATCCTCCCGTGGAGCAGCAGCAGCAACAGCAACAACAATAGCAGCAGCGCAACAGGAGCAGCAGCGAATCAAGCCAAAAAACAACACAAAGCCGACAGGGCACCACCGCCGCTCGCTCGCGTAAACCTGGAGAGGGAGGAGTTTATTAGTGCCATTTGCCCACCCACCCCCTGCACGACAGACATACCTACCTACAGCCGCCCGCCCGCCCGAGCGCACACATCCATCATCCTGTCGCCCTGCGCCTGCCTGCCTGCCTGCAAGGAACCACCGGGGACCGACCGCATTGCATTCCTGTCAACAACAACACCTCCCGTCTTCAGCTGCGGAGGGGGACACAACACAAACAACAAGGTCCAAGTCAAGTCAACAAAAAACATCACACACCCACCACGCCCCCCTCGTTCCCTCTTTCCCACCTACCTACCTACCTCTCTTTTTTACTCTTTCGACACCCTTCCGACCAACTCCACGACGGAGACGACGACGACAACGACGACGACCTCAATTCTTCTCCCACTCCTTGTCTCCCTTTCTTCTTCTTCTTCTTCTCCCCCCCACCCCACTTCTCCTCTCTCTTGCTCTCCCGCAACCATCCGCTCGTTTTTCGACATCTCCCATTCCCCACGTTACGTTGTGTAAACAGGCAGCCGGCTCTGCACGCCCCCCGCGCTTGCGTTGCAGCCATCGGCTCATCCCTCCATCCTCGTCGAACTGGGTACCTCCGCATACCTCCTCCACACAACGTAATCGTCTTTGCGTGACTCGCCCGACAATCGCGACCGCTCGCTTTCCACAAACACCACACGACGACGCTCCGCCGATTTTCGCACTGGATGTCGCCGCAACGCATCTGACGGCGGCATCCCCCATTCTTCCCCATCAACATGGCGAACTCACTCGCCGTTGATAAGCCTTATCTGCCGCCCGCTGATGCGGATGCGAACGATCCCTTCGTCTCGCCGCCTGGACCTGCCCATCACCGCTACTCCAGCTTCGACAACCAATCCTTTGCCCTCGGTCCTGCTTCCTCACCCGACCAGGCCAAGCGCGTCTTGCAGGCCCACATTGCTGATACCGAACGCCGCCTTGACGAAGCCGGAAAGCTGGGAACCGCCCTCGTCCAACAGCGCAAGGAACTCGCCGAACGCCTCAAGGAGGTCGAAGAGCAGGAGACGGAAGGAGAACTTGCCCCCGAGCTGCGCGCCAAGCTTGTCGACATTGAGAAGGAGTTCCAAGATGTTGCTCGCGAGACTGCCAGGGCCTTCTTGCCCAAACAGAGGGTTCCCAGCAACGAAGCTGCTGGAGGCTCGCCCTACGTCCCCGACGGAAGGATAGCAAGAGTAAGTTTGCCCACTCACTCATCTAGCGCATTTCGTTACTAACACCCCTCCAGCGCTCCATCAGTCCCTCCAAGTTTGAGAAGCTGGAGATCCAGGCCACTGGGTCGCCCTCCAAGCTCAGTGTTCCGAATCGCAAAGTTAGAAACCAACCCGCCAATCGCATCCACGACATCGAATTCGCTGCCGAAATCAGCACATCCCTGATCGCCCAGGTCCGCAACCTGCAATCCCTTCTCTCGGAAAAGGACGAGGAGCTGCGCGACATCAAGGTCGACAAGTCCAGGTTGGAAATCGAGAACGAGAACTTCCAGCAGCGCGTCAAGGCTCTGGACGAAAGCGAGAACAAATACAAGGACGAGAATTGGAATCTAGAGACACAGGTCCACGACCTCATAGCTGCGCAAAAGGACGCTGCAGACCGAGAAAAGAAGCTGTCGCAGAGCTTGAATGTCCTTCAGGTGGAAAAGAACTCGGTCCAGAAGGAGCTCGACGAGGCCAAGGTCTCGCTCGCCAAGCTCGCCGAGGAGCATGAACGCGCTGTGAAGCATCTCGACCTGGACCTGACCACTGCTAAGCGGAATGCCGCCTCGGCCGAAACCGAGAGGAATACCTTGCGACGCAAGGTTGACGACCTCATGAGCCAAAACACGGAGCTCGCCAAGGCCATTTCCATCCAGCGTGGCCGCATGTCTGATCGCGACTTTGTCCGCGGTGTCAGTGACGAGGACTTGGAGGCTGCCGCAGACGGCTTCACTCCCGAGCACTCCCCGCCGCCGTCGCCTATGAAGGGCACCCCCCGTCACGCCATGTTGGAGTCCGAGACGCTCAAGAGCTCTCTCTTGCATGCCCAGCGAACCATCCAGAGCCAGAAGACCGTTATCCACCGCGAGAAGACCGAGAAGCTCGAGCTCAAGCGACTCCTCCAGGACACGCGCGACGAGCTGGAGAAGCTGCGCACCGATGCCGCACCTGTTCCCGCCCGCCGCAACCGCAAGGTAGAGTCGAGGGAGTTCAAGAAGCCTTCCCGCGGCTTGCTTGGCGGCCACCGGAGCAGCAGAAACGAGGTTTACCAGGACGACCCAGACTGGGAAGAGGCCACGGAAATCGGCAGCCCTAGAACTTCGCCAACAAACGCTCGCTCCAGCTCCATCATCCGTAGACCCAACAGCAGACCCGGCAGCGGCTATAGGTCTCAATTCACCGATGTCAGCGACCACTTCGAAACGGCCAATGAGACCAGCGATGCTGCCTTCGAGACCGCCAACGAGCGTGGAACCGAGACGGAGGACTTCCAGACTGGCGTAGAGGACTTCTCCGGCCTTGACGACGATGACACCGAGACCGAGACCGAGAGCCCGTCCAAGGGCCGTGACCTGCGGTCCCAGGCTCATGCCATGAATGGCGGCCGAAACTCGTACGACAGTACTGCCTCCACCTCGGCCGACGAGGATGAGGAATACATCCAGTACAGGACGCCAACGTCACAACATTCGCACCAGCGCATGCGTGTCAGGCTCAGCCGAGGCATCATCAACCGCCAGTCAAGGCAGTTGAGCGAGGAGCCGAGCTTCCAGAGCAGCCCCGCCAGTGCTGTCACAGATAGCGCTGCGGGAACGCCTCATGCCGGCGGCCAGAGCTTGTTCGCAGAGCTTGCCGATCTTGACAACAGCGACGCCGACTCTGCCGAGGATATGCCCAATCGCACAAGATCTGCGACTGGCGACTCTACAGCATCCGTCCCTACCTTGTCCCGTGATATGGTTGACAGCAGTAACATGATGGACCCTGTTAAGAAGGCGGCAGCTTCCAGGCCCATGATGGTTGACAGTGGTATGATGACGGAGCCCATAACGGAGTCATCTTTCTTCTCGGTAGCCGGTGCGGTTCACGAGGAAGGAGGTGTGTCTGTGGGGTCCATGTCGGCCGCCCAGCACATGTCACGCCACCTATCGGTTGGCGATGCCGATGCTGATGGTAGCCGTTCCCGTCCGCTGTCGATGCTCTCCTACAGCGACGCAGGTGCCCAGTATGATGCGGACATGGATGAAAAGTTGGCGCAGTTCCCGATGCCGCCATCTGCTCTCAACGAATACATCCCGCCACCGCCGCCTGAGCTCAGCCTCTCTTCCATCGACTCGCAAGATATCGAGCCTGTTGTCGAGCCCGAGACACCTCCTGTACCGCCTCAGCTCACTATTACGTCTTTGCTTTCTGAAGCTGTTGAGCCCAAGGCAGAGCCCGAGATTGTGCCGCCTGCACCCGTCTTGGCGTTCACGCCTCTTGTCTCGGAGGATGTTGAGCCAAAGGCCGAGCCCGAAGTGCCGCTTCCCACGTTGACCATCTCAACTTACATGTCAGAGGCGGTCGAGCCTGTTGCTGAGCCAGAGGTGCCCCCCCCCGTGCTGAGCCTGTCGGCTCTTCATGCCCACAACCTCGAGCCTGTGGCCGAGCCCGAGACACTCCCGCCGACGCTCACCTTGTCGGCATTGCACTCCCACAACCTCGAGCCTGTGGCCGAACTTGAGACGCCGCTACCGACTCTCACTCTTTCGGCGCTGCACGCTCACAACTTGGAGCCGGTAGCTGAGCCAGAGGTGCCGCCCCCAGCTCTGAGTCTCTCCGCTCTACACTCGCACAACCTCGAGCCGGTCGCCGAGCCCGAAGTCGTGCTTCCCGTGCCTGATCTCACCTTGTCAGCTCTGGTGTCCGAAAACATCGAGCCCAAGGAGGACCCGGAACAGTCCCGGTCACATGCAGTCGTCCCTGCTCCTATCCCAGTACCAGCGCCGGCGCCGTCATTGCCGACCCTTACCCTGTCTCCAATCGCATCCGAGAACGTGGAGCCGAGGGAAGGGCCAGAGTTCCCCGTTGCTGCGCCCACTCTCAGCCTTTCCCCTCTCGCGACGGAACACATCGAGCCCAATATTGACCCCGAGATCGTTCCCCCGGCGCCTGTCCTCAGCCTCTCAGCCCTTCACTCTCACAACCTTGAGCCGAGAGCAGAGCCCGAGGTCTTGCCCCCCACTCTTAGCCTCTCGTCCATCGTGGCGGAGGGCGTTGAGCCCAGAGCGGAGCCGGAGATTACCCCCACGATACCGACTCTCACATTTTCACTCATTGCGGCTGAGAACATTGAGCCGAACGTGGAACCTGAAGTGGTTGCTCCCGCACCTGTCCTCAGCCTTACACCAATCTCCTCTGAGGACATTGAACCGAAAGCCGAGCTTGCGCCATCACTCACCTTGTCTTCGATCACATTCTCGGACATTGAGCCTCTCGCGGAGCCGGAGGCGCTGCCCCCGGCGCCGCCCGCTCTCAGCATCTCCTCCATCTCGTCTGAGAATATTGAGCCCAAGGAAGAGCCTGAGACCCCCGCACCTCTTCCCGCTGCTCTTGCATACTCGGAAATTCGCTCCGAACACGTCGAGCCTCTTGCTGCACTTCTCCCTTCGCTAGGATTCTCCTCCGTCCTATCTCAGCACGTGGAGCCTGTCGTCGCGCCGGAACATATGGCGCTCAAGCCCAGCTTTGCTTTCTCTACTATCGAGTCTATTGAGACGCAACCCATTTCGCCTAGAAGCCCGAAGAGAGACGCGTTCATCCTCCCTCGCGACAACATGGATTCTTCCTATGTTGACAAGGACGCGCCACGGACGCCTTCTAGGAATGCTCTCATGAGCTCCGTCTTCGGCCGCAGCAAGAACAAGTCAGACGACGACACCATCATCGCCGAGGATGAGACCAGGCAATCACCCAGCGAAACTCGGCTGTCCGAGACTCCCGAGTCCCAGCGGCCGTTCAAGGAGATATCGACCAACGCCAACAACCGCGCTGCGCGGAAGCCAGCGATTCCAATGTCCGATTCCGGTGCCCAGACTTCTTTGACTGCCGAGGCGATCGACGAGATGCTCCTCTCAAAGTCCAAGGCTACTTCTGACAAGTCACTGTCGAGCTTCGGAACCCCGAGCACACCCGGTACCGTCCGCATCCACCGTCCGTCCCACGATAGTCTTAGCAGCTTCGCCACCGAGAACAAGATGGATACGGCATTCAAAAGACCAGGCAGTGCCAGCAGCAACCTCGCGTCTACCGTGCCACTTCCTCCTCTGCCCTCTAACCACAAGGAGGCTATCGAAGCTGCGAGAACCGGGTCCTCGCATGGAAGTGCGGTTATGGGCCCTCCTTTGTGGCCTGCCTCCGCGATGAGAAACCAGCGGCCACAGACTCCCAACGGCGCAAGACCGCAGACTCCCAACGGCGCAAGGCCACAGTCTCCGTTGTCAATCTCCACATCGGTGAATGCAGCCCCTTCTGTTCGTGTTTCGCGGGCTGGTGCGCCTTACGGTACTGCCGAGATTCACTCTCCAACCAAGCTGTCGACTATGAGCAGGCACTCTTCGGTGTCCTCGTTCGTTTCTGAAATCGACCACCGATTCAACCCCCAGACCGGGATGGCCGCCGCGAGTGGCTTTGGCCCCAACACGGATCCTCGCATGATCCAGGCCATCACGCAGACCATGATTGGCGAATACCTGTGGAAATACACCCGCAAGGCCGGTCGCGGAGAAATGTCGGACTACAGACACAGGCGTTACTTCTGGGTTCACCCGTACACCCGGACTTTGTACTGGAGCGATCGTGACCCGGCCACTGCCGGCCGGTCCGAGCTGCGCGGAAAGAGTGTGCCCATCGAGGCCGTTCGCGTGGTGACCGACGACAACCCTATGCCGCCCGGCCTCCACCGCAAGAGCTTGATCGTCATCTCCCCTGGCAGAACCATCAAGTTCACCTGTACGACCGGTCAGCGCCACGAGACGTGGTTCAATGCCTTGTCGTATCTCTTGCTTCGCACAACCGACGAAGGACAGTCCGACGTCGAGGAGATGGCTGGCAATCTCACGCAGGCAGATGTGGATGAATTCAACCCTCACTTCGACCGTCGCGCCAGCTCAACGGCGCGTCAGAGGCCTGCGCCGTCTCTGTCATCATACAATTCACGCACCACCCGAAACCAGTCCCCGGCAGTCGACATGTCAATGAACCCACCGACTCTGACACCGAGCAAGAACAACGCCCAGCCCCAGAGACCTTCTGTGGGTACGCTGGGTAGGATTAGTGGCTACTTCGGGACCTTTTCGAGCCTGAGAAGTCGTTCCGGTGTCGTGAGCCCCAGCATCTATGAGGCCAGCGAGGTGCACGACAGTGCTGAAGACCTCCGGGAGATGATTGAAAAACAAGACCGAGAAGCCGACAAACTGGAGAACGTGCGCGCCTGCTGCGATGGTAAGTTTGGCTTGACCGTTGTCACCTCCCAGGGAGACATGCTAACGATGACCCAGGCAAACATGATGTTGGCACCCTCCACCACCACTCTAAGCGAGGTCGGCCCTCTGGCTCTCATTCCCACTCTCACTCCAACTCCCACTCTGGACCCTCTGCGTCTACGCCGTTGACCACCTTGAAGTCACGAGCATAAGCTGGCGCTCGACGGGCACCATCACCGTCTCCACGCGGTTTTTGAGCAGCCTCAAGTTTAATATAACCCAACGAAGCACCCTAGCAATCCACTCGCTATGCCGGAAATTGGCCTCTTGGGAGACCCTCCCCATCCATGAAGAATTCGCTCTCACGCAACGGATCACGACGTCCATGACAACCATCTCCTTGTTGTCTTTGCCCAGGATGCCCTGCGCCCCCGCAAGAGCACAGGCCCCTTGTCCTTCCGTTTTGGACCTAATCTATCATTTACGACTGCATCCAGGACCCTGCGTGTCCTCACGACCACCAAACAATTTTTTTTTTCGCGTTCTGCCTGTCTCAATTATAGCCACTCGGCACCGGCCTACCATTGCCAGATGACATTGTCTGGATGATTGCTAAGCATGCTTTTTTTTGGGCCGCGTTGTTTTCTTTGCTACCGGGAGCAAACTGTCATTATCATTCGCATGGGTGGTTTCTGAAAAGCGAAACCAATTGATTCCAAGTTTTTCAGCATGGCCACGGCGAAATCACTGGGGACAGAGAACCCGGGGAACCTGGGAAAGAAAACATAGCAATGTGCTACCAGATGCAACCAAGCTTCGTCTTGTGTTGCGGCTTTCGTGATCTGCAAGAAAGGGCAACCCACAACAAAAACAACACCACCTACTTCCTTTTCTGTCCTCTTTTTTAATGTACTCTCACTCACACACATCCTCTCTCTCTCTAACTCTCTCTCTCTCCACCGCTTTTTCTATGTTCGTACTATCAGGGCATACGTCCCTCGATTCTTTCTCTCCTCTCCTATGGAAATTGGGGGTGGGGCCGAATCTGGAAGGTTTTACGGGATTGATTAAACTTGGGAGTTGGGACTCTGTAGATGTAATGCATAGTTCTACTTCTGAACCTTTTTCATTGTTTATTATCGTCAGTGTGCCCCATCGCGTGTGACTCTCTAACCTGGCGTCAACGACTTTGGCAAGGGCCGGTGTAAGCGGCAGTAACTGATGTTAGGAAGGAGGAAGAAAGCAGCAGGCAAGCTAAGGTACACCAAGGTACAGTTTGCAAAGCGGTTGGTTCCTCGTGAGGTCGCCAGGTACACGATAATAGCGATACAGTTGGCAAAAACACAGTGTGATAAGTAGGTATTATGCCCAATACTAGACACAATAACAAAGTAGGCAGGCATCCGTCCGTCCATCCCCCTCCTTCCTCTTTGTTTTCTTTCTAATTCTCCATGCCCCCGCCGGGGTGTTGCGCGCTCGTTTGATTCCCGACCGGGATCATCCCTCTTGGGGGCGTGTGGCCGTCAAGGATGGATGCTCCTCTCCGCCTCTCTGCCTACCCCACGTTCCAGATCGCGGGGTGGGGGGGGCATGGTAATGACGCAAAAAAATAAAGACGCGAGCTGGGCGTTGGACCGAGAGCCCTGGATTTCTCCCTTATCAAAGAAGATGGACAAGAGAAAAAAAAAGGCCTTTCAGGGTGGTTTTTACGTAGGTAGTGAGTGGTAGTATATCGATTGGTTGGTCTGTGAATAATTGGTATCCTAAATATATGCAACTCCGAACCCAATCCGTCCAAAAGCCATTACCCTGTTCCGTTTCCCAACTCCAATCAATGTAAAACGTCATTAGTTCACCTGAACGCTGCCCCTTCCGCTGCCAACCAAAATATCCTGCGTGTCGTCGATCCACGCAGAATAGTCCTCGTCGTCATCTGCCACGTTCGCCGGAACGGCCTCGATGGGCTGGTCGTCCTCCTCGGGCTTGCTGCGGCGCTGTGGGAGAGGCGGGGGCGTCCGACTCTCCTCCTCCTCCTTGCCCTCCTTGCGACTGTTGTCCTTTCCGTGCACAGAGTCTTGTGTCTGCGAGGTGCCCGTCACCCCCTCGTCGTCCGATGCCTCCTCGGCCCAAGGCTGGACGTACGCGGGCAGGGACATTTTGCCGTCCAGAGGGGTCGAGGGCTCCGAGTCGAGAGGTGCCTCGACGACCAGCATGCTCTCCCCGCCGCCGTCATCCGTGTCCTTGTGCGTGTCGATGTGGCGCCGTGACGGTAAGGGCGGGGGCGGCACGGGTCTGCGCTCGGGTTTGCTTTCTGCTGACGCGGTCGACTGCTGACGTTCGGGGAGGTTTGGCGGGGGCATGGGTTTCCGCTTCGGCACGGGGATCGTCGTGATCTTGGATCCTCGCTCGGGAGGCGGGAGCGGTGTACCTGGGGGCGGCAAGGGCCGACCTCTTCCCATGGGTTGGTTCAGGTCCACCTGCGGCGCCTGTTCCGTTCCGTTGCCGTTCTTGGCGTCCTTGTGTTTCTGGATTGCGTTCCAGCCCCACTGTCTGGCAGTGACTGCTGCATTCGCAACAGCCGAGAGAGTGGTGCGTTTCGTCTCGCCGTTTGCCGAGGTGGTCGAGTTCGTGCTCCCCGTGTTTTCTCGTCGGAACAGACCCTTTGAGACGGAGCCCGTAGTACTCTTCACAGAGCCTCTCGAAGAAGACGTTGGTGAGCTCGGGTCGACGGACTCGTTGATGCGCATCGACTCGGCCGAGGAAGCTGTGCCTCGCCGCTCCTTGGCCACCGGCGTACGGTCTGTCTCGTTTTCGTTATCCGTGGCCTCGCGAGAAGACACGGAAGATTGGCTCGAGGCCTTGGCGAGCGGCGTGGACCTGGTTGGTGCCTCGGAAAGAGCTACTGCCGGTGCCGACCTCGCGGACAGTGCCGCCATCATACTCGAAGCATGGTCAGGTGGCGATGACGAGGGTTTGAATACATCCGCGTGGGCCGCATCGGTGCCGACCACAGGGTTGGCCGGGCTCGAAAACGACGGCGACCGGAACGGCTTAGGAACAGGCGACGCCGACGAAGCTGGGGTGGGGGGGCCGCCCATGGCGTCGATGCTCGTAGAAGAGCCGTTGAGAGTGTTGTTGGATCCCTTGCCCTGGATCTTCCTGCCAAACAAACCGGTGGGCGGTGAGTTCTCGACGGGCATGCTGTGGCTCTTCTCGAGCGGCCTTGTATCACTGGACAGGTCTCCCGTCTCATCCAAGCGATCGACACCTTCCACGTCGCCGTCTCCTGCAATGTTTGTCTCCTCACTGCTCGAGCCAACAACGGCATCGTCGTCCTCCCAGATGCCGCCTCGCCACTTCTTGTGCTCTGTGTTGAAGAATGGCATGTCGTCCCAGAACGGTTGCACCAATGTTTCGGCAACAACCTCCTTGATTCTGTTCTCGATCTGTCGTAGAATGATGGTGTATGTGATCTGTCTAGAGCTCACAATCGGCTCGATTGTCATTTCCATCTTCGGCATGCTCTGGAAAGAGAGCCAGACTCTGTTGCTGGGTGGGGGTTTGATCTTGAACAGCATATGTCCCTCGAGCTTCTTAAGGACAACTGCGAGAACAATATCAACCTCGCGGACCTTGAAGCGCGCCCCAAGGTCGATGCGAACTGTGGCAGCAACTTCGATGCGAAAGTTGCCCGTGTATCGAATATCGCATTCCATCACGCACTCTCCTTCGACGTTCAAGTCCCTATGACGTGGGTTCGTGATGATGGGTGCAGACTCGCCGGTATCGATTCTGCGGATGGCAATGTTGGTGAGAAAAGACGGCCGCTTGACACGGGCGATTTTCTTCGTGAGCTTCTCGCGGATAAAGTGCTCTAGATCCGTCGTCTTGTAGATTCCCAGGAACATGCGGCCGACCATGGCATTTAGCCACCTCGTAGACAGATGCTCCTCGGACGAGTGCAGCTTCTGGACAAGAGCAATGATGTTCTTAACCTCGAACTGCTTCGGCCTCGGCGCCTTTCGCTCAGCGCCAAAGGTCTGCTCCTGGTTGCGGAGCATGGCAAAGTAAAAGTCCTCTTTGGCCGAGCAGTTTTCCGAGAAGAGGTAAAATGGCTTGGAAAGCTGGCTGTCTGGACCGAGCTCGGCACCGTCCGTCCTCCGCGACAGGCACAGCGCATTCCTCTTGATGTACAGCTCGCCCTCGGGAGTGACGTCTCCGCCAGAGTATATACTGATGTCGTGGTGCAAGAGCGAGACTACGTGTCGGACTTCGAGTTGTTCGTCGTCGTCGAAGAGCATCAGGTGGCCATGCCTGCGGGCGCATCAGTCAACGTAAGCGGGGTATATACACCAAGTGAGCAGAGCGCGCATACCTCAGCACGACGTAAAATACGTTGCCAGCGTTCTTTGGACGCTGGCTCAGGCCGTTCCGGTTGTCCAAGGGCCCCGGAGTTGGTTTGCGTTCAAAGATGCTCCTGTACATGGTCTGATAGACGCTCTGACTCGGCGCGGCGACGGTGGTGGACCCGGTCGGTGTGGCTCGCTCGATAGGCTTCGCGTTGATCCCCATGGGCGTGTACTCTCTACAGACGGCGAAGTAGCCCGCAGCGACGTCGTTCTCCTGGGCGGGCCGCTTCGTCGTTGTATTCGTCGCTGCTCCGTCCTTGGCCATGGCTTTCTCAGCCTCGAGGGCCGTCAGGTCGTCGCCGGGCTGAACGATGGAAGCCGGGCCATCGTCGACGACAAGGTCGCGGGTTGAGTCGGCATCTTGTCGGTGGGGGAGGGTCAAATATGCGTGGGCGAGGATGGCAAAGACGACCAAGGGCAAGAAGGTCAAACCTCCCAGGAGATAGGTGAAGAGGAATCCCGTCCAGCCTCCCATGGCGCTTCACCGGGATCAGTTCGTTCCCCTTTCCTCACTATCTAAGTCGTCACTATCTCGGTCTCGCGCGGGCACTGGTGCAGTGCTGCTAGCGGATGGGTAGCAGGACGACGAGGGGATTGGGCGAGACCATCGGCGCTTGATTGTTGCTGAGTAGGAGAGACAAGAGGGGGCGGGCAAAAGCGAAGCTCTCGGTTTAAGATCAGAAGCAAATGCTGCCTTTTCCCCTTCCTTGTTTTCTTTTCTTTGCTGCTTTGTTACACTTTGGCGAGGTGGGTAGCAGATCCGCAGGACTGGATCTTGACCCGAGTCTGGATCGAGGATGGATGGAGTGGGATTGGATCAGCCAAGGGAACTGAAAAAAGTCACTTTGCAGTCTGGGGCGTCCAGTCAGCAGCTCGTACCCGTCATGTGAGGGCGGCTGGGCCTTATGACAGCTGTCCACAGCAGGCGAGACAAGAGAGGGAGGGGGGCTAGGGAGTTCGTTCGGTTTGGGTCGGGGAGAATGGCGGCAGCGGCTGAACAAAGAGGTAACCTTTTGGATCGATACCTTCCTAGGTATGTGAAGTGGCCTGAGGGTGAGGGAGGAGGGAAGAGGGGGAACGTTCTCGAGTGTCACGGTACGCCCGGATATGTATGCATGTACACATACTACGTAATAGTATGCGGGTGTACATACTTCTTACCTGTTGCTGGTGTGGGGGCGGATGAGCACTCCAAAGGCCCCATCCAAAAGTCACCGAGTGACCCGCAGACCGCTGTTCTCTCCCACTCACCCGATTGCCGCTGTACCTGGGTGCTGTGTGTAGGTACCTACTTTACTCCATACCTACTTCGCAAGAACCGGCCGGTTGAGTCGGTAATGGGCACCCCTGCGTCTTGTTTACTGGTAGGTATCCTTTTACCCCGCGAGAAACCGATAAGAAGGGGACCCCTGGCGACAGCTATGTGTGTGAGGTCACCAAGAGCTCATCTCGACATGTCTGTTTATTTTCTCCAAATCTCATCGTGATGCACAATGTCAGCAAATTGTTGTGGGGAAAAGAAAAGAAAGAAAACGCAAAGTCTTTGGTGCGTCTGATAGCTCCCACACTAAAATCGGATGATGCATCCATCCAATCCTCATGTGTTCAACTCTTGCCTGACGCGAACAGGTATGAGAGCCACTACCGTCTACTCGAACCATTGACCCGCTAGCGTCGTGGCATCATACACATCCTATACTACCTATGTAGATACATCGTCCAAGAATACTAAAAATCGATAATCAACAACACCACGACGACCGTTCCCATGGTATCATCCAGTCCATCCGCAACCAAGACGCCGTCCGCACACGCATTGAACGTCAAATCATCTAAACATGAAAAAGAAAAAAAAGCGACACGACGTTTCACCACTCCAGCGCGGCTCTTCCCGCCTTGGCAACCAATTCTCCAATGACCGGCTCCAACGCATCCTTCTCCATCTTGAGCCGCGCGCCCTGTTTGACCCTCGAGTAAAATACGGGACAATCTTTGCTGTCGCAAGGGACTTCTTCCGCCGCAGGCATCGCCGAACAGCTGCGGCAGATTTTGACCACGTCCATGTACTTCCTCTCCTCCTGGCTCAACCGCGTCTGGAGGTGATACAGCGACGACGGCGCATCCTTTCGGCACTTGGAGCACATGACGCCCTCGACTTGCATCTTGACGTTGCACGAGATGCACGAGGCCGACTTCAGATACGATTCCAGTGTCTTCTTGCTGACTCCTCCCCGCCCGAGCGTCTGGTCGACACGCCGGATGCGCTGCACCTTGGGCATCTCGTCGTACCATTGTCGCACGTTGGCGCCTACGAGATTGAAGATTCTCTCGAGCGGTGGGATCAGGTTCTTGGAGATGTAGTACTCGGCGTCTAGCTGGGAGTGCGAGTCCTTGAGCAGATCTTCCGGTGCCACGCAGCGATCGATCAGTCGCGCCCCCGGAGCCCCCGTGATTACGACGTAGGGCACTCGCTCTCCGTACTGTGGCTCTGCCCGCGCGTCCTCAAGCATCTTCTTCGTGCTGATAAGCGCTCCTGGTGGCGGCGGACCCTTGTCGCTATACGTCCCAAGCTTTACCTCTCTCGCGTAGCAAAAGTCCTGCACCGAAACAGACCCTCGCATGATCTTCTCACACTGCTTCTGGAAATACGACTTGACTTCGCTGAGGTTCGCCGTTTCAAAGAGAATCTTGAGGGCCTTCTCCTCAATCTTCTGCTCGGCCGGAGTCCCGTCTCGCCTGACAGTTTCAATGCCTTTGGCATCGAAGTCAGGCTTGATTTGATCCCTGCTCTCGTATTTGTATCCAACATACCGCTTCTTGGCCAGAAGGACGCAAGGGTGGTATACCTTTTCGAATTTGAGTTTGATCGGCCTTGGGTTCATGTCCGTGATGGCCTTGACGATTTCGTTGCCAATGTCGAAGGCTTGATCTTTGGTACGGCCCTTGAGATAGACAAACAGACTGTCCGTGTCACCGTAAACCACCTCGGCGCCCCACCGGTCCTGCGAGTGGATATATGCGATGGCCCGCTCCAACGTCTCTCGGCCCGTTTGGACGATGCTGTCGGCGATTTCCGAGCACGGCATGCGGCCGGAGAAAGACGCCGAAGTGTATCCATACGTGACGTTCGCGAGGAGCTTCAAAGCCAGTTGTCTGTTGTTGAGCAGCTGCTGAAGCGTCTTGTCATCTTTGTCTTGTTTCATTCCGCTCTTGACCATCACCCGCGTCTCCAGGATCTCGCCTAACATCTTGGCAAGAAGAGACTTGCGAATCTCTGGCTTCACAAACATCATCCCGTTGGGTGTGATGTTGATGTAGTCCTTCAGCAGCTCAAGAAGACGTCTGTGCCTCTGGTACTCGGTGAAGCCCATCTTGTTCATCCCCCGCCAGTTGACAATTCTGCCAAGGAACGTGGAGTAACAAAGGTTGTAGGCAATCATGACGCTGGGGTATAGACTCTGAAAGTCGAGAACCAACAGTGGGCTGGTGTAAAAGTCGCTTTGAGGCTCCATGACTAGCGGGAGACACTCGAGTGCATTTTGGCCTCCAACTTGCTTCCTGCTGGGGGAGACAAGCATGAAGCTTTCCGGCTTGGCAATCCTGAACATGATGGATTCAACCTTGAACTGAGAGCCACGCGAGAAGACAGAGAAGAAGTCCACTCCCAACAGTCTTGCCTGCTCACTGGTTCTAGGAATGAGCTCGTTTGACTCCAGTATCTGAATGTCCGTCTTTGTTCGCCCAAGGTAGTAGCGTAACAGCTTGTCAAGATCCCGTTGCCTGCTACTGTTATACCACTCCGTCAAGGTTTTCCAGGAGTAGTGCGGTATGCGACGGTGGAGAACGTGCCATACGACGTTCTCCATGGTGTACTGGAGCAAATTCAATTCTCCTCGCATGCACCGCCAGATATTGATCATGTGTCTGCCGGTTACACGAATGGTCGAGGTTGTGTTGAAGCCCCATCGGTCGTTTTCCTTGCCGATGCGACCGTGGGAGTTGCTCTTCATGCGAGAGAACTCGTCGCAGAGGTCGTAATCGTACTTCACACGGGCTCTTTCGATGAGATAGCCCCATGAGCTTCCATGGACCTCGTATCCTGTTAGGATGTCGGGGTCATGGCGCCTAACAATCTCCACCATTCGGACCATTAGATCAAGCTCAGAAGACTCTTCGACCACCTCTGCGCGTATGTATCGACGCATCCTCGCAGCAAGATCCCCATCCGGTGATAAGACAACAACTCCAGCAAGAACTCCACCCGTCGCTTCTTGACTGCTGCTGACGGTGCCATCCGCTTTGATGGACCAAAATATACACTGAACCTCATCTTCGTCAGGATTGGGCACAAACTTGCCCCGCGTGTTGACGTGGATCTCCAGAGCCATGGTGCTCATGTATTGTGCTTCATGTTTCACGCCGGTTGACTTTTTCTTGGGTGGGTACTTGAAACCATGCTTGTTCTTTGGTGTTGGCCCATCAATCTGGGAGAGGTAGCGTCTTGTCGCTTGAGGGGTGCTCATGATCTTTGTAGCGGCAGTATCGTGTTTTCGCTGCACGGGATGCTTCTTGTTCCACCAGTCCTGAACTTCTTTGAAAGATGGCGGCGGCTGTGCCATCTCCCAGCTCCGATATGAGCACACCTTCCCCTGCGTTTGATAGAGCGATTCTGTCTTGGGCTTATCGATTGGCACATCTTGTTTATGACCCATGCTGGCTGAGGATGTGCCAGTCGGATCAAAGTTGGCCAGGTATGGCAGGGTGTCGCTCCCGAGGCGAAACTCTCGGCCGGCATACTCTCTGGGTCGGACGGGGACATCCTTCTCTTCGCTATAATATGCGTCTTGGTATATCACATCCGGTATTTGAAGACAACTCATTGTAGACATAAGTTCTTTCGGTGCAGGAGGCAGCGATCCAACCACGAATTGCCGCGTGGATGAAAATGCTCCGAGAGCTGTCTGGACACGGCTCAACATCGTCTCTGTTCCAACCGAATCTGTTGGTAGTGATGCTATTCGGACTTTCTTGGTTGAAAGCGGTGTCTTGGGGTTGTTGATTGTTGTGTCTTTTGCAGCAGAGTTGAAGGAACCATGTTCTCGTGAACCTGTTTCAGCGCGTTGCGAAGCTCGGGGTTGGCTCATTTGGCTTAGCCGAAGCTTGGTGTTTGGATCTTCCTGGTTTTTTACCACTGGAAAGGCCAGCTTTGGATTTGACATGAGCTTTGTTCCCGTGTTCTGTGAAAACCTTGGCGTTTCTTGGGAATTGGGCGGCAACATTGTGACTTGTTGTTTCTCGGTAATCGGTCCAGCTCTCAAGGCACTTTTGACGGGGGCTTGGGACGCAGGTGTTGTAACATTAAACGGCCCTGACGACACGCTCTTGGTCCGTTTGGCCGAAGGAACCGTTGCATCCGGTGGCGAGCTTCGTTTCGCCGATGCCGGTTGCGGGCGGATTGAATGAGTCTCTCCTTTCAATTTAGACACAAGCCCTTCCTCTTGGGCCGTACCAAGTATATCGTCCCAAACTGGCACGGTTGGTGGGTGGCCCGTTTTCAGCCTGCTGGTACAGACACCCTCATACTGAGGGAGCGGGAGATCGTATTGCAGTTTATAAATCGGTTTGTTGGCAAGCAAGCCTTCCTCTTCAGGATTTGTAGACTCCCCGTTCGCAGGAATATCTCCTCGCTTGCCCGCCGGACGCTTCTTAGCATCAACGGCACGTTTTATTGAACCGCCTTTCTTTAACTTTCGTTCCTCCATCTGAATCAGAGCCTCTTCGTCAGAATCGACAGGATATGAACCAAAGTTGTCGGCGCCTGAATCAAGGACGCCTTGTTCGTCAACGTCTGTGCTGCTTGCAAGATTGTTGGTGGTTGGTCCATGTTTCAAGGGCAGCCCAAGGGCCGGAAGAAGATTTGCGGGATAAAGATCCTCAACGGATTGAAACGCTGTCTTGACCGTGGACTCTAGTGGCTCTTGTTTGACGAATGTCTCAAAGTTTGGCTCCGATTCATCTTCTGGGTCTTTCTCTGATTCGATAAGCTTGACGACTTCCTCCTTATACTCTGCTTCGTGGATCCATCCTTGCGGTTGCGAGTCGCGTGTATTGGCAGACATGGAAACCAAGACTTCCGCTGGGAATGGGCTGCTGCCGGGATCGGCGTTGGGCATTTTCAGTTTCCGACGACGAGTCTCGTCTTTCCAGAGCCCAGCCATGCTGTATACCAGTTTCACATCTGCTGGAAGCGGCTTGACACGTTCAACGAAATCATGATGAAGCCGACGCTCTTTTACCATGTGTCGGTTCATGATGTTCTGGACGCATATGTCAACCTCAACCGAGCAATGGCTGACCCTGGGCAGGCTCAGATCATCGAGGACCCGGGCCGGGGGGATTGTTCGGTTGTGCCACAGATGTTGCGAATTCCCTTCTTCCTCAAAGGATGGAATAGGACCTCTGAAGTAAACATCAGACGCATCGAGGTAGCCACAACCGTACAAATTGTAGTCGGTCATGAACTGCAATAGGTACTGAAGATGAGCTTCGTAGGGCTGGAATTTCTTCTTCAAGATGACGCCTTGCTGGAGCAGGTCGGCTAGTCTTGCCATGACGATAGGGTTGAACATGTAGATTTTGAGGAAGAATCGGTAGCCCACGTGAAAGCCATAGAATGGGACTCCCTTGACGAGGGTTATGCGAGCGACAAACTTGGCGTTTTCTCCGTACTGGTCACGCCTGTAGCTAACAGCCAGGGCATGATCAATGGACAAATGGAGACGATAGATGTATGCTCCAACTTGTTTTGGTCAGCAAAGCCATGGCCTTAAGTGAGCATCTCTTACCTTCGTCGGGCTCCAGACTGCCTTGGTACTCGACGTAAAGGTACGGGAAGGCGCCATGAATATGAGCGCAGACTTTTTGTCCAGTCTCTGTTGAACCGAAAACCCTCACAACTGGGACCTTCGGACCCCTCTTCGCTTGCGCAGGACTGACATCGTTTCTCAGCTGTGGATCATAATGCGTCGGAGTCGCTTGATAGTGGTCGATGCAGTTCAATCTGACTCGGAAGAGGTCCATGATGAATCTCAAAGAGTTTCATGGAGACCCAGGTGGCGGTATTGAGTCGGATATCATGATAAGCAAGAACAGGAACCAAATTGTCGTATATTGGGATCGTTTATGCCACTTAGTAGCGGGTGCGGCGACGCGACAAGGTCGTGTTGTTGCAGGAACCACGCGCGTGCAGGCCCCCATGTCTGTGACCAGGACCCGCGTGGTCACGTGGTTTGTGGATAAGATAAGGTGCCTTGTCAGTGAAGGATCGCTGTACGAAGTAGAGTGATCGAACGGCGAGCATCATGGCCAGACGAGAACAACTAGACAGGCACCGGCTTTAACAGTTTCCTCAACGCTTTTTCCGTTAGTTTTCAAATTTTATCCGTAAAATAACTGTACTGTGTCGAGCGAACAACGTTTGAAGCGTGGAGAAAGCTCAGCAACAACCTTGCGCTCGGTTTCGCACAGGGAATATTGCAGGGAACATTGTGATTACATAATAAAACATGGCTTGCGCCATGCGCCCAAACTCAAAATCCCCAAAGATGCGTCCCTCGACTTGCACACTGTATCCGTAACCTATTATCGAAAAACACAACAGCAGCGATTTATCAAAATGCCACCACCGCCTCCCCGAAAGCCCGATCCGAAGGCATCCGCCGCCTCGAAAGAGGAAAACATCTACATCCCTTCGTTTATCAGTAAACGACCCTTCTATGCAGGCGAAGAAGGCGACGATCAGACAGACTACCTCGAACATCAACGTCTGCAGAAGAAGAAAGATGAGCAATCGCAATGGTACGACCGCGGCCGAAAGGCGGGTCCCGCAGCCACGAAGTATCGCAAGGGGGCATGCGAAAACTGCGGCGCCATGACGCACAAGGCCAAGGACTGCCTGAGCCGACCACGTGCGAAAGGCGCTAAGTGGACTGGCAAGGACATCCAGGCGGATGAGGTCGTCCAGGATGTCAAACTTGGCTGGGATGCCAAGCGTGATCGTTGGAACGGATACGATCCCAAGGAATACCGTAACGTCGTGGAGGAGTTCAATCAGATGGAACAGCTGAGGAAGGCTGCTCTAGCCAAGGACGGGGCGGAAGATGAGCCGGACGAAGGTGACAAGTACGCCGAGGAGAACGACATGAGCAAGCATCAGAGTACAGCCACTCGTCAGCTCAGATTACGAGAAGATACAGCCAAGTATCTGGTCAACCTCGACCTCGAATCGGCCAAGTACGATCCGAAGACGAGATCCTTGGTCGACGCCGGCGCAACCGCTGACAAGGCGGCGGATCTTTTCGCGGAGGAGGGCTTTATGCGAGCTTCAGGCGACGCGAGCGAGTTCGAGAAGGCACAAAGGTACGCCTGGGAAGCCCAGGAAAAGAGTGGCGATACCACAAAGCATTTGCAAGCAAACCCCACGGCCGGAGAATTCTACCGGAAGAAGGAGAAGGAGGAGGCGGAAAAGAAGCGGGCCGAGCAGGAGAGGAAGCTCAAGGAGATGTACGGCGACAACTCGCAGTACACGATGCCCGAGGAGATGAAGAACCTCATCACAGAGTCCGAGAAGTACGTTGAGTACGACGAAAGCGGTCTCGTCAAGGGTGCCCCCAAGGTTATCGCCAAGTCAAAGTACCCCGAGGACGTCTACATACACAACCACACATCCGTCTGGGGCAGCTGGTGGTCCAACTTCAAATGGGGCTATGAGTGCTGCCACTCCGTGGTTAAGAACAGCTACTGCACCGGGGAGGAGGGCAAGCTGGCCTGGGAAGCATCGGAGAGACAGCGAACCGGTGCCATCTTGGCTCAGCAAGAAAAAACGCCGGATGCTCCCGTGGTTGACAAGCCGGACGAAGAGCCCCCAGTCAAGAAGCCTGCGAGTAAGCGCACAGCGGAAGAAATGATGGGAGGTGTCACGGAGGAAGAGATGGAGGAGTACAGGAGGAAACGGACAGCCGCGAACGACCCGATGGCAAAATTCTTGGGCAAGGATGAATTGGTTTGAGGTAGACTACTTAGGTTACTTGCATTCGACAAACATGATACCCATTCCCCTGTCAAGTTCGCGTGCTTGCATGCAAGAGTTTCTCTTGGTTTGGGTGCCTTGGACAAGCAGACTTTTATAAAATTCATTCGTGGTATCCGTATTTGATGCAATCATTCCATTTTGCCTCTGGTGAACGCCGTTACTATCAACACCCCGATTCCCGTGGTTGGTTATGACTTCCAGCCATTCTTCCCAGAGTTTTTTTTGTGCGACCAATCCTTAGCATAAATGGCGATGCATTTACTCCTCATCCTCCTCCTCCTCGTCACCGTCGCCCTTCTCCGCGGCCTTGGCCTTCTTTCTGCGGACACGGCCAGGACGGCCACCACCGAAGGGCGAGGTAAGGGCGAAGTCGATGTGCTTCTGGGAGTCAAGACGGACGATGAAGGAAGGGACGTTGACGATCTGCTTGCCGACGCGAATGTGTCTCTGGCGGATGAGGACACGGGCGTGGTGGATGGACTTGGCAAGACCGAGCTTGTAGACGCAGGTCTGGAGGCGGCGCTCAAGGAAATCCTCGACCTTGAGGGCAAGGACGTAATCGAGCTTCATGCGGGACTCGTCGAGGACACCGACGCGCACGAGACGGCGAATGAGGGCATTTCCCTCGAAGAGGCGCTTGGGGTCCTTCTCGTCAAGGGTCAAGAGCTGACTGCGCGGTGTGTTAGCGGAGACAATGGCTCACAGGCGGCGAACGCAGCCTTGAACATACCGGGCAGCACGACGGATCTTGGAGAGGGTAAGCTGGACACGCCAGACCTCACGCTTGTTGCGGAGACCGTACTCGCCAACGAGCTTCAGCTCGGAGTCCCTATCATCGTATCCAAGTCAGTTGTTGAATTCGCGACGTAAACAGAGCAAGCTCTAGTTCAGTGGCCGGAGAATACTGACAGACGGGCGGCCTCGAAGGGGCGACGGGGGACCTTGGAGGTCTTGGAGTAGGTGAGACTGTTGCGCCGGATGTTAGCATACTCGTGTTCGCAATTGCGACACGCGCAATGAGGCGTGCGATCGATTGTTACTCACGGCGCCATGACCGATCTGTGCTGGTTAGTTCGTTGTCGAGGCGATCAGTTGTGTGAGCGAAGATAAATGTGAGAGAAAAGCTGCCGGTTTTTTTTTCCGCCTGGTGAAATGGTGGGGGAAGGAGCGATCACGTGCAGTGCCCTTTCCCACTTTGGATGCTGTGATTATATAACTGCAGGTGTGGCTAAGCAACGCTGTGGCGCATGTTGGCCACTATCCCACGAAGAGTCCAAGAGGGGACCCATATAGTGCACCGCCAAAGGCCCGGTGTCTCAACCACCCGGTATAGCTTCTAATTAATCAGACCTTTGACCTGGTACCGTAGGCGTCTTGGAATAGCATCAATTTGAAATCATTTCGTGGTGGCCTCAATAGATCAGTTAGGCACCTAATCCAAACAACCTTAAGCAATAGTACCTCTAATGGTGACCTTGAACTTTCCTTGCCCGGCTGTCTTCCCTTCCTTCCCACCTGTCTCTGATTCACCCTGCCGGTTGCTATCCCCTTTGCTTCCCCAGGCATTGGCCTGCCTGCCCAAGTAAACAGACCTTTTCAAGCAGGTGAAGAAGAGGTGAAAAAATTTCACTTGACCTTTGTTGCCTACCACTTTCCTACTTCATCCTCCTACCGGAAGGTAGCCTGCCCGTCAGCCTTCACTTCCTCCACCCTACCTCACCCCGTCAACCCTTTACACCAGACACTACCTTTCTACTTAAACCTCTTCCTCCCCTCCTCTTTCTGGTATCCCACAACACACTCGACAGCCCATCGTCGGATGCGAGATCAGCGGAGATCTCACAATGCCACCCGACACAGCTGTCTTCGCCCAACCGGGGGCCTACCCAGGCCACCGGGTCATACAACCGCACGAGATGACCGCGATTACAGTTTCTCGTGATACAGTCGTCATTGCAATCGACCAGCAAGGCAAGTTGACGAATGTCCGTGTCCCCAAGGATACCATCGGCTACATGGTCATGCCAGACCCGCAGAGACCGACACATATCCTCGCCCAACTCAAGACCAAGAGCGGCAAGCTTGCATCTGGTAGGTTCAGCAACCGTGATCTTGCGGTCCCTTCTAACTGACCGCAATCAGTCCTGGTTCCTAAGCTCGATATCACCGAAGGCGCCAAACACGGATACCAGGTTCAGACGCCAAAGGTCCGTTTCAATCGAGTTGTTGTCTCAATTAGCACCGCGAGATCCCAGGACCTTGCAGCAAAGGCCATCATTCAGATGTGGTACAGCATTCGGGATAACCTTGGTTCCTTGAAGGAGCTTGGGCTTCCGAGAAGTGATGTCATTGAACAGATCATCAGCAACGAGGCTGCTCTACGTCGGATGCTTGCAGAATTGGTTGCCGGTAAGCATATGTAATAGCCTCATATCCGCAACATGTTTTCTAACTGTAGAGCTCAGCTTTCACACCCGAGGCCTGGAACACCATCAAAGACGGAAGTGGCTGCAACATCAGATCGCTTCTTAAACTTCCCCATGTCACAAGCAACTACCCCGACCCCAAGCCTGGAGAGCAGTTCATATATCTGCGTCTCTATCCGACGAAACCCAATCCGACACGCAACTCCAACGACTTTGCCAAGTACGGCGGCAGAAGTGTAGATCCTTCACAGCGAAACTGGCAGCATGACCGCGATCTACTCGATCCCACGAACACCCTACGGCACTACATCCTAGCGCGGGGGTACACCACTCAGCATCAGAAGATGGTCATCATGATGAAAATTGACGGGGCCTCTGATACCACAGTCGCGATGGCAGAGACAACTATCTGCTGCCTGTTCAGGACATGGAACCCTGCTCTTATCTCTGCAGGACACAACATCCAGAGTACTGAGACGGACCCCAGCGCCCTCCATCAGGGAGTGCGGACGAAACACCTGCGGGAAATTTGCGACAGAGCCCTTGAAGGTGTTGGATTTCCGTTGCTCCTTAGAAAGGGCTGCAACTGGCAAGTCCCAATCGAAGGGACGATGACTTACCAGCCACGAACATGGTTTCACTACCAGGTCGACGCTGGGGACCGAAAGATGTCGGTGTACCGACTAAGATCCCGAATTTCAAAGATGCATGGCAAACCCACTGCTTGGCTTCATTTTCAGGTCAACAGCAAGCACTGCACGTCAAATGCTCAACTCCCATACCTCGGCACGCCTCCTAGATTCGGCGCCCCCATGGTATTTTCTATCGAGGTCATGGAGGATGGCAAGCCCCACGACGCACCTTGGTACACCGGGCCTGATCATGGCGCGTGGAATAACACGCATGAGCTGCGCTCCTTTGGCATTCGCTGCGAGTGGCTCGATGAGGAAAGCCAAACCTGGTTTTCTCTTCCGATGCATTGTCATAGTCCCGCCGGACGCGTATCGCCCACAACAAGTGACAACAGCATCACAAAGGCATGGCTCTTCGCGACGACAACCCTGCAGTTCGTCCACAACCGGTGTTACACTGACCCCCCACCATACCTTGCCAGCACAGTGAAGCAAGATGTCAAACACGTTGTCTGGGTGCACAATGAGCAGACAGTCAAGTTCATCACAAGAGGTCCTCCTGTCAACCATGACCTGCCTAAGCGAGCTTCCTTTGAGGACAACTGGAAAGCAATCCGAACCCGTTGGCCATCTTTAGGAATGAGGATCGGCCCACGCCCTCCAGGTCATACCAAGGCTTGTTTGATATGCTCCGGCCTGGATACATACACCGCCACAAAGAAATGTGTCGAAATGAATCCCAACGAGATTGACCCATCGGAAATAGCTGGACTTGGGGTAGACGCCCAAAAGATTGCTGATAGCACCTGTAAAGTGTGCTGGAAAACCTTTCGCTGCCCCTGTGTTTGGGTGAACGCGTCTGAGTATCGCCGCGTGGGCCAAACCTACCTTCCTCCAGACTACCCTGGCCTTGGAGTAATCCGGGGTAAGAAACAGCCTCAACCTGTTCCCCCTCCTCTGTCTGGACCGGAGTATGAGCAGTGGAAGGATGAAATTGGCGCAGAGGACGATGATGAAGTGGAGGATGGTCCTCAGGTCATTGTTGCCTGAGATTGGAACCGGATTTTGAGAGGCACTTTATCTCGTCGGATGAAGGCAGATCATCGATTGCATTTGTTTACGTTTCCCATGCGTTATCCCGACTGGGAATGGGTTACAGCACTTCCATAGAATAGAAAGTATGAAATGACACTCTTCACTCACCATTGTCCAGCCCCTTGCCAATCATAAAGCCGTGGCCCAATCGCACCCATACGCAGACATGCATACTAGACTGTACAAGCACATAGATACTGGCAAGATCAAACAGGTAACTGTGGCACGCCGGGGTTGACCATTAGTGCTGCAAGCAGTATGTAGAGATTCCAGTGACTGGTATCGCCCAAGCCGCTGCAACGGCGCTCGCAAACCCCATGACAGTGCTAGTTGATCGCTTGCTCGGTAGTAGAGTTTCTTCCTCGATGTGCCTCAGATTGCATCTACAGCAGGATGTCCAAGGTCCATGAACAGCCAAGGAGCCTTTAGCATTAGCAAAAGGCAAGGAAGATAGGCGAGGCAGTTAGTTCCTGCCCCTCCCTCTTCCCATGAGTAGGAGGCATGAGCAGTGTCGTACTTTCCCAATATCCTCAAGGGGACCATCCCCACCATCCCAGGAGAGAAGGCACAGCATACGCTCTTGCTCTCTAGGATGACACTGCTGCATTAAGGAATAGTAAGGAAGTACAGGAGATCTAGACATCCTCCCAAGTTCTATTCTGTCTTTCTCCTAGACACGCGGCGATCTTGTTATTCATTGTACGATTTTTTACTCTAGCCTGTTGTTATACTGTAATTCGAAATCCGAACGATGTCTCTTCAGTTTGTTTCAAGTCTCGCGATAACCCTCGGATCAACAACCAGACGTGTGCCGGCCACCAAGTTTTTAAGACCATTTCCTGGCACCACAGAGACGCTCCTGGACGGAGTAGACGACCAGGACTTCGAGCAAGGGGAGGAGGGGGAGAAGGAGGAGCCTGCCTTGGCGCAGGATGTCAGTATGTGCTTTCTTTACTTTCTTTGCTATCCTCTTTTTGTTATAGAGTGCTGGAGTACTCCCTTATACACAAGGCCTTATAACTAATTGCTATGTCTATAGATAAAATAATTGAGGGCATGTCCCTCCTTGATCTAATAAATGAAGTCGAAGAGTACCATGCCGCCGCCAAGAAGGAGACCAAGCCCAAGCCCAAGACCGAGACCAAGACCAAGGAGGAGCCCAAGGAGGAGACCAAGGAGAAGAAGCAGCTGCTGCTGCCGCCAACACCGCCTCCAACGCAGGCACTTGTGGTTAGTGTGTCCTGCCTACCTAATTGGATGCACAGTAGCTAACAGTTAGGTGATTATGGAAACAGCCACGGAAGAGACGTGCCTCAGAAATGGAGGAGGATTCCGACCTCGACCTCGACACCGACACCGACACCGACACCGACACCGAAGCCCGCCCCTGCCCCGCAGTGGGACGCCGCCTGGCTCCCAAAAAACGAACGGTTTTTTGGGCCGACCCAGAAACGGGCAAGCTCGCCCATGGCCGGTCCTTCCCTGGCGTGGCGGTTCGTCTCCATCGCAATTAAATTTTTCCGATTTATAAATCACGTGATTTTCGCTACTTTGCCCACAAACTACCAAAAACTCAAACAATTTTCTTATTGATCACAACTACACCACATCGCCATCACCACACGCCCAAGACACTCACACGGCAAAATGGGTCACCCAGCGGGTCTTCGCGCGGGAACGCGCGTACGTACTGCCCTGCCCCGAGAAATTATTGTTGGATTTCGGCCGGATTGCTGACGGTTTTGGCGTTGCAGTATGCGTTCAGCAGAAACTTCCGTGAGAAGGGTATGATCAAGCTCTCCACGTACCTCCGCGAGTACCGGGTTGGCGACATTGTCGACATCAAGGCCAACGGTGCCGTTCAGAAGGGGTAAGCGAATTCCCGACCCTCGAAAACAACCAACATGCGACAAGGACATCTCGGAGGAAGGGGGGATGTTTTTCGCTTTGGAGAGGACCGCTCGCATGCGCGCACACAAATGGCTGACATGTTGGGATTACAGTATGCCTCACAAGGTCTACCACGGAAAGACCGGTGTCATCTACAACGTCACCAAGTCCGCCGTCGGCATCATCATCTACAAGAAGGTGAAGCACCGCTACATCGAGAAGCGCATCAACATCCGCGTCGAGCACATCTCGCCCTCCCGTTCGAGAGACGACTTCCTGCGCCGCGTCAAGGAGAACGCTGCGTTGAAGAAGCAGGCCCAGGCCGAGGGCAAGGCCCTCCAGCTCAAGCGTCTCCCCCTGATGCCCCGTGAGGCCCGCACCGTCGACTTCAAGGAGAACAAGCCCGAGACAGTCACCCCTCTCCCTTACGAGACGACGATTTAGAGTGTCTTTTGGGGGATTTGGCGGTTCTTCTTTTGCATGGGGTGTTTACGTGAGGAACGAAAAAGGATTTCTAGCATGGAAAGGCATCACATCACGTTTTCGGCAACGTCCATAGGGAATGGAAACAAAACAAAATAACCAATGGCACATCGTCGTTCACCCCTACATGAGCGGATGTCACCAGTGCGACCCGTTGGCCACTACATGATCATGCCGCGACGCTTCATGGTTGTTAGCCTGAGCCAGGACATGTAACGGGTTCCGGTGCCTAGGTGTTGTGTGTTGGTGGAAATCACGATCATTCCTGATGCACACGAAAGCCAGGCAAATAGTTTGCCCGTTGGGCCCTCATGATACCCTCAGTCGAATGAAGAACAAGATATTGTGAAATGCTTCAACTGTGTTGTTGAGATGTGACCGTCCATTAGGTACCAGTGTTTGGGTGAAAAACGTAAGTTGCTGTTCAACTTACGCTGTGCAAAGTGTTAAAGTATTGGCCCTCATCTGCCTCATCGCCTCCTACGACCGGCCAGATCACGCACAAAGCCGCACGTCTTCTGCCGATCATCAGTGTCAAATAACCTTGGTTAAATGCGCCGAACGCTGTCACTGAGCCCCAATTGGCACTGGCCGTGTTCTCGGTATGTGTCCTAGCGACTAACACGAGCTTGTCGGTTCGCACCCTGATACACTCAGTCGTGTTTCCACGAATGCGTTCCAGAAGCACACCCCTTATGTTTTATTTTGGCTTATACCCGCCAATCATTTGCACTTTTCACTGGGGGTGCTTCATTGACTGCTCACCATTGTCTCTCAATCTCATATTAGATCGAGCGCAGCAATCGGGTATTAACCAGGCGCAGGGGCTTTTTGGGGCCAACTTTGGCTGCTGAACCCCACCATTATCGTCATCAGACCAGGCGTCGGCCTGGGGCTTTGGGTGCTTGGCCCGCGCTGGGACGCAAGAGGGCACGCTGACACTGTCGCCTCCGCCGGATTAGCATTGTTCCATGCTTTTCATGCCCAACCCGCCCCAAACTAAGCCGGATCGCAAACGACGTCTTGGCGCAATCCCCCGGAGCTTGCGCATGTTGCAGAACCCAGCCACACTCGAGCTTCTCCAAACATTTTAGGAGCTTGGTCAACGCTGACGACTCTTTCCGCCTCTCACACTTGGCACGGAAGTCGCATTCGATCTTCTCCTTGTCAAATCCAACTGCCCACTATTCATTCATTCCCTAAGCACCCTTCCTGTGCATCCCAGCGATATTCGGGCAGCTTTGCGTGCGCGTGGAGCTCTCTCCTAAACCCGCGGGGAGACGTCATTTCCTCGAACCATCCGAAACACCCCATAACCGTCATCCACCTCCGACAACACCCAGCGACCCCGCGTATAGGATATTGCCAAAATGGCCGCCGTGCCCGATACCAGGCACACCAAGTCCGTTTTACCCCCGCCCATGAGATCTGGCAGTCCAACGCTGGATGTTCAAGTCTCTGCGACGGTGCACTGACTCTGTTTTCAAGGACCGATCAGGAGTTGGCGATCAACATCAAGAAGGCAACGAACCCCGACGAGACCGCGCCGAAGCGAAAACATGTCCGCAGTTGCATCGTGTATACCTGGGACCACCGGTCGTCCCAGGCTTTCTGGACGGGGATGAAGGTGTAAGTGTGACACCCCTGTAAGTGGGAGGCTTCGCTGACGAGGACGCGTTGCAGCCAGCCCATTCTCGCCGACGAGGTCCAGACGTTCAAGGCCTTGATCACGGTTCACAAAGTTCTTCAGGAAGGACACCCCAACACCTTGAGGGAGGCAATGGCGCAGAGGGGCTGGATTGACAGCTTGAACCGTGGCATGGGTGGAGAAGGAGTTCGAGGATACAGCCCCCTGATCCGAGAATACGTCTACTACCTCTTGGCGAAACTCTCCTTCCACCAGCAGCATCCCGAGTTCAACGGCACGTTCGAGTACGAGGAGTATCTGAGCTTGAAGGCCATCAACGATCCCAACGAGGGCTATGAGACGATTACCGACCTGATGACGCTGCAAGACAAGATTGAGCAGTTTCAGAAGTTAATCTTCTCGCACTTCCGTCACGTTGGCAACAACGAGTGTCGGATTTCCTCCCTGGTCCCCCTTGTGCAGGAGAGCTACGGTATCTACAAGTTCATCACAAGCATGTTGCGTGCTATGCATTCAAGTAGGCGCCAACAGCCCCTTTGATCGATGGCAAAGACCCGCTCTGCTAACTTGACCCAGCTACTGGTGATGTCGAAGTGCTCTCGCCTCTGCGTGAGAGATACGATGCACAGCACTACCGCCTTGTCAAGTTCTACTACGAGTGCTCGAACTTGCGCTACCTGACTAGCTTGATTACGATTCCGAAGTTGCCGCAAGACCCTCCCAATCTTTTATCGGAAGACGATGAGGCGCCCGCGTTGCCGGCCCGCCCAAAGCAGGAAATCGAGAGACGCCCGACCCCGCCTCCTGAACCGAAATCCCAAGAGCCTGATGACATCTCCGAGTTCTGGAAGAACGAGCTGGAGCGCCAGAACCGGGAGTACGAGGAGCAGCAGAGGGTGCTCGAGGAACAGCAACGGAACCAGATGATGATGCAGCAACAGGCGCAAGAACAAGCTCAAAGGGAGTTCGAGGAGCAGCAACGCAGACTGGCGGAGCAGCAGCGACGTGAACAGGAGGCATTGATGCAGCAACAGTTGCAATATCAGACTCAGGGCCGACTAGCGGAGCTCGAACAGGAGAACTTCAACGCCAGAGCACAGTACGAGCGGGATCAGCTGATGCTCCAACAATACGACCAGAGGGTGAAGGCATTAGAGGGGGAGCTGGCTCAGATCCAGGGTCACTTTGGCCAACAAATCTCGAGCAAAGACGACCAAATCAGAGCTCTCCAGGAGCAAGTCAACACGTGGCGCACGAAGTACGAGGCCCTTGCGAAACTCTACTCTCAGCTCCGCCACGAGCACTTGGACCTGCTGCAGAAATTCAAGTCTGTACAGCTGAAGGCTGCCTCTGCACAAGAAGCCATTGAACGCCGGGAGAAGCTAGAACGTGAGATCAAGACGAAGAACCTCGAGCTTGCCGACATGATCAGAGAAAGGGATCGTGCCCTTCACGACAAGGATCGCCTGTCAGGGGCAAACAAGGATGAGGTTGAGAGGCTCAAGCGCGAGCTGCGCATGGCCCTCGACCGGGCTGACAATATTGAGAGGAGCAAAGGAAACGAGCTCTCAACGATGCTGTCCAAGTACAACCGCGAGATGGCTGACCTCGAGGAGGCTCTGCGTATCAAGTCCCGAGCTCTAGATGACGCCCAGGCGAAGCTGAGGGATGGCAGCTCGGACCTGGAGCAGCTCCTCCGCGACAAGGAAGAGGAGTTGGAGGTGTACAAGGCGGGCATGGATCAGACCCTTATCGAGCTCAACGAGCTGAAGCAGAACCAGGGCGACACGGACACTGTCATAGACGGACAGATAGATGCCTTGATCATGGCCAACCTCGACAAGATCAACGACATCATTGACTCCGTATTGCAGTCGGGTGTGCAGAGAGTAGACGATGCGCTCTACGAGTTGGACTCCACGATGCAAGCCGGAAACCAGAACGCCTCGCCATCATACGTATTGTCTCAAATCGAAAAGGCTTCGTCGAGCGCAATGGAGTTCGCCACCGCCTTCAACAACTTCATTGCCGATGGCCCCAACGCCACGCATGCGGAGCTGATCAAGGCCATCAACGTTTTCGCGGGCGCTATTGCTGATGTCTGCAGCAATGCCAAGGGTATCACTCGCCTGGCGACCGATGAGAAGAAGAGTGATTCCTTGATGAACGGCACGCGGCAGTCCGCTGCGTCCACCGTCAAGTTCTTCCGCGGCCTCCAGAGCTTCCGTTTGGAGGGCATGGATCCCATCCAGAAGACTGATGTCGTCATCAACAGCAACAACGACGTGCAGATGAACCTGCAGAAGCTCAACAAGCTTGTTGAGACGTTTGCGCCGAACGTGGGCAAGCTCGCAGGCAAGGGCGACTTGGGAGACATTGTCGACCAGGAACTTAGCAAGGCTGCCGATGCTATTGCTGCTGCTGCTGCTCGTCTGGCCAAGCTCAAGAACAAGCCGCGCGACGGCTACTCTACCTACGAGCTCAAGGTGCACGACGGTATCCTCGACGCAGCCATGGCCATCACCAACGCCATTGCACAGCTGATCAAGGCTGCCACCGTGACCCAGCAAGAGATTGTGCAGGCAGGACGTGGCTCGTCCTCGAGGACCGCCTTCTACAAGAAAAACAACAGGTGGACTGAGGGTCTCATCTCGGCTGCCAAGGCAGTCGCTGGTTCAACCAACACCCTGATCGAGACCGCAGACGGCGTCTTGTCGAACCGCAACAGCCCCGAGCAACTCATTGTGGCATCCAATGACGTTGCGGCATCCACCGCCCAGCTCGTCGCCGCCAGCAGAGTCAAGGCGGGCTTCATGTCCAAGAGCCAGGAGAACCTCGAGCAGGCCAGCAAGGCCGTCGGCGCTGCCTGCAGAGCGCTCGTGCGCCAAGTGCAGAGCATGATCAAAGACCGCAACGCAGACGACGAGTCGGTCGACTACTCTAAGCTCGGGGCCCACGAGTTCAAGGTCCGGGAAATGGAACAACAGGTATGTGATTTCTGCTTGTGCGATTCTGCCGAATGCCTCAAGATACCTCCGTTGCAGCTGCCTCGCCCTTGGAAATTGGCGCTTGCGCTGCGAGTAGTCAGACGAAAATATGCTAATGTATGCCGTGCTGCTTTGTTTAGGTCGAGATCCTACAGCTGGAGAACGCCCTCTCGGCCGCGAGACACAGGCTGGGAGAGATGCGCAAGATCTCCTACCAGGAGGACTAGATACGGCCTACGCCCGTCATCATTTGGAGTCGGGCCCCATGGGAGGAAAAGAGGCGGGCAGAACTCGTTGGATTGTGGAGCCGACTCATCACATCTTGGTTTTTGGTCGCTTATTCTCTCTCCTTCCTCAAGGAGGCGTTTATTTATGTACCTTTCTTCGAAGGATCTCCTCCTTGCTACCCATTGTGGACTGGGGGAAACATCGCGGGCTGGTGGCGGGTCTCTTCTCGTGGTGACTTTATAGTTCTATTTTTTTCGACGTTATTAACATGCGTGAGCATTTGCGTTATTCCACTGAAATCAATAATCGGGGAAGATGTTTTGGTCCTGGCACTCCCCTTAATATCTATTGGTCCCTTTCATCTTTCACAACCTCACTTCTCCGGTATCATGGCCGGAATGAGTAATCTCAGGTTTCGAGCTTGCGGGTAATCTAACTTGCAGGTCCGGTCAAAAGCCAAGGCTCGTGATACATGACGAGGAAACGCCTTTGCAAATGGTTCGCGAAACACAGCTGGACTTTGGTGGATGCCATTGTTGAGGAGGACAGGGACGATGCGGCACTTGGGCACAACCCCTCTTCTCCGGGTTTATTGCGCGGCGCCTGATAGATTCCAGGTTGGGGAAACCGAAACGGACGTCTACCAGACACCCCTCGCCGAGGTATCTTCCATGGGAGCCGAGTGCTCACGCAGCGCCGGAACCGCTGGGATGCTTTGAACCACGGTTATCCCCCAACCCGGTGGGATCCTCGCAAACCGCGAGTGCCATCCAGGGAGGAACGTTGCGTTCTGCCTCCAAGTAATTAGGACCGTATCGCGAACCGAGATCCCCCGCCTCCCCGCCCCCCATTCGGCCCGTTCGTGATAACTTACTACCCCGTCCTCAGCATGGGGGTCCATCAACGGGCCGTTTTGCTTTTATTACTTGGGCAACTTTCTTATACGATTATCCCTGTGTTCGCTAAAGATGTCTTGATCGGACGAAGGGAGGGAGGGGGAAGTGATCCCAGGCGGTTCATTTGGTGCCGGGCACGGAGCCGAAGGGAAACGTGGCGCCCCGGGGCCATCCATGGTCCCGTTCTGGCGCCTTCGAGCTCTGTCGATGCATGTTCTAGACTGACAGGACACCACCAGTCTCCGGTAGGCTCCAGGCCTGCTGTCATCGCCCTCCGTTTGTCCTCTGGCCCCTGGCTAGTCTTTGTGTGTCATTCGTCTGCTCCGCATCTAGGCAGTAGGGGTGGCGGGGCGAGGATAGGTCCGAGCATCGATGCAAGCAGCGGGCAGTGGCAATCATCGTTGTTGCGATGTCGCCGCGATTGGGCAGGGCCTCTTTCTTGGCAGGGCACGGTTCCCTGACACTGCGGGTTGGACCAGTTCGGCGAACAGCCCTGGTGCTAAGTCTGCGGACGGGCAAGTATGACACTTGCCCTGTCGTGGGGCCTCTGAGGACCGCGATTCGCGATCCGCGATCGACCGCCGGGTTCTTTGTGAAGAACGCATGTTTTGTTGATTTTGATGCTAGCTACATCCCCCGGACTTTGCCCGCAAGTTTGTCTGCTTGCTCAAGACGCAATACGTAACTAAGCATCTATTATGATCTAGAGTGGACAGGCTGTTTGCCCAGCTTTCTGACATGGTCCCGTGCCAAAGCCTCCGCTTCCTCCTCGACCTCTCCACCATGCTTTACCCCTCCTATCCTGGTCTCTTTACCCTAATCGGAGGACATAGAGTTGTTTGGTCCCGAAGCTGGGCCGGGTGAGGGGGGCGGTCAGGAGTTTGTCGTGCGAGCTTCAGAGGGCAAAAGATGGGGAGCAAAGGATCGGTGTGTCAAGGAGTTACTGCAAGTGATCTGATCAGGATAAGACCTAGTCATGGCCGCCGGCTAAGAGATCAAAAGGCGTCTCTTCCGCGGGTTGCTGGCATCCGAGGTGGACCTGGGCCGTTGGAGATTCTCGGATTGCAACCTATCATCGAGCCTCCGCAACAAACAGATCGCCGCGGCGCCACAAATGTATACGATACCTCTTAATCACGAGCCTCTCAAGCGCGGCCGTACATCCTGCCAATCATCCTCCATCAGAAATAGCGCGCGTCCGGCGCATATGCCAGAGCCTTCATGTGATGGGTTTTCATTGGTAAAGTAGCCCCGTTCGTATTCCGAGGGCGGCACAGTCTACCCTGTTGGCCAAGGACAAACAAACTGCGCTGTGGCCCTTGCCGACAGCGCGCCTAGCGCGAGTCTGCTGCCTATCAATGAGCGGTGTCAAAGTGATGCGCTTGCTCGTGGGAGATTGCAAGATTCTATGCGTGCCGCCGTCATCGGCTGTACCTGAATCTCCATCCCACTTCGGAGGCCATCGGATCGAGAGTTCAATTTTCACTTGTTCCAATGGCTCTTCTTCTGATAACAGGGTGACAGGGTTTGAGAGATCGGTGTTTGTGTGAAGTGGCCGTGTCGAAACGCAATGTGGTCCAGGGTAGGGCAGTACTTCACATCGACTTTCTCTCGACCAATGCTATGCTAGTAAATAGCCAAGAGTCTCGATTGCCAACTGTATCCGTATCGGCGAACTTGATATGTAGGCCGCGGACCAGGAAGGTTCCAAGAAGAGGACATCGTCGTCTGCCACTTGACCTGCACAAGTCACCCTCGCATTGCTCTAGCGTAGAGAAACACGGACCATGCGGCGCCACGCTCTAGGCTGACACATGCCCTCTTTGGCTCCGCGGTCATGCGGTGTATGGCTGTCACTATTTTCGACTGTTAGGCTGGCTTGGCAAGGAGATACGGGGCTGTCTCAAGAGCCGGGTACAAAGCATTTGGGCGGCTATTGGTCTGTAGCTCGAGAGCGTCGCAACCATAAACTCCGCCTACGACCTAATGTGCAGAAAATAGGCGCCACTAGAAGGTCGCATGGTCGTGCCTGGCCTATCGGATGGCACTCTTTGGATCACAGCTGGATCAACCTCCATCGTCTTCGCCCCTCAATCCGCCACCTATCGTGCGTACATTAACAAATCAGCATGGAGGCCTCTGCTTCGAAAAGACTTGCAGCGAAGCAGTACCAGAAGAGAGCCACAGTAGCGACATTCCAATGCTAGAGGGCGTACAGCTTGCCGTTTACAGTAAAGCACTAGCGGGTGTTGGGGCGCTTAATGAGTCGAAAAGAGCCGCTTGCATGGCCTTCAGAGATATCCAGACGTCTTTCGAGTGTCATCAACATCCGCTTCTCTCGGGTTGACAATATTTAATGTCGGTGAGAGAAGGGGTTCGTATTGATCTGCTCAGGATATTACCTACCTAGGTAGTACCTGCGTAGACTGGGGGTTGGCACGATGCATTTTGAGGTAAGCTAAATGGATTGAATGAAGACTCCGATTATCTTTTCTCATAACAAACGATTCAGTCCTGCCGCATGTTGTAAGTTGGGGAAGGTGGGGGGAGACACCCTGGCTGGTCCTCTTGTCGGAGCGGAGGCAGGCGGGGTGACGTAATCATCTCCTTCGTGCCGTTCGGGTAAAGCTTGAGGAAATAGCATCCGTAAAGAAGAGTAGAAAAACATTGACTAGGTACCTAGGTAGGTAGCTAGCATGTATGAAGTAGAAGAGCAGGAGGGGCAGCCTGCACATAGTAGGCAAACCAGCAACGGCTGTATGGGGCGAGGACAGGGATGAATATACGCCAAGGGATAGATAGGTAGATACGCATCCGACCTTGGAACCGAGTCCGAGTCATCAACATATCCTGGTAGGAATTTGAGAACCATAGTAGATAGGTAGGTAGCGTGGTCCAACCAACGCTCTCTGCCTTTTCCACTGCAGCGCTGTGTCACCCTTGCCTTCGACATCCCTGAACTGACTGTAAAATACACACACCCCTCCCCCTCCTCAGCATGCCGGATGTGTTGTTGATCCTACCGGATTAGAAGAAAATGTTTGCTTGCGCGGCTCTACCATTGGCCGCTTTTCTTGTTGTGGTCAGCTCGCCCAGTCCTGCATAAGTGGTCGCGGAGAAGGTACCCACCAAGGAGGAGCTATTTTCGGTGAGTAGACATGTCACGAGGAGGCGCAGAGGAACGGGGTCAGTTAGGCAGGCTCGCGGCGCACTTGCTTCTGTTTCCTTTGATTCCCGGAAGCATATGTAGACGGTTCCTTGCATTATTTCCACCTGCCCGGAAAGGCGAGGCAGGCTGGTTGAAAGAAGTGGGGGCGGGCCTGCCCCCCCCCCCCCCCCCGCTTTGTACTATGTACAGCCAAGGGTCCAGATGGGACGATTTATGGGGCTGTGCAGGGATCATCGCGCCATGGCTGAGCTAGTTCGGCTTGGTCCATATGCTAATCTTGACGACCCTCGTCGGCTCTCACAACCACCCATGGGACGTCCGTGTGAATACTACCTCCATTTGCTTCTCCTTGCATCTCTCGGTAACCAATCACACTCCTTCCATCCCAACATCGTGTTGGGGCATCTTTCCTAGTTGAAAAACTTGTGTTGTTTGCTCCCCTCCACATACCGAGCAAGTATTCCAACACCAATTTCTCCTCTCTTCGCTCCCTTCACTTCCCTCATTGACCGGCTTGAGCCTGATTGTCAACCTGCACAAGTTCCAGTCACGCTCATGACTGTAATCTACAGATGAAAACTATTGTTCTAGGGCTTTTTAAGGGTTTTCTTTTGTTGGAAATTCTTTTTAGGAAAAGAATTGTGTTTTTCGAAACACAGTCTAGTCTACCTTGGGTACCTAGGCTTAACTGAAGCAGCCACGTGGTCGGGTGAAAGCCGGCGAAAGAAGTACGGCGTGGTCCCGAATCGCTTTAACCCTCCCGCACACCACTCCGTTGTTTGAAATGCACCCCTGTACACTCGAGAGGCGACCAATACGGATTCTGCTGAAGACCGGCGGCTTGTTTGACCCGGCCCACAATGACCCGGGCGTCAGAAGACTCTAGTTGGTTGGGTCGGTACAGCTAGACGTGTGTGAGAGTCGGGGAACAGACATCTGCATGGCGCGAAAGGCCTCTAGCTGACATGATGCGCCACACCACAATCCCCTGCCCAACCTTACCCAGACGGGGCCATACAAGCGAAAGCCTCATTACGTTGTCTTCGTCAAGGTGGTGTCGTCCTTCAACCCCTCTACTTTGCCTTTGACGTGGCTTTCTTCGACTTGGAAATTCGATTCGCTCACTTGACGAAACAGCTCATCGAATGCTTGTTCATCAAACTGAGATAACATAGCCGGAGACACCGTCATGTCGAACGAGTCGGCACTCCAAATTGATGATCCATGTGTATTCATGCTGGTGGAATCTTGAAGGGAGAAGACCTCGAGACCGTGGATTTCGTCTTGTTCAGGGCCGAGAAAAGCATTGGAGGTCTCGTTGAACGAGCCGCCAACCATGGATAGCCCGCGATCAGGCGTGGGCCCGCCAATGTAGCTTTTTGCTGGAAAGCTGGATGCATCCAAACCGTCCATCATCCTCTGCGAGATCACTGGTCGGCTTTCCAGAGGAGTGGCGTGTACTTGCGCATGTGCTGTCACAAGTGATGAATATGGTGGTGGGCTGGCAAAGAAGGACATGTCAGTCGGCGAGAAGAAGTCTTGCTTGGCGTCGAGGGCCGGGCGGTGGTGTCCAGTTGTTCGAGGGTGTGTCGAAGCATGTTGGTAATTGCCCAGCTCGCGTGGCACCATCCAAGTATCGCCTTGCTGCTCCTGGTTACCAGTGGCGGCAGTGACGTAGAGGTTTTCTCTGCCTCCTTGGTTTTGATACGCTGATAGGCATCAGCTATGCTCTCGTCCGTCACCTTGCGACTCACCTGGATCATAATGATAGACGGTGCAGTGATCAAAAATTTCCTGCTGGTTCGTGACTGCAGAGACTTTGACCAGTGGCATTGGCGCTCGCACCAGTTGCCCGTGTGTATTTCTCACGCAATAGGCCGCTTGGAACTGATGAGGACGACCACACTCGGAAAGAATCCATTGTCCGGGAGGAAACGCCGCCGAAGAGGTAAGAAGATCAAGATGATGCCGAGGTAAGACCTCATCCATACCCTGTACTCTTAATACGACGCGGCCCTCGGTCGACGAAGGTTCGTCATTTCGAGACATAACAGGCGACAAGCAAGAAATAACAGGGATACGGTAGCTCCAATAGACGGCGCCGAAAGAACTGGTGGAAGCAATTATGCAGAGGTGGGAGAATCTTGTGCGTAAAGGCTAAGGGCAGATGAATGTTTCTTCCGCGGGGATTATAGATCAAGCTAGGCGTAGGACGAAATGCAAGACGAAGGAGAGGGGGCATGTCAGGAATATAGGAACAGATACCCCCTGGCCGAGTGCACTGGATGACATGCATGCGTTATAGACTACCCAGGTAAGTCGGAGAAAGCCGTCTTGGTGGGGGGTATGGCATCCGTGCAAGATGATGTCTCTCGTCAAAGGCTCCGTGGGGACAGACGACAATTGCAAACGTGATTGGGAGCGAAAAACATTATTGTCAGATCAGAGACTTGGGGTTCCCAGCAACAACAACCGTGCATGCAATTGCATTTTCCCGGCTGACCACCAATCGTGATGCAAGCATGCTGTCAAGACTGTGAACAAGCAGTTTGGAGGGCTGGTCAGGGCCTGACCACCGTGATACGTTAATTTACGAAAAGACGTAGTTGCAGGAAAACCAACGAGGACATCGGGCGATTTCATGCTCTCTATCCAGAGCCCTGGATTCACAAGTCAGATGGAAACGTCCTGGCACGGGCTTCTGAGGCCGGCTTGTTCCTTGCATAGGCCACGCCGTCATCTCGCCTGTACCGGCGCGATGGTTTTGACAGCCGCCGAAGGGAATTATAAGCGAGAGCAAAAGACACTTGCGTTGGTTGCTTTCAACCTGCGATACACAGATCGTACAATGCGCTTGCGAGAGGGAGTCAGAAAGGCCGAAGTCGTTAGCAAAATGACAGATGCGTAAATGTTGCCAAGGAACAACTGCCTACCTATCTACCAGACGACCTGCCTCGAAAGTCTGTACAACCATGCACGCCCAAGTAACGTATCATGGAAGAGAGAGAGAGAGAGAGAGAGCAGAGGAAAACAGAGGAGTTCCCACTGCCTTCGGTGCCGGTATCGCAAGGTGGGTAACAATGAAAACTCCATGCTGCCTACTTGGGTTGGAATTGGAAACATGAAGTGTCCAACCCCGGAGCAGATTCCATGTTGAAGCTGGAGCTGACGCGGGGTTGAGTGCTGTCATGGCGTCCTGGATGCCGCCTCTTGATTCGAGTCACCCACCGTATTGCATGTACGTGATTTAGGAGGAATAGGGTGCTCTGGAGGTAGGTAGGTAGGTAGGTAGGTAGATAAGGGTGCCACAGACATCTGTGACGGGAAGCCATCTCGATGGTAGCGAAGGCAGACTGCAGAGACAAGTGTCGGTACTTGTCGTGAAGTCCAAATGCTGCCGCAAGGGGCTGTAGGTGGCCGTTATCGGTCTTGGCGACAGTTAGTGGCTTGCTGCGTACCTAGACTCGGCTTGCCGCGTACCTAAACTCGGCTTGCCAAAGTCGGCTGGGGCACGAGGTACCTGCGTCTGTAAAATGTCGCCCATACATACCTAGGTAGGTAGGTAGGTAGGAGCAAGCAAACCCCTCGCTCCTGCTCCCGGGGTGTCTGACCGGCTACCCGTACCCACCTACCTAGAGGTACCTACCTAGGTATTACCTACCCAAGTACCTACCTACGTCTCGATACATGGAAAGCAGCCGTGTGCGGTATATTACCTACCTAGGTAGATATTCACTCACCTAGGTAGGTACAGTCTCCAAAACTGACAAGCAACTTAGGTACTTTCCAGGCGACTATTCATGTACAGGACTTCGAAAAGAGCGCCTCCCTGCAGCCTCCCACCCTCCCAAGATGTGGGTCCCGCAGAAGGAGACGCAAGACCTACCATACCCCAGGCAATGCCATGACTCCTTCGCTTCCTGAGGGGAAGTGGCGCTTTATTCCCCGTGTCAGGTCCCTTTTCTGCCCAAAGCTCGTTGCCGATCCATGATGGCAGGGGCCAAGTAGCCTCCCTCGAATCTCTCTCTCCAACGTCCTGCGGACCACCAATGGTTGCCATCCATCAGACGCCTCATGAAAGGCTTCTTATATTTGACTACACAGATATCCCACATTGTAGTCCTCCCGCATTCTCGAACGGCCAAGGCAACTCTCTTTCAAGCTATATCCCGATTCTTATTCAAGTTTATCTCGAGGAAACACAAGATCACCAGCTATACATTCACAACTCAGGTCTACTTACACCGCCATTCAGGCTGACATCTTTTGCATACGCCATGGCATTGACATTCAATCCTGGCCAGATTGTTGCTCGCAACATCGACCCCACACAAGTCCACCCCGAGATCCTCCACATAGTCATGCGCATTCTGGACCTTCATCTCAACGCTTTCGAGTCCACCATTGCCGTCTCTGGAAATGATTACATTGCCTTCGGCGAAGAAGGCCGGCTGTTCATGGCTTTGCAGATGGGGTAAGCATTCGTCCGCCGTGGTTCCTGCCACCACTCTTTCTTCGTATTGGCTTCTAACCCTTGACCACAGGCGCGTCATTTGCAAAAGTGTCATGTGGGTAAAAGACGGCATCGACACAAACAGCAACAGGTGGCTTCTTGGTCCGTGTGATAGGTTCATCAGTGGGCCACACATGATCGTCTCGGTCGATGGCATCGCCGTCGTCGTTCGGAGGCCGCCGCCTCAATTTCTCGAGGAAGTGGCTGAAGCGACAACGTACCGCCCAAACACTCCCGAGCGGGAGGTCAAGGTCCCTCGTCCCCCCAACGCCTTCATTCTCTACCGCAAGGATCGTCAAGCGCAAGTCAAGCAGATGGATCCTCAGATTCAGAACAAAGGCATCTGTGAGGCTACAAGCATAACACCCTGCGACTTCCCTTCGCTGACATTTACACAGCGCAGCTTCTGGGCAAGGCCTGGAATGCCGAGTCCCACGAGGTCCGCGAAAAATATAGGGCACTCGCAAAAGCATACAAAGAGCGTCACAACAAACTACACCCGGACTATCGGTACACTCCACGCAAATCTTCAGAGAAGCGCGGTGGTAACCGGAGGAGTATATCAACCCAATCCGCTCGATCGGCCGACTCACCATCGAGGTGAGATCGCGGGGATGCCCGGCGTTTGAAACAGAGAAGTTATCACATATACCCCTACTTCGGTAACACAGACCCGAAGAGGTTCACCTGCTTTACCAGGAGTACCGAGATACCAAGAATGAATTTGTAAATGGCTTCAAAGTGGTCGGGGGTACCCATTATCGAAACATGTCACCCTGAATAAGCAGCGGAGTATGGTGTCGGCGAGGTCGTCATGTTCATACATCATTTATTTTGAGGCCTTGCGTGGCGCAAAGGGCGCTATTTGGATTAGGTAGTATGAAAGCCATACAATCACTCAACGCCGCATAAAAATCATCGTGATTACAAACAAGTAATTAGAGCAAGACGTGGAGCCACGCCTATGACTGATCCCTCTTCCAGTCACTACTCCAGATGAATGTTCCGCATCTCCACTCCGTCCCCTTCTCCTTTTGCCCTGACTGTCCGAGAGGCCGGGCGCAAATGTAGAAAGACCTGCCTGCGTGATGGGTCAGCCGCGGCTCCAAGGGATCTGAAATGGAGTAAAATAACCCATGACGGCCCCAAAGGGACAAAGAACGGCAGATGAGGACGGGAGAACGGGGGGAGGGAAGAGCGAAACGTACCACAGTTGACACCCGGCTTCTTGGTTTGGAAGCTGATACAGGGCTCGCCGTGCTCGCACTTTGGCACGACTCTCTTCCCCAGGTTAAACTTGGACCAAGACTCCTTGACCTCGATGGGATCAAAGACCCTTTCCGAAGTGCCGAGCCCAGACGCCGTAGAGGTGGTGGGAGAGGTTGCCAAGGGCGGTGGCGGCGGGGCGTCTGCTGTTGCTGCTGCACCTACGGGAGGAGGGGGGGCCTTTGATGCCACCGAGAGGGGTGAGCGGCCCAGGCCACCGCCTGCGCCTGCTGCGCCTCTGTTCTTTGTACTGACCGTTGCCGTATCGGTCTCGGCGGGTGGAGGCTTCGAAGGCGGTTGCTTGGGTTTGAAGAAGCCCGTGAGGGTGCTTTGCTTGGATGAAGGATCTGATTCGTTGGCTTTGGTCCTCTTTGAGGGACCTCTTGCGGGCATTGCTGTTTCGGATGCCCGCTTTAATGGGAATCTTGTTTGCGAGGCTGGCGGCTCTGCTGAGCTTGACTGGGTAGACGCTTGGGACGCTGGTGGCTCCAAAGTTTCTCGTTGCGAGGATTCCGGGTCATCTTTCTCCGGAGGCTTGGTCAGCTCCTCGGAAACGAGATTCTGCGACTGCGACTCGTAGGGGCTCGAAACCTGGCTCGGCGAAGGCTTTCCTACGGGCTTTTTCATGAACATGTCGCGGATGTTCCGCCTCCGGTCGAATTCGGGTATGAGCCTGGCAGACAAGGGGAGAAGGTCTTTGGCCGACCACTCCCTGAGGCGTTTGCCGTCCCGAAACATGCCGACGGGGTTCATGAGGTCCAGCACAGACGTGTCCTTGCCGTCGACCTTGACAATGTGGGCCAAGTTTGCGTACACGGGGCAGTGATCTGATCCCATGAGGCCCTCCTGGATGTTAGAACCCGTGAACCAGTCCTTGATGCCGGCGGAGCAGAGGATGTAGTCAATCCGACTGCCGTTGTTGGATGGTCGCATGTTCCTTTTTGTTTCCCAACATGTGAACATGCTCTGCCTTGTAGGATGGAAGATCCGCGTCAGGTCGTAAAGCACTGGTGCCTCTCGTCCTTCATCCCTTTCACCGGTGACTCGTCCATCAAAGACAAGATGGTTGAACAACCGCCGACTTGGCATCCCCATCCACTCCTCTACCGACATGCCCTCCTTACGCAGTGCCTCCCTGACGTTACACGTGTCCATCTCGCCACGAATCACATTCAAATCTCCAGTTAGGATGACTTGCTTCCCCGCCGCCACGAGGTTCCGCACTCTCGCGTCGAGAGCGTTAAGGTACTCAAGCCGGAAATCGTCGCGGGACGAGTCGCGCGTGGCCGGGCTGTATATGCCAATTAGAACAAAAGCCGGGAATTCTAGCACCACGCAGCGGCCCTCGGAGTCGAGCGTTGCCTCGTCCACCTCACCGGGCAGTTGGTCCGGTCTCGGGTAGCCGCCGATCTGCTGGGCCTCGGGCAGGTCGCGAAAGCTAGTGGAGGAATTGGGGGCTGGGAGAATGCCCGTAATGCCCTCCTCGGCGCGGATCGGACAACATGTCGCGTTGCGGGTGTATATTGCGACGCCAGAGTATCCTGTCCGATGAGTCAGGTCCCGCCCACCCGTTCAGAGCTGGGTAGGCTCACCTTTCTTGTGTTTGGGTAGGCTGAAAACAACGTCCCAGCCGGGGACGAGAACCATGTCATCTTGCAGATCTTTACGTTGGATCTTGGTTTCTTGCATGACCACAATGTCCGCCTCCAAGATTTCGAACATTGCCTAGTGAGCTGATAAGAATCGATGATCAAACGGTGTTACCGCAATCCTGAGCGACAGACTAACCTGGAATGTTCGTTTTGTGCTCCATGGTTGGTAGCCAAACGGATTTCTGGGACATGTTAGACCCAGCATGCAGCGGCGCTCATCCAATACGATTGTACCTGATACCGTTGACTGTGGTTGGGCATTTTAGCCACTGTTTACCTTGGAGGTATGTCGAAGCCACTCACCGTTCCATGTCGTGATGCGTAGCCCCATATTGATGGTTTTACCTTCGATACCCACAGTTGCAAGTCAAGATGATCAAATCCACAGGCGCCAGGTCGAAGTCGCTTCCAATCCCATACCCAATGTATCGGGGCGAGGTCGTCGTTGGCATTAGGGAGCGAAAGGCCAGTAACAGTAGACCGGTCCTGGAAACCCACAACTCATTCCCGAAAATCAAAAACCAGTGCTGGACTACTTTTCGAATAGCGAAAGCAGTTCGACGTCAAAACGTCGTGATGGGCGTAAAGCGAGACTTAGACGCCCTGTTTAACGCGACATCAGTTGCCGTTCTGGAGGTGAACGCGAGCTGAAGCGCGACGTCCCGTGACCTTTCACGTGACAAGACTCCGAGCACTTGTGATTTGCTGGCTTACAGTGCACCTATTCCGACCAGGTCCTCCCTATTTTCTCCGCAGGTGGCCTGACATCATTTAGTCATCCCAAACTGGCCAACCTGATACCTAATATCTCAGGCCACAAACAAGGCCGTAACGTTCCCGCTAACCGAGCTGTGCGCCTGGCGGCCCCATACCGGAAGTTCCAAACCTCACAAATCCTCTTGAACCACCACCCCCGAGCCGCCGGCCGACCGAAACACACAAAGAACCCTCTCCCCTCCACCGATAACGAGCAACGAAAATGCAGCGTCAGATTCTCGCCGCTGCCGCCCGCGCCGCCCGCGCCCCGGCCACTCGCTCCACCGTCCAGCGCCGCTTCGCCAGCACCTCCGACAACGCTTTCATCAGGGAGCGTGAGGCCGCCAAGCACCACGCTGCCGGCACCACTGGTTCGTCTTCCTACGCTCGTACGGTCTATACGGTGTCCCTCCTTCGTGATCGGTCAAGTCAATTGAAGCCAATTGGCTCCGAAGCGAGGCTGCGGGAAGCTGAGATCAAATCCCGGAGAACAAACGGCTAACCAATTGACCACCAGCCCTCTGGCGCAAGATCTCAATCTAGTATGTTCTCACTCAAACCCAGTGATCTATCTCCGGAATACCGAAAATCCCATCTGCGAAACGTCCGCTCAGGAATTTGTGTGTCCACATTACGATGATCGGCACATTGGAAAACGGCCGAGACAACTGAGTTTTGAGCGGATATGTGATGTGATTCGGGTGTCAGCGGGAGTCTTGTATTCGGACAGAATAGCTGACGAACTGCTTTCCCCCCCCCCCCACAGCGGCTGCATCCCCGCCCTTGGTCTCGCTGCCGCCAACGCCTACGTCCTCTGGAACGAGCATTGGGAGCACTGGAGCCACCTCCCCCCTCTGGAGGAGCGTCCCGAGTACTCTTACCAGAACATCCGCACCAAGAACTACCAATGGGGCAATGGTGACAAGACTATTTTGTGCGTATTCTCACCCTCCTGGCAATCGTTCGGACTCGCACTCTGGCGGCACGAAAGTGGGGAGCCCGGAGTGACGTGACTAACACTCCAAACAGCTGGAACGACAACGTCAACTACCACAACCCGGACAAGGCTTAAATGTGCCTTGCATCGCACCACAGCCGGAGTGAAATATGGCATAGTCAACTTAGGGGATGTGGGGAGCGATCCATTAGACTTGGGGAGACACGCCTGTTGAGGGGTAGACCATTCTGTACATTTTCCCTATGTCACAGCAATCGAGAAAATGCGGTTCTTTGAAAAAGGAAATCTCATCAACAGTGCTAACGGTCAACCCACGTGAAACGCTTTGATTTTGTATCTCCCTCTCTTTCTTCCTGCCTCCTTGTGGTGGTGTAAACGAGCTCATATAGAAAGGGCAGCCGCTTCCTTGCGTAAAGCTACATAAGCCGCCGCATAATCCGCCGCCAGGACTTTGTCACCGGCGACCTTCATAATGGTGGCCTTCTTAGCCATCATCTCGCACTGCCGCGTAATGTCCTCGATGCTCGAGTAGTGGTCAAAGGCCTTTTCGATCGCCCCCGTGGCCCGGGTCAGATACTCCCTCCGCTTGACCGACTGCGGCGCCATCTTCCCTGCCATGCCCATGTGGGCGTCGGCGAGATACGAGTATAACTGCCCGCTCAGAGCAGCAGAGTCGCACTCGAGACTTCGGGGGAGGATAGCCGTAAGAAGCTCCGTGGAGGCCTCAAACTCTCCCAGCGAGGTTAGTATATTTGCGATAGCGCCGACAGCCTGCCATAAACACGAGACCAGCCTTGCTCGCCAGGCCATGCTGGCAGCTCGCATGGCGATCGTGAAACCCCGCTGCGGACGTCCGCACTTGTCGTAAAGGTGAACCTTGATCAACATGAGTCTTACGCGGAGCGCGATGTCTTTCTTATCGTCCCGTGTCGCCGCGAGCATATCCTCGACCTTGTTGAAAGCTGCTTGCAAATCCCCCCGTCTGATCAGGCAGTCTATGTGAAGAAAGTCGATGACGAAGGCCATGTCCGGCTCTAGGTCATCCTTTTTGGATTGAAGGAGTTGCGAGAGTAGTTGCTCCGCGCCATAGAGGTTGTTATGGTGCAGGTCCCGCTTCAGCTTGATGATTCCACGGTACTTGAACCAGTACTGGCTCGGCTTCCATGATCGCAGAGAGTTGTCGTCTAGCGCTTCCATCTTCTGGAGTGCCTCGTCGAACTTACCTTTCGCGACTAACTGTGACGCCAGACGTGATGTAACCTTTAACTCGTCGTCGAATATGGAGTGTCTCGCGTGACACCGCAAGAATATCTCGCAGTCCATGGCCGAGAGATGTGCAAGTCCCAGCCTGTCCCACAAGGCAATAAGAATGGAGAGCTGGGCGCCAAACATGTTTTTCATATTCCGTTCCACGATGAGGTGTGAGCTGCGAACCATAAGCTCGACCGACGTGGCCACGCTCTCGCCGTTTGCTAGACCGAGCTTCGCCTCGCTGAGTAGTACTGATGCCCAGAGCGTCCACATTCCCGTCTCCTTGGCCTTCACGCGGAGATAGGAAAGACTTTCCTTGGCTGTACCAAGCAAACTATCGGCCTCCAAGTCTCTGACCAAATCCGGGTGTGCTCTGCCAAAGTGAAAGAGCCAACTGAGAGCAAAGTTCAGGCAGGTCATGTCGCGGTTTTCGCGGGCTGTGGAAACGGTTTCGAGCATGGCTGCAACAGCCTCTCTGTAGCAACCAAAGTCCGCTTGCAGAACAGCTAGATTCATCAACGCGTACTGGTAGAAAAGCCTGTCTCGGTTCTGCATGGTGTAGTCAAAGTACTGGTGGAGGAAATCGAATGCGGTGGGATAGTCACCGGATCTCCATGCATCAAGGAAGCTGCAGCAGGTCAGAATGAGAACGGCCAACAGTGAATACGAGGACAAACCTCAAGTAGTGTCGCAAACTGGGCACAAGAAAGCTGTCGCCGAGAAGGTCATGGAACTGATTCCGAAGCTCCAAGGGTATACGATTGCCGAATTCTGGATCTGTTAGTGTTATGTGTCACATCCGTTTCAAGAAGCGCTCACTCTGCATCTGCTCAATCTGGAACTCAAGCAAGAGCTCAATATCATCCGTGCTTACTGGCACGGCAGAAGGAGTGCCACTCTTCACCATATCGCCGTACACAACGGACGTGAGCGCAGCCACTCCCTCTATGTCCCACTCCGCCTGCTCACCAGCCATGAGAACATGGTCGAAGCTCAACCGTCCAAAAGAAGGGTTTCTCTTCCGCAGGTACCCCGCCGTGGGCTGCCGGTATTGCACGAAGTCGGTCCAAAGCTGCGTTACGTCGTGGAACTGCAACCTTGAGAACTCGAGCTGACACCGCCTCACAAACTGACCCAGCGGCGAGTTCCTTGAAAGCATGATACCCGGCTTCTGTTGCTGCTCCTGCCACAGCTGTGCCGCGACCGACTCGTCGCCCCCGGCCGTACGCCGCAGCTCCTCCCTCGTTTTGGCGAGGCACTGCGTCTGGCGACCGAAGAAGTCGTGCAGCTGGTCAAGCGAGTTGATGCCCCATAGCTTCGTTAGGAACGTGTCCCACAGCTTGCGGCCCGGCAGGCCGACGACGACGGAGTGGGCGCTCAGCAGCTTCTCGAAATCCTTGATGCCGATGACGAGGCTGACGGTGCTCTCGGCCTTGCGCCAGCGAGTCTCCTTGCTGGCAGCCGTGACGAAGCTCTGCGGATCCGGATCGAGGAGGTGAGAAGTGACGAATGACAGCAAGGGTATGATGGCCGTGCTGGGGACGTGTTCATCTGTGTAGAGCTCAATGAGGGCGAGCAGGCCGATTTTGGCGGGCGTTAGGTATCGTGCCATTATGCTTGTGCACCTGTTTCCAGGCGCTGTCTTGATTCAGGAATCGGTTTCGATTTCTTTCGCCGGACGGGTCATCTGATGGTGTGTTGCGAGCCGTTGACCATGTTTCGAGGTCGCTGGCGCGTGAAGCAGGTGCTCGCGTGGACCTGCACTAAACAAACAGCTTCCTCGTACCTGGTGTGGGCAACAGAGTCGAGTGATTGAGCTGGGCCAGTACTCCAATTCAAGGAAGCCTCACCAAATGAGATAGGCAAACTTGCAAGACACACTACACAATCGTTTGTTCCGGTAGTCGAGATGCTGTCAGTGAGATTCCTGAGCGATGTTTGGGGTTCCACCAAAACCTGCGACAAATGTGATTGGTCATGAATTTCCCAACTCAGAAAGTCCTCCCACCCAAGTCACAACCCGAGCTGTCGCTCAGAACTTGTCGGAATTAGATCATTGTCGGAAGATTGGTATTCGTGTACATGTCCGCGGAAATGTGAAGTTGTGGCCGTGAATAGATAGGTTCGCATGTTGGCCCTGCAGCAATACATACCTACATGTCTTTGCTTCGTCACTGAACCCAAGGACCGCCCCAATGTTCATTTTACGAAGCACTGCATGGTGTAATATTTTACAGAGTGTTCTACAGTATGCTGAATAAGAATCCGCTTTGCAAAGCCGTCGGCTTCCCGCAGCCTCTGTTTGATCAGCAGATCCGACCTTTCTGGCTCGATTGGCATTATACCGAGGGCCTGCTCAAATGGTATCCCCTTTTACGCTTAATTCGGTCCTCCTCATACCACGATTGAGGCTGTTTCCCCTAGTCTTGAGCTTCGTGCTTCACCTCTCCTTCCACCGAATACTCTTCCCCTCCCGATTCCTCAATTCGCTCCCCCTCATCTCCCTTGCCTCCTGCGCGGCAAATATGTCCCCGTCACTCTCCTCCACTACGTCCTCGAGGTCATTCGTTGCCCAAACCCTCTCGATGCACAACTCAAACGGGCCCGGCACACGATCTGTCAACCCCAAGCCGATGGTCCTGACTTTGGACCGCAACATCTCCGTCTGCGGTTCGACGACAAAGCCATGATTCGTCCGCACAAAATCGTTCCACTTGACAAACACGGTCTCCCACTCGCCCGGCCTCTTCGCGAACAAACGGTGCTGGTGCAAATCCGTCGGTTCTACCGAGTCCGTCTGTATGTTAATGAAATAGCCCCGCCCATCTGACTTGACGCGCATCCCGAGGTATGAGTAGGGATCGATGTCCCAGACCGACTTGCCCAGCAGCGTCGGCCGTTGATCCGGCGTCCGCCATGCTGCAAATCCTGTGCGTTGGATCTTGGGATCGTCTTTGGGAAGGTCGGTGGATATCGTGCCGTGGAAGCGAGCGTAGCCTTTTGTGCTAGTCGTCGGGTTGCTTTGTGGCGAGTGGGTCGTGCTTGTAGAGGACGAAGAAAAGGGAACCCATTCGAGGGACCCGTGGGAGAAGCCACCAATCTCTTGGTCGGACATGAGTTTACAGTCGTCGGTAGAGCCGGGAACGCGGAAGTCATGGAGTAGGTATGGTCCTGAGGGGCCCTTGATGCCTTCAGCTTTTGCGACTGCGACGAGGGTGGAAAGTTAGTCATGAGTAGAAACAAGCAGTGATGCCATGTATTCTCACCAATGCTTGCGCGTCGCTTAAACTCGTCCAAAGTCCGGGCCCATATGCCTTTGCCCATCAGCGACGGTGTCGCCCGCATCTTTCCAACGTCTTGCCGGCTTCGCCGACAGTTTTGCTCTGCTGGTGTAGCGGTTTGGAGATATAGGAAGCTCACGCGCGCATCCCCCAACTTTGGCTTGTTGCGTGATCTTGGCGTGTCGAACTGGTGACCACCTGCAACGGTCCAGAATGGCGTAAACGCTCGTGTAGATTTACTTTGCCAAGGTGATTCTTCGGCTCTGCCGCGAAACCTCGAATCATTGCCATTGAGCTTTGGGATGTACGTCGGTACATGGAGCTTGAGCTTCGACACGGGACAAAGATGGCCCGGGCTCCGCCTCCAACCAAAACATGCAAACGGCTCTTGCTTTAAATAATGCACTCGGAAGAACTATCGTCGAGAGTGCAAATCGGGCGAGGCTCACACCATGATGATGTACTTCTTAACTGAGAATCTGCTTGGGCTTTTTTTTCTTCTTCTTTTTTTTCGTTCAGGATTAGTTTGAGCCCCGGGCCATTCAAGATTTTGAAGCTCAGTGGGACCAGAAGTCGGGTTGGTACACAATGAAACAGGAAGCAACACGGAAACGTGCAAATCGAGATGTTCATGTCGATCTATTCCAGCGTGTATTTTGACCATCTATCCTTGAAGGTAGTAGTGTCTGTCACACACTGAATAGACAAGGACGAATGTGCGTGTCTGCTGCACAAATCAAGCATCTCTATCTACGACCCTGTTCCTGTCTGCCATCTATAATCGATCCATCATCCATCACCCATGACGATCATCCAGCACAACAAGAGATGGGTCACTATCCGAACTGACCACCGTACCTGAGAACCCACACCAAATTTTTGGTTGTCGTCGCAACAAAATATGAAGAAAAACTGTCTGAAGAAACGTTTAGCCGAGAAGAGAAGAACCGGGGGAAACGCAGCGGTTTCAAAGAATGAAAAAAAGTGTGGATGAAGGCCGCACAGCAAGAATGATCAGTTATTGCCCACCGAACCCTAGGTGGCGTAAGCCTGGGTGCTCTCAGTCATGACAGGCTCAGACTGAGTGCCGTTGGCCTGGTTGCTATCCATCTGAGCGGGGACCGACTGAGCAGCGACGCCCATGTTGTGATGAGTCTGGCGAACGGGCGACGAGAAGGCCGCAGCCGCGAAAGCAGCGGGGTCGACGGGGAACGGGGTCCAAAGAGGAGTGCCATGGCCGTAGCCCCAGAACGGCATAGGAGTCTGCTGAGGAGTGGCGAATCCGAAGGACGAACCGGTGCCCTGGGAGAAGGCACCCTGAGAGTAGGGACTGCCAGCGAAAGGGTTGGGGTTGTAGGCCATGTTGTTGTGCATGGGGCTGCCGACCTGAGTAGGGACAGGAGGGGGGGCCATGGGGTATTGCATAGGAGCCTGGCCCATGAACTGACTGGTGGGAGGCTGTATCTGCACACCCTGAGGAATCTGCTGCTGAGCCATCTGCTGCTGAGCAAGGTACTGCTGTCCGTGATGCTGCATCTGCATCTGGGGAATGTGCTGAGGCATAGGAGCCTGCATCTGCTGCTGCATAGACTGGGCGGCCGCTTGGTGAGAAGGACCGGCAGCGGCCATGACGATGCCATGGTTGGCAGGCTGGGAAGCATTGTGCATCATGGACGGAGTGCCCTGGGTAGCTTGGCCACCAGACATGGAAGGACCGGCCTCAATAGCCATGGGGCCTCTCTGGTCGCGAGCAGGAGTAGAAGGGGGCTTGCCGCCAGTGGAGCCAGCATTGAAGGCGTTGTAGTTGGTGCCGTAGCCCGAGTTGCGAGCATGCATACCACCGTCGCGGCGACGTCTATCGGTGCGGCGCTCGACGCGGATCGTGTAACCCTCGATGCGGTTCAAGTTCTGACGAGTCAGTTAGTACATACACTCTCTTCGACTTAGTAGGCAATGGCAGGCAGCGGAACTCACGTAGCGCTCAATGGCCATGTCGGGATAGGAGACATTGGTGAACTCAACGAACGCAATAAGCTTGGGGCCTTCTATGTGTATGTGAGAGTCAGTGTTTGGCCTTATGGATCGAAGACATGACAGATACTCACCACGAACATACTCGAGACGCTTGGTCTGGACCGAGACTACGCCACCGATCTCCTCCATGAGGATACGGATATCGTTCTCGCTGAAGCTCAGAGGGAGGTCTCCAATGAAGATGGAACGACGATCGCGATCGTACGAGTCAAGGAAAGCGCGGTCGGCGTTGCGAGCTCTGGCCTGCATGGCCTTCTTGAAGTCGAAAGGCTCGACCTTGTACGTCTTGTTGAGACGAAACGCGCGGAGGACCTGTTGAGACGGGTCGAACACCTCAAATTGGACTCTGATCGTGACGGGAAGCTGAAGCTGCTCCCGGATCTGAGGATCGAGGATCCGAAAGGTCTCGATGGTGCCGAAGGGACGCATGAGCTCGTTAGCCTCTTCCATGGTGATTTCGGACCCATCTCGGCGAAAGATGATGTAAGTACCTGTGTCAATGAGCATCAGGAACAAGAATGGCGGAGGAAGCAAGAATAGACTTACGATTCGCGCGAACCGTCTCCGTGCGACAGGGACGGCCAAGGATCAAAGAACCCTTTCCGTTGATACGGGCATCTTCAGCATCCTCCTCAGTCTGCAAATGTGTCAGTCAGTGCGGCATTGTAAACCCGCACGTTTTTTGAGGAACTTACAGTAAACTGACAGAAGCCGAAAGGCATACCCTGAGGGTCACGACGGATCTTGACGAAGACAACCCCGAATCGCTTGAACTCTTTGATGACAGCCGCTTCAAGGGTGATGTCATCCTTGTACTCGGGCAGACTAACATCGTCTTTAGTATGACTGGCAAAACATCTTGGAGCTTTGAAACTTACTTGGCAACGAAGATGCAAGCGCCAGTAGGGTAGGTTGCCTGAGGGTCGACAGGGTTGCGCATGTAGGAAGGGCCGCCCTTGCTGGGAGATCCGCCAACGTACTCATCGCGATGGGCGAGTCCCTTGCCCTTCAAGCCTTGCTTCTGGAGATGGGCCTGGCCAAGGCTGTATGAGCCAGAAGACACAACCAGGGGGCGCTCCTTTGAGCTGATGGAGGTATCCTTGAAGACATCGTCCTCCTCATCGGTATCCTGGGGAGGATACTTGTACGCCCGGCTGTATGATGATGTTAGCCTCCGCTGAAGATGTAAAAAGATGTTCACTTACACAGCGGCCGTGGCGGAGGAGGTAGGACGCAAGGCCTTAGCTGCAGCCTCCGAACGGCGGGCGGAACTGCTGAAAGTGATCAGATGTTGTTGAAAATAATTAGAGTTGCACATGATGTAACTTACGTGGGACTTCCTCGAAGGGATGAAGCATCCATATGAGCCGTAAGACGAGAATCAGACGCCGCATCCTCACCGAGCAAGGCATAAGGGTTGTTGGCGGTATTGATTGCACTGGGACCCGTGAGCTTGGCTCCGCCTCCGCGCTCATCATCCTCCGAAAAGGACGAGGACGAAGACGTGCCAGCCGACTTGTGAGAGTCGAAGGCAGTAGTCTTATGGCCCAGGAATGAGTCAGAAGCCTTGGAAGGAGCCGAAGCAGCCTTCATGGCTTGCTCGCGCTCATGCTGGATGGTGAGCTTTTGGAGATGCTCCAAAAGCATCTTGTTGCCAGTAGACGATGACATGGCAATGCTTGGGTATCTCTGCAAGCGTAAAATTCGAAAGCCACAGGATTCGAGAAGTGTTTGTGAAACGGGGCGTTTGGAAACGAAAGTATCCAGTCTTGAGATTGGAGAGGGGGCAGAGATGGGGGGATGGTATGAGAAAGTATGAGAAGAGAAATGCAGATGGGTTGTGTTGACTGTTGTAAAAAGAAAAAGCAATCAACAAGGGTAGGTTGTGTTTGTGAAGACTAAAGAAGAATTCAAGAGTGAAGGGATCGTGGGGAAGATATTCTACACTCAGGGCTGTCCTAGGGTTAATGACTATCCGCCTTGGAGCAGCCGGGTCTCTCTCGCTCTTCGCGATAGTTACAAGAATGGCGAGAGCAATGAACCCGTGGAAGGTACCCGCATTATCTTGTACTTCGTGAGATTCAGCTTGGTGGCTCTCGCCACTTGATGGGCAAGCTAATGTGCACGCCTTGAGGGCCCTACTGTACATGCTGAGCTACTTGAGCAATATAGTTTAAGGCATCTTTTGCGTTTGTGCTATAGGGTCAGGAACAAGCTTTTGTCTGGTTCAAGACTTGGATTGATATCACGCATTTTTACAGGATGAAGGGTTGTGTGGCACATCGCAAGGTGTAGCATAGAGGATGTGCATAAAGAATGGCAAGTGTATCCCGAAAGGATAAAGCATTCTTCAATTCACATCATTATGAGACTTTCAGTATCTCAAGTTGTAGATGTAGTCTGGTGCATTATTCAACTACAGGTATGAACCCGGGCTGATCACATCCTTGCTGTGATCATGAGGTTGCTGGCAATCCTCCCTTGCACTCAAGACTTTGTCAAAGCAATGTTACATAATATATATTTCAACTGGGCGGATCTAATAACGTTCTAAACTCAAAGCCAGACAACCCTGTTCTTTATGTCTGAAGTAAATGATGATATAATGATCTCTTTGTCATTGAGCTGGTCAAGTGTGGATTCTGTCTGATGCACCTGTAAAGAAGAGGAATAGTTAAGCTTCTCTCATACTGATAGCAGAAGAAAGCAAGCAAATACACTGTGTGCCTTTATTACCTCCTTGGTTGATTGAGAAACTACAAGTTAATGTCAGCCCAGCTTATTGGCATGTCATGGAAAGGGTTTCTCCTATTTGTCCCGTCGAAGAGCATCACCCTTCCTCTCGTCCGAGTTGTTAGACTGCCCGAGGAGTTTGGGCAATGTACAGTCCAAGACGACATGTGGAATGATAGACTTTACAGACAGGAATTCAATAGGAAATCTGAATGACCAAAGGATTCTGAAGTAGGGATGGCTTGAATTTAACTCTGATAGACAGTCATCTAGCTGTTTGACGCAGGACTAATTGCTGGATGTGAAAAGGTTCACTGAAAAGAACATTGAAATCCTGCCAGGAATCAGGATAAATGGTTCTTGGTTCTGCCAGAAGGTGCCTTAATGGGCTTCTATTGTTTGTACATGGGCCTATCCGCTTGTAGAGAATTAGAAAATCTCTCTGGGCTTTGTAAGTAGACAGAAGTAGGGAGAAAACTGAATGGAACGCGGTATTCTTACGTCAGACCGTCTACCATCAAAATAACGCGTACCGGCTCTGATGAGAAGGTGAGAATTGAGAAGTATCCTCCAAGCAGCCTGGATGGCGTATTACCAGAAGCGGCTTGTGGTGGCAGATGAATATCACCCGTCCCGATTATATAATAAGAGTATCGGATACCCTTGAGAATCTTCTTGGGTGATTGTATTGCAAATCTACCATGTTGATAGCCTTCCAGGTTGTGAGCCATTAAGCTCAATAGGCCAGGCAATGATCGTGCGATGGGACATCATAACCCGGATGCCAGAGACCGGAGAACGAACAGGAATACTTAACTTTCATAGATGGAAGCAAGAAGCCAGGGTTTGTTCCTTCAACACAACGATTGCCTGCCTATTTGTTGTCTTGGCCGTAGAGCGCCACTTCTCACACTGCACTCATTCACGGACTGTATCTGGGGCAAGAGACCTTGCCTCTGTCTCCTGAGGCCCTGCCGCTTAATCGGTGTGCTCTCCAAGCAACAAGAAGCCACCCCAGGAACACTTTCTTCAAGATGGAAGCGCTCATGCATGGGTAGTGGCGACATAAACGTTCCCCAAGCTCTCTGCTCGTTCTTCTTCTCCATCCATCTACAACAACACACCACGCAAAGCATTTTTCCCTTGCTTGTTTCTCAGGAATTATCCATTGCAACCACATCACTCCGGTCTTTTGGCTCATTGGGAACCCATCGCGTCCCTTCACCAGACTTCTAGCACTATCAATCAGAGAACCCTCCGGATCCCTCTTCAATTACTGCTTCACCGACGTCGGACGAACCGCTTCGCTTTCAGGCGCTTATATCGTCTATTAACAATGACAGGCCCTTCGCACTCCGAAGGCCCTGCCAGCGACGCCCGGAACATAAGAGAGCTTGACAATCGTGAAGCTCACCTGGAAAATGACGGCCCTGGCTACAATAACTTGCCAGATAATGTGATCTCGATAGTCCATATGGACGGGACTGTTCGACAAATCCAGACCAAGATCATCGGCGATCCTACCCAATGGTTCAACAGGACCTTGGTTTGTATCATGATGGTAAGCAGATGAATACCATCGATGCTACGCAGCTTCTCGACTCATAACTGACTGAAACAGGCTCAAAATCTAGGAAGTACCGCTGTTTGGTCGGAATGGATGGCTCTTACGAACAACCAGTCGGTGATATACCTTATCTTGTGCTTGTTCCATAGGACTGACTTGGTGGCAGTAACCGTGTTAATCAAGAGCTGGGCCTACCGGCAAACGATCATCGCCTATCTGTCGTGTGGTTAGTGGGCAGTTCTATTGGTTTCCTCATCGTCGGACGGCTTTCAGATCTATATGGACGCAGGTGGCTCATCATCAATACCTCCTTGCTTGGGTTTATAGGCACTTGTTTGGGATACGCGGGCGGCAGCATTGGCGTTTTGATCGCCTCCAACATTTTCAGCGGCGTCGCGGCCGCCGCTCGACTGTCGTTCGGCTTTGTGGTTGGAGAGATTGTCCCGACCAAGCTGAGGGCGCCATAGATTGTCGCTACACTCTTGGGACCCTTTGTTGCCGCTCTCGTAAATACTGCCGTCATGTCACACGGGCTGCATGACAGCGGCAGCCGATGGCGATGGCATTACAGCCTGGAAATAGGCTGTGCTATTATCTCTACTTGCTTATACTTCAGGTGTTACTATCCACCATCATGGAAACAGCTCAACGTCGGCGGAGGGACGAGACTCCAATTGGCCAAGGACCTGGACATCTTCGGCATCTTTCTCTTCGTGTCTGGTTGCGTTCAGACGATTCTCGGACTCTCGTAGGCGAGCGCCGAAAATCAGTGGGGAAACCGAAAGGTAGTTATCACACTGCTCGGCGCTTTTATGTGGTTCTTGTGGTTCTTTGTCTACGGTACGATTCATAACAAGCCAATGCCTTCGGGCCTCGACTGACATGTTGCAGAAGCCCAATTTTGCAGGACCCCAGCCTTGGTGCCTCCAAGGATGTTCAAGGATCGACGCTATTTTACCCTGGCTGTAAACGCTCTGTCCGCCTCGATGATTTACCTCATTCTTTACGTTTCTTGGCCAACCATCACAAGTCAAGTCTTCAGCCGCAGCTCGTACGTCATTGCTTGGAGTACCAGCATGTTGGGAATTTCCTTTTTCAGTGGAATGGCCCTTGCCGGCGCTTTCGTTGCGTATATTCCCAAAGTCAGGATACAATGTCACGCTGTAGCAACTGTTGCTCTGTTGTCTCTGGGCTAGTTGACCACCATCAAGACTGACCAAAACGTTGCAATTACAGTATCGGCATGCTTCTTGTGTTTCGGTAAGTGATATATGACTGTGTTCTGATCTGCTTATTCTTCTGCTGATATATCTCAGCCCTTGGGTTCATCGAGACTGTCACTTGGACTGGCGTAACATATATTTGGCAACCACAGGACATTGGCCTGGCTTTCGGTTCTCTGGGGTGCTTGTGTGGCCTGAGCTGTGCTTTTGCACGAGTCGGTTTCGCCTCAATCTTGGATTGGCAGCTAAAGGAGAGGCTGCCCAAGTACGTCGATCCAGTGGTCCAACAGGCCGGCCTCCCTCCTCCATCCGTGGACTTGCTCTACGCTGCGATCAGGACGGGAAGTGACTAGAGAACCACCGTTGTTGACCTGCCGGCCTTTGATGCAATCCACGGTGCGGTGTCTGATGCATACGCCAGCTCATTCAAGATGGTCCTTCTTCTTTCAATGATATTCGCAGTCTCGATGTGGCTCAGCGCGATATTCGTGCCGAAGTTAGAGACATATCTGAGTCCAAATGTCGCAAGGAGGCTGGAGTCACCCAGAGCGCTCGGAGGCAACAATGATCAGAATGAGGAACAGGGGATTGAGTTGGGAGTTGTTTCGCGGGATGCATGAATGACATGGGAATGATGAGCTGCACTCTGGACGAAGGCTTGAGAGTTGTCAGACTGGGGTAATGGCAGTGCTAAATCAAGTGTAGTCAAAAGAACATTGAATCGCAACCTCAATCCTTTGAGAAGAAACTAAGAAGAAGACTGAAGCTATCCCAGAGAGATTTCTTGGGTCAAACTCGACAGTCGATGGGTTTCCATGATTGGCAGTGATTCCCTAGAGGGGGTGAGGCCCCTGAGAAATTGGAAGATTCCCGTCGCCGCATTGAAGACTTTCACAGCGGTGCGAAACTTTGGCTTGAGAGGGGTGCGGTTGAAAGACGGATGAAGGGGGGGGAGAAAAGAGAAAGCCAATTCCCAATGTAAACCTCCCTGATTTGATACCCTGGACAGAAAGACATACCGCCCACGGGGCCACTTCCGACCCAAGCTCCGATGGCGGGGCATGGCGGGGTGCTGCCGACGTCGCTCTGTCTCTTTTACCATCTCAAAGGGGGAAATTTTTTTTAAAACAAATAAAAATACTGGGCTAGGACCGCCGCGGAACGCATGCCGCTTCTCGTCTTGACTCACATGGCCGGCCGGCCAACCTTTCCATCTCCCCTTCTGATACCCCAACTATATTTCTCTCAATCGACGAACGCCTCTTTTTGCTTCAATTAGTTTGTGATTCTTGCTTCTTCTGACAATTGATATCCCCTCCCCTTTTCTATTTAACCAGACATTCACAATGGGCGAATTCCCTGTAAAGAAGTGCGGTACGTCTCCCAGGACCCCTCCACAACCCCCGCCAATCCACCCCTCCGTCACCGGATGTCTTGATGGCGAACGATGAGATCGCAAACCCGGACCCCCTCCCCCGACAATGACGTGAAGAAAATTGTACTGACAGAAAGGAACCGAATCGCAGGCGTCCTCGGATGCACCGGCTCCGTCGGCCAGCGCTTCATCCTCCTCCTCTCGCAGCACCCGTACCTGAAGCTCGTCGCCGTCGGCGCCTCCTCCCGCTCCGCCGGCAAGAAGTACCGCGACGCCGTGCGGTGGAAGCAGGCCTCGCCCATGGGCGACGTGGCCGACCTCGTCGTGCGCGAGTGCAAGGCCTCCGAGTTCAGCGACTGCGATGTCGTCTTTAGCGGCCTCGACTCGGACGTCGCCGGCGAGATTGGTGAGTCTACCCTCGAGCCCATCCCACCGAGAGGGATCGCAGCAGAGGGCAGCCGCGGCAGGACGTTTGACTCTGACACAACTCCCAACCCCCGACAGAGATGGAATTCCTCAAGGCGAACCTCGCCGTCTTCTCCAACGCCAAGAACTACCGCCGCGACCCCCTCGTCCCCCTCGTCGTCCCGACCGTCAACCTTCCCCACCTTGACCTCATCCCCCACCAGCGCAAGCACCACTCGCTCGACAAGGGCTTCCTCGTGTGCAACTCCAACTGCGCCGTCATCGGCCTCGTCATTCCCTTCGCCGCCCTCCAGGCCGTTTTCGGCCCCGTCGACCAGGTCTCCGTCGTCACCATGCAGGCCGTCTCCGGCGCCGGCTACCCGGGCGTCTCCTCCATGGACATGATCGACAACGTCGTGCCCTTCATCTCGGGCGAGGAGGACAAGCTCGAGACGGAGGCCCAGAAGATCCTCGGCAGGATCACGCCCGACCTCACCGCCTTCGAGAACCAGACGGACCTCAGGGTCAGCGCCTCCTGCAACCGTGTCCCCGTCCTCGACGGCCACACGGCCTGCGTCTCGCTCCGCTTCGCCCGCCGCCCGGCCCCCTCGGCCGAGGCGGTCAAGACGGCCCTGCGCGAGTACGTCTCCGACGCCCAGCGCCTCGGCTGCCCCTCGGCCCCCGAGAGCCCCATCGTCGTCTTCGACGAGCCCGACCGCCCGCAGCCCCGCCTCGACCGCGACCTCGGCCGCGGCTACTCCGTCAGCGTCGGCCGCGTGCGCGAGGACGAGAGCGGCATCTTCGACATCAAGTTCGTCGCCCTCAGCCACAACACCGTCATCGGCGCCGCCGGCTCCTCTATCCTCAATGCTGAGGCCGCCGTGCTCAAGGGCTTTGTGTAGACGCGAGGTGGCGAGGAGGGGTGTGTGTGATCGCATTAAAGAGTCAGGCAACAGGGGAATCTAGGTGTAAATGGTACATGATTGGTTGCATTTATGGCATGGAAAAAGTTTAAAAAAGACAAGTAACTGTCCTAGAGCACGAACGTCGGATCCGCATTTTGGTCGAGAACGGTCTGAAGTCTGAAGCATTTCCAATATCTGGTTGACGAAACGAGTGACAACGTACGTTATGGAACATTTTCTTAGGAGATGATGATTTACTATTGATAGTCTGGATCTACCTTTTTCCGGCTCAATTTCTATCTTCAACCTCTATCTCTGGGGGACCAGCCGGCGGCCCGTTGTATATGCAAAGAGTGGTAGTTATGTACCGTGCGGCCCACTCGTCTATGCCATAAAAATGGGTGTACGATATTGTGGTAATGAACATTTGCCCAATCCCGCCTACGGTAGGTACCACAAGACTGCTTTTCTCTTTATCCCAAAGCAATTATTCCACCCAACGCCTCATCATTCATGTATCTTCGTCAAGACCTCGAGGGCCCGTGTATGCAATGCAATGCTGTAGTGAGAGAACCGGTCTCTAAACGGTACCGGACATTAACGTCAGCGATGCCTTATAATGTAGTTGTTGCAACCGGCGCTTGTCGTCATTGATTGCGGCTCAAAGCTTGTGTGCCTTCTCTTCGATGGGCGAGACATCGTTCTTGGTCTCGCAGTGCCTCTCTTCGTCCCGCTCGTTTATAGGAGAAATGGGGGCATCGTTGGCTGTGTCGCTGAGCTTGTCGGGCCCAACCATTTGACTAGGTGTCATCACGTTCTCCTCTGGGACCTCCTCAGTAGGGGTCATAATACGGCGCAACTCGTTGGTCGATGTCGACCGCTCCGGTGCAGGCAAGTTGTTGGTCGGATGCCCCAGGTTAGGCTGCGAGTCGGAATAAGACCTTTGCCTCAAGGAACCGTTGCGCTGATGACCGAAGCTGCTACGATGTGCGAGCGACGGTGGGGCGGGCCTATCGGCGGTGGCATCCCATTCGGCAAAGTCGGCCGAGCTCCAAGAGGGTCGGTGAGGTCTGGCGCGGCGCGGTAAGCTACCGACGGAGTATCGCGAACTGACGCTATTCGTCCGGCTTCGTCGGGTGTTCGTCCCAGGCGCAAACTGGACCACCGAGGCATTATGCGGGCGGATGATATCTCCGATTTCGTCCTCGTCGTCATCATCTTCAATCTTACGTGCCCGGCGGACGCTGTTAACCCTAAAGGACGGCTGTGGCGGCTCCTGAGGCTCTTGCGGGTTAGGCTTCGGCGGCAGGTCGGCGGCCCTGCTTTGGATATGTTCGTAATATGAAATGCGGCGAGCATCCAACTTTTCGGGGAATTCCTCGCGGTTCCGGTAGAGCGACATCCACGAGGAGATAACGCTCAGAACAACAAGGACCAGAACCGCAACGACAAGGAAACCCTGGACGACGATTATGACTATGCCGAAGACGGTCGATAAGATGCGGCCGATGGCAAATTCGGGGAGGAAGGCAATCGAAAACCCGGCCGTCACGACCTTGGTAATACCTAGCATCCAGATCGCCAAAGATGTGTTTCTCTGACCCTCCAGCGGGTTCAGTTTGACGAAGACAACAAGGGCGATGATTTCGAAGATGAACATTCCGTAGACTTGGGCGAGGGGGTTTCGGGCACCACCGCCGATGAAACAGGCGCGAATGAACTGGTAGCTGAGCCAGCATGCAAAGAACCACCATCTGGTCCGGCGATACCGAGCTGAAAGCCAACCGAACCTCTTGATATAAGACTCATCTTCGTGGACACTTGTTCGGTTTGGATCGTCGTCAACGAACCGGATCCTGAAAAATGGCATCGACCCGTAGCGCTTTGCGGTCGTTTCCTCCTCCCCAATCTTGCTAGCGCGTGTTGTCGCAATCGCTGGAACCGAGCCAAAGAGCTTGCCTTGTTCAAACATGATGCTATCCGAGCCCATTTCAAACTTCCCAAACCGGAGGCGGAAATAACAGGCGTATGCCACGATGCCTCCCACGCCGACTAGCAACAGAATGAAAACAACAGCCGCGATCGCCGTCGGGCCGGCTGGCGCCCTGATGTTGAACTGGAACAACGCCAGAGTCATCAGCGAAAAGAAAGAAACGAGAAGGGTTCGGAGGATTCCTGCCGCCAGGTATCCGCCCAGGTGGTTCCGAAAGTAGAGGAAGCGATCCTCGTTGAGCAGCTTTACCGCAACCAGCATGTCGAGGGTGAACTTGAATAGGGTGATGGAGACGGCGACCAGCCCGATTGCAACTAACCACCAAATTAGACCTAGCGTGAAAGCATCGGCTGCCGGGATGCCCAGGGCAGACAGGTCTCCAGCAAACCCGATCCATGTGCCCGGCGTAGGCATTCCTGGGGAGACCGGGTCGCCTGCCCAGTAGTACTCGTACGGGTTGCTTGTGTTGTAGGCCCGGACTGCACGCTGGACGAGACTCCGAATGGGCCCGGCATCGCCAGGTGTAGGAAATGTATCCAGTGAGCGGCCGTAGATTTGCTGCACAAGACCACCGCCGGTGTTGATGACGGTCGATCCCGCACCGCCCACTTGGCTGGCATTACCGGCCACGCCAGCGAATCCGTCAATCGAGCCCACCATTTTCTCGCTGTATATCATGCCAGCCGCCCACCCGAAGTTGCTCCACCATGCTGGCAAAACGCTGGGCCAGTCGACAGACATGGCGCCAGAGAAGAACACGGTCTGAAAGGTCTCGAAAATGACCAAAACAGACAAGGAATGAGCGTAATGGGTTCTCATATGAGGGATGCTGACGCCGTATATCGCAGTCGCGAAAGAGGCCAAGAGGGCGGCAAGAGTGAAGACACCCAATATGGACGAAATCGCCGCCGGATGAGAAAAGCTGTTGCCGTTTCGCATGACGGCTTGGAAGCATCCAATCTCAGTCTGGCTGGAGTTTGCGAATATCTGAATCCTGGCGGAACCTTCGAAGTCGGGTATATCGAGGGCGATGGATGGAATGCCGTCGATTTGAGCTGGTGTAAGCCTGAACTCGGCAAATGCAGTTATAGGGTTGCTGGCGTTTAAAGGGCACAGACTGGGAAGGTCAGTGGGCATGTCAATTTGGGTGCCGCAAGGACACAGACGCACCTAGCAATATTTGCCATGCATGGATTAAAGTTCATCTCGTATCTTGTCTCGCCGTCTGCCCCAAGTCAGTATACCCATCTTCCTTGTAAACGTTCGTCCCAAGTCGGCTTGAGCTTACAGGCTTCGACATTGATATGCACTGCAATACAGTTGTTAGCATCCGGACACGGTATCGGGGAACAGCCTCAACCTACTCATCAACGACTCGTTTCTAATGTTGGTCGTTCCGTCCAGGTGGAATTGAACCGTCATGTTGTCGGCGTAGTAAGCGGCGTCGAATTTGGTTATGTTGAATAAGCTCTGCCCTCCAAGACAGTCGCCAAAGTCGCCGGTATAAAGGCTAGGTCTACGGTTGACGGCGAGCTGTTCGGTGTTGCCATTCTTGTCTTGTCCGGTGATGTAAACAGTTTCGGTGGCTGCCGACGTTGTCACGAGGAAGGCGAACAAGATGGCTATGCTCGCGACGAGTGACCTCGGGCCGCTGAAACGAGCCATCATGGGCAACGGGCGGGAGAGGGCAGATGGAGTAAGAGTCAGGGTGGACTCCGGGGAAGGACCCTATACGCCCGAGGGATGCTGTAATATTCGCAGAGCAGACCGACGAAGAGCTGTTATGTGGCGGACGGAGAAAAAGGATCTGAAGTGTTTCGAATAAGGATGCGAGTACGGGTGGCCTTCAATGTTATCGGGGCGTTTGATTTCGTCGAGGTTTATCGTGGCCCGGAGGGCGCGGAACGTCGTGGGTGGGTTCCCCGAGGCGGCGAAAACCGCCTTGGAGAGGGCTGTCTGTGATGTGTCGCCCGGGGGCCCTGATCAACTGGTATGTTTCTGCTGTGGACGGTTGCGATGTTCTGTGGTAGCAACAGTACTCGAAAATTGAGCCGAGTTGTCGTGATAAGGCACGTCTTCGTCAGGGTTTGCGTGTTTTCTCGTCGGCGCGCGTGTTGAAGGACACAGGAGACGGTGTCGACACACGGGAAGTCAAGATAATACTTGGGTTGCAGGGATGTGACGCCTGGAGGGACAGAAACCTCCCCAAACCGGCGACAGAACCGACAGCAAGGATGAGCCGGCAAACCGGATCTCTTGTGTCTGTGTGTGTGATTCAGCCGGACAAGGTAGCTGTCAGCAGGAGTGGTAAAGCGAGACAGCGGGCAGGCAGGCGCAGGCGTGGGTTCATCATCTGGAAACGGGCCGGATAGGGTGGAAAAGGAGCAGCAGGTCAGGGTCCATCATCGGGTCTGGGGAAGAACAAGATGAAGGAACGGTGGTGGCATGGGTGAGTGGATGGCTGGAGAGCTCGTATTCATATGATTCTTCAGCGGTAGAGCGAGCGGCAATAAAGGCAGCCAAGGTAGCGAGGGAGAGGTTTCGATTGGAATGTCTTGTCATGGGTCCTACCTAGACTGGAACCCGTAGAATGACATGGGGTGTTTCCTGGCCGTCTGGTTCTGCGCCTACCTAAACTACCTACATGGGTACTCCGTACACCGTAAGGCACGGCGGGAGGTACCTCGGGCAGTGTGCTATGCAAACTAAGGCACGACTTGTGCGAAACTGGTCGAAACCGGGAAACGAGCAGGGATTGCCTCGCCAGAATGGGACAAGACAGGACGGGCCGGTGTTGAACGAACAGGGTGTTTTCATCATCATCTTTCACGACCGACAGGTTTTTCAAGCTCATACACCAGTGCGCAAGGGAAGATGTGCAGCGGTGTGTGATGAACTTGAGGGATCCGGCCAACTGGGCAGTGTAGCGCTGCACATAGTGTGTAATTAGTGTGCGTGTACTCCATACCAGGTAGGCAGTTAATGCTCAAGTTTGCCGAATACAAGGTATCCGTAGGTAGGTAGGTATGCAGAGCACCTATGTTTGTTGACACATGCGAGCCTCGCACAAGCAATTGCCACTTCCCACCGGGCATCGATCTTATCGCCGGTGATATGTGCATGGAAGGACGGAAAAGAAACTATGCTTGCGATTCGCGAAATTCTTCCATTCCCAACACGGTGGTTCCAACCGGCGGATAACTGGGATATATGCTGTATCAATATCATGTTGTCTGCACAGACTGGTCGGGCAATGAATGATACCACGTGCAACCCAATGTGCCAGGCGCCTTATCTGCATGTACTGCGCACGAACACAGGAAGGAATAAGCTCGATTGGTCCCATCTTCTATCCGTTTTGAGTACTCCGTAGTACGGATGTTATGTGCCTGCCATGCCAAGCTTGTCATCGGTACGTATCCGGAGGGCTTTGTCAGCTGCCTACCTACCTACCATGTGCGGTACATAACTCACTACATACCTAGCTATTACTTGTCCGTACACCTACGGTTACCTAGCACCTATTAGTATTTGCCTTTTGCTCTGACGGTGATCTCCCGGTACGCGCATGATTGATGAACCACCTCCTTCTTCTGTTTCCACATGCCTTGGTCTTCAGACACAATCGGGCCTAAGAAGCGCAGCTCTCGAGGACTAGACCTACATACAGTAGGTAGGGTGAGTATCTCTGTTTTGTTTACAACGACGTGGAACCACCCCCCCCACTTGTCTCAAACCCTCCTAGCCCGACTGATGAAGCCAGCCAGCCACGCCCACCGATGGCGTTCAACCACTAATCGTCACCAAGAAACAACGCTACTGATGCAAGCGCAGCTTACGGCGCCCGGAATCATCGCTGCTTACCTATCGTTTCTACCTAGGTAGGTATTGACAGCTTACACAGTCTTGCAAGCAAACGTCTGACACAACACGTGTGTGGTGTACATCAGGCACACACAGACCGGCTTTCGTGATTCCCCACGGTAGTCACAGTGCGTTGCAAACCGGGTTCGGTCTTCAACCTCCTGGCCAGGAACCCAGAGGCCATCACCGGTAACGTCGGGTATGAACATGCGCTGTCTTCTTGACCGTCTCTTGCGTGATTCGAGAGGCAAACCCCTCCACTCCTCACCTCGCTCCACCATGACGGGAAGCCAAGCCCACTCGGCGCCTATCTGGCAACCACTCAGGAGCTTGCCAACGACGCTCAGCACCCACTCCAACTCCAGTCGTTTGCCCTCACTCGTAACCGAACCGGGATAGCCCGACTCCTACATGTTACCAAGCGCCATTAAACCACGGAGTATCCGTACTCACCGCAGATCTGCGTGTCTACACTATTTCCCAATCAACTCCAGCTCTCTCCGCAGCTTCATTGGCTATGATGGTCTGGCCGCAACGGAAATTCTTACATAGTACGGAATTACCGGTACCCAATTGCCACCATCTGGCTGTTGAGCCGCCTCATTCTAGGCCGGGACCCGACGGCTCATGGAGCGTCCGTCTGCATATGCAGCTACCGAAGAAAGAAACATTTTCACGCCTTTTCTTTGCAGCCTCCGTATATGGTTTCCACGATGAAAACAACATGGCTGGCATCCGTATCCGCAATACCAATCAAATGTTCGCACATGCGCTAAAATCATCGGCTTGGAACTGTCAACAGCCTGGCATTGGCTTCAATGCTACTGCATTCCAGGCGACGTTGCGCTGGGTCTGTGCAAGAACCATGTCTTGACCACTAGGTACGCTGTACACGCACCGCAGGAACCGGCCTGGCACTAGGCTTTTGGAGTTACTTGCAGACGTTCTACGAAAACTCAGGTGCCATGATGATGCCTACTGGCCTATCACACGCCGGTTCTCAAATCCTTACGTATACAAGCTTGCGCAGCCCGCATGGCTGCCCAACAGTCGTATCTCTTCCTTTCCCTTTCTTCTGTGATGGCCGCTTCCGCTGAGAGCATCTTGACCAACGCGAGAGCGGGCAGTCACGAGCTTCGTATGCAAAGCCGTCTTGTAATAAATGTAGGAACTTTCGCACCCGGAAAACTTGGTGCGTAAATCTACCACGGCGTTGATGAGATTCCTTGACATGTGATGTAAGACAACAACATCCACCGACTAAGCCTAAGTTGATGGCACAACAAACAACCTGTCGGTCGTGCATTCCAACTGGCGTGGATGAGCTCCTTCGACGTATATGAACTGGCCCATGAAAAGAAGTCAGTGACATCTCGCCACGGCTCACGCTGCACAGAACTTGCAACGACAAGCTCTTCGAAAACTGCTGGCTCCCGTCGGTGGTCTTCTCAGTCACCCAAAAAGACCGGACGGGCCATCTTTTCTGCTCCCGGGGTCAATGTTGTTGAAAGGATATACCTTGGGGTGCGCAGAGCTGATGTTTAACCCGCAAGCGCCGAGTTCCCGAGAATATCTAGATGCAAAAGATCGGTAACGAGTAAACCAAGCTTCATACCCTGCGGACAAACCAAGGCGCTTAACGATGGACATAATTTTGCTCCTTTGCTGTCCATTTAATCTGGAGACTAGAGGTCGTTCCGAGTATAATAAAGCTCCCAGACCTCAGAGCAGATCGCGGCCTTGATATTGGCACGTCGGGAAGGGCATCTCGTTGCCGTCGTCAAATATTGCCTTGTAATCTGGGCGCCAGCCGTCGCCTCTAAACCCTCGGCACCTACACACAACGTCCGGCCGCTTAGACACACGCAAGGGGAGACTCGCTGTACAGAGGCCGCTCCGTCGGGTCCCTTCTCTGGCGTCATAGGGGACAATTTGAGTTTTCACTCCTCGATGCTGTGCGGAACAAAGCAGGCGAAAATTCGTGGAGAACAGAAATTCATGAGACGAGACCACCCAGTGACTGCGGTCATTGGCCAATGATGTTCTGCATCAGCGGATCTTCAGGAACTAGTTTTCGGGAACTTGGTTGCTGGTGGGGTCTGGCGGCAACAGGGTGGACTCGGAATGTCATCAGTATCCAGACACTGCAACGACGGAAAACTGGAGATCAGGATCTCGGCGTACCAAGCGACATCGGGCCAACCCCGCAGCCCGGCAGCCGGCGACCGAGAGCCGCCATGCCGATTGACGCGGACGTCGGGGTGGCTGCCCCACCATCCTGACCGAACTGACGGAGGCGCGTCTTCACGTCTTTGAACCCGAGAAGCACCTTGTAGGCCCTGCGAGGAAGGGCACATGGCTGTCGCCGAACACATCTTCGACGTTCCAGAAGCCCACTGGGCCCTCGGATGACACATGGCACACCATCGGATCGTCTTGGGGGTTGTTTAAGCCATGCCGCGCGTGGCCAGCGTTGGGCGGACGGGTTTGGGTTCACGCATGCCTAGCACGTAGCCAAGAGACTGGGCACCAGCAAGCCAGACGTGGCAGGAATTGCAACTTTGATGGCTTTCTGCAGCGATCACTGCATCTGGTCCTAAAGCTTTCGTCCTACATACAGCTAGCTGCCTTCCAGGGTGAAAGGGGCAGCGTGGCACGGGGTCCCTGGAAGTTGATCTCGGTGAGCTCCAGCCACATTTGGCGGGGCATGCCGTTGAGACTCCCTCGCGCCATCATCAACGCGCCGACCAGAAGCCCCAAGCGAGCTCGGGGACAAGTTTCCTGTAAGTGTCGCCATGTGCTCGTGTGCAAGAGGGTGCTTGGTCCGCTCAGCGCGGGTATCTGCGTATTACCAATCCCATTTCCGACACAAAGGAGTTGCCGGAACGCCGAGCCGCGACGTTGCCAAACAGACAGCGACCCCACGACTTCATGGATCTCCCATGGTCCGGCCTCTGCGTCAGGTATGCAATGGCATGGAGCAGCAGACTTTTTTCCCGCGGCAATCGGGTCTCAGTCTCCATTGGGGACTGGGTGTACCACACGGGCAGTTATCGTGGCGAGCATGACTTAGTCGCGGCCCCGAGAAAGCTACTACCTAACACAGACGTACACACCTATACTACCTACCTAGGTAGGTTATGTAAGTATGTAGGCAGGTAAGATGTTATGCCGCCAAGGAGGGTACATGCGCAAGGTAGCGATCACGTCATTTGAGCTAAACAAAACAGCCTCCATTTTTACCTCGACTGACGGGGTACGCAACCACGCAAGGCCGATTTGACGCCGGTAACGAGCGACAATTTTCTCTCCTTGAGTTGAGCCCGCATTTCGCAACTCTCAAGGAATAAAAAGACGTCTCTTCCCTCTCCCGTCCCTCCCGTAGTTTCACTCTCGTCCCCTCTCTTGTTGATTCTCCTGCTCCGACTCACTTGTGCTTTTCCCCTCCAATCTTTCTATACCTACCTGTGCAGCTGCCCCTTCTTGCGACCAGAAGCCACGGGCTCAATTGGTTGTCTCTTCTCTCCAAGAAACTCTTGCAGGAGTTCGTCGCAGGCCATCATTCTCTTTTTGTCTGTCACGCGCTCTCCTCCCAGAAATTCGCAATGGCCAACTCTCCTCACGGCGGCGTCCTCAAGGACCTCTTCGCCCGCGATGCGCCGCGCCAGTCTGAGCTCCTCGCTGAGGCCGACAAGCTCCCTTCTCTCGTCCTGACCGAGCGCCACCTTTGCGATCTCGAGCTGATCCTCAACGGTGGCTTCTCTCCCCTCGAAGGTGCGTGTGTTGACGTGTCGACTCCCCGAGCCCATCCGCAGCGATGCGTAGTGATGGTGGGGTTGCACAGCACGGAAGCAACCCCGCCATGGTTTTTTGTGTGGAGGGGCATTCCCCCACAATTGCGTTATACGTAGGCTCCGAGAACAGCGGGACTGACCAGGACACATCTTTTACAGGCTTCATGACCGAGAAGGACTACAATGGGTATGTTGAGACCGATTGAAAGAATATTATGGCAAGAATGGCATGGGTCTCTAACGTGTGTGACGCAGCGTTGTCAAGAACAACCGTCTCGCCGACGGCAACCTCTTCTCCATGCCCATCACCCTTGATGTTTCCCAGAAGAGCATCGACGACCTCTCCATCAAGCCCGGTGCTCGCATCACCCTGCGCGACCTGAGAGACGACCGCAACCTGGCCATCCTCACCGTCGAGGATGTCTACAAGCCCGACAGGTAAGCTTCGCTCCCGATCGACGCGCATTGGCTCTCCGCCTAACATGTGCTTCTTCAAGAACCGTCGAGGCCATCGAGGTCTTTGGCAGTGACGACGACACCCACCCCGGTGTCAAGCACCTCTTCAACAACACCAACGACTTCTACGTCGGTGGTAAGCTCGAGGCCATCCAGCGTCTTGCCCATTACGACTTCCTGGACCTCAGATGTAAGCGCCCTCCATTCCCTTGCAGCAGCTTGAAGCCCTCCCAGACTAACCAACGACAACAAAAGACACCCCTGCGGAGCTGAGACTGCACTTCGAGAAGCTCGGCTGGAACAAGGTCGTCGCTTTCCAGACTCGCAACCCCATGCACCGCGCTCACAGAGAGCTCACGGTCCGCGCCGCCCGGTCCCAACAAGCCAACGTCCTCATCCACCCCGTCGTCGGCCTGACCAAGCCCGGCGATATCGACCACTTCACCCGTGTCCGGGTCTACAAGGCCCTCCTCCCCAGATACCCCAACGGCATGGCCGCTCTGGCCCTGTTGCCCCTGGCCATGCGCATGGGTGGTCCCCGTGAGGCCATCTGGCACGCCATCATCCGCAAGAACCACGGCGCGACCCACTTCATCGTCGGCCGCGACCACGCTGGCCCCGGCAAGAACAAGAACGGCAAGGACCACTACGGCCCTTACGACGCCCAGGTGGCCGTCCAGAAGTACTCTGACGAGCTCGGCATCACCATGGTCGAGTTCCAGGAGATGATCTACATCCCCGACCGCGACGAGTACCAGCCCGCCAACGAGATCGCCCCCGGCACCCATACGGCCAACATCTCGGGCACGGAGCTGCGCAACCGCCTCAAGACGGGCAAGGATATCCCCGCATGGTTCTCATACCCCGAGGTCGTCAAGGTCCTGCGCGAGCAGAACCCCCTGCCGGCCCAAAAGGGCTTCACCATCTTCCTCACCGGCTACCAGAACAGCGGGAAGGACCAGATCGCCAAGGCCCTCCAGGTCACGCTCAACCAGGGCGGCGGCCGCTCCGTCTCGCTGCTCCTCGGCGAGACGGTCCGCCACGAGCTGTCCTCGGAGCTCGGATTCAGCCGCGAGGACCGCGACAAGAACGTCGCGCGCATCGCCTTTGTCGCGTCGGAGCTGACCCGCGCGGGCGCCGCCGTCATCGCGGCCCCCATCGCCCCTTACGACGACGCCCGCAAGCAGGCGCGCGAGCTCGTCGAGAAGTCGGGCCCCTTCTTCCTCGTCCACGTCGCGACCCCGCTCGAGTACGCCGAGAAGACGGACAAGCGCGGCATCTACAAGAAGGCGCGCGCCGGCGAAATCAAGGGCTTTACCGGCGTCGACGACCCCTACGAAGCGCCGTCAAAGGCCGACCTCGTCGTCGACGTCGAGAAGCAAACGGTCCGCTCCATCGTCCACCAGATCGTGCTGCTCCTCGAGAGCCAGGGCCTCCTGGACCGTTTGTAAATGTTTGCGAGGGAGCGGGTCGACGAGATTTTGTGTGTCATTTACAGCGGCAAAGAGAGAGAGAGAGAGAGAGAGAGAGAGATATCATAGGACGGATTTACACAGCGGAGTTGATTAAAGACAAACCTGGGATAAAAGCTAGCTGGTGATGGGTTTTACGAAGGCTTTTTTTTGTTATTTTTTTTGTTATACACGGATGAAAGGAACATGACATCATATAGTGACCCCGGGGGTCGTGTTTCGTATAGCATAACTCGTCTCCGGCGCGGCTGCACAGATAGAGAAATGTTGAAAGTGCAAAGCGAAAGAAAGATGGGTTGGTTTAATCGCCCCAGTGTCCGTCCATTATGATTTGGCGCGGCCGTGTGCGTTGGTTGGTATCGGGGAATAGACTCAGAGTTTTGGAAGCATCATCAGACCAACAGGCAACTGTGCGTGCAGGTGGAAAATGCGCCGGCGGGGGGGGGGGGACGCCGGAAATCAATGCCCGGGTGTCGGACGATGCGCGTGTTGAATGCGGCAAGCTTGGAGGAATTCTTTCGGGGGGGAGAGAGATAGAGAGAGATAGCAAGAGATGGTGTGTGGTCGTTCAAGGTTTCCCTTGGTGGTGGTGTGCAAAGAAGCACGAGGACAATGCAACACGGGCGCTTAGGCAGGTAGCTCGGCGCGGGTGATTGGGTGACGCTACCCTGGGCCGCCGCCTACTACTGTAGTAAGGTGACTGACTGGCTAGGTACCTAGGTAGGTAGGCAGGTAGGTAGGTAGGTACCTACTATCCACCTTGCGCGCGGACATACTGCGGTTTCTTGGTGCCCGATGAGATGAGGAGACGGCGGGTATCAACACATGGCGGGGGAGGTTGATGGGCCGTTTGGTTGGTTGGTTGGTTAGTTGGTTGGGCGGGCGAGGGCGGAGATGGTTATTTTAGGATAGAGGGAAAGCGAGCGTTTGTGTGTATCAGCATGTGTATATGAGAGAGAGAGAGAGAGAGAGAGAGAGACTCCCGGATGAGGGGTGGGGAGGTTCATCGACCTTCTCTACAACCTGCTGTCAGGTACATGAGACTCGGGCATCTCTACATGAGGCGGCATATCTGCCTGTCTGTCTGTCCTTGGCCTGACGGTGGACATACGATACGTCGCAGTTTTCTTTTTTGGAGATTTGCTGCTGGTGGACGGGGATGATTCACAGAGGAGCCGGATGTCTCGAAGCGGTTGGGTTTCTTGTTCGAGGTTGGCTGGCCGCTGCCTGGGCCGAGACACGCGGTGGACTGCATCTGTACGGTTCAGAGGCAGTGGTTCAGTGTCGTTTCCCGTCAGCCGTGATACTCGAGTTCCAGAGCATCATCAAAAAAAGCACATGGTTGTACTGATAGGATAGGATATGTAGCGTAGCGTCCCGAGCGGAGCGTTGGACCCTACCCTACTACATACTAGCTAGTATAGGTACTAAGGTAGGTAGGAGAGAAGCACGCACCTGGCTCGTGTCGGTCGTACCGTGCGATGTCGAGCCTCTGGATTGCTGGGACACGCACGACACGGTCCCATCTTGGGGGGGATTTCGCATGTGGAACGACACGACACACACCGTGTGTGTGCAGGGAAGAGGAGGGACAAGTGCTGTGCTGGCCCGAGCTTCCGACAGTGTCCGTTGTGGACCCCAAGGGACCTCACCTCAGCCCGGTGCCACGTCAGGCTTGGGGGTCCAGCCCCTCTGTAGGTAGGTACCTACCTGCTTACTTCGTAGGTAGGCATTAGTAGGTAAACTCGGTACTAATTACTGTGTAAGGTAGGTACGAGTGCACTACAATCCAGACGCCCAATTTCCAAATGCACCCGGCCTTGGCTGCCAAGATTCCAATGGTATTTTTACAATACCTACTCCAACCGAGTAGGCGCCCGTCCCTCGCCACCCTTTCGAATGTGTTCCCCAGTGTTTCCAATGTTTCCAGTGCAGTGAAGTGCGTCGAGTGCGTCCAGTGTTCCAGTGTTCCTCTGGGCGGCTGGTTCCACTCTTCTCCGCCGCCAGCCTACCAACCCGCCTCTCGTGCCCCTCCCTCCCAGCCTACGCAGTACGTACGTACATACAATACATAATTTATGTACATACAGGCAGGGGATTCGGTCTCTGGTCGAATCACACTCGGCTGCGTTGCTCGATGAACTAGGTAACTACCTAGGTAGGTTAGGTAGGTAGTGTACAGTAGTAAACTCGCAACCGCCCGCCCCGCCCATCTGTCGGTCGACTCTTCGCTCCCCTCTCCCTTCTTTCTGCCTGGCATGCATGCCTGTGACAGACCGACTACCTACCTACCTACATACGACGAATCGAATACGTACTACCTACTAGTAGTAGCTAGGTAACTTACTTCTGACAATTGCTCACTCTTCCAGTCAGTCAGTCAGTCAGTCACTCACTCACTCACTCCTTTGGGTGTCACCGCCGCCGCTGTCGTGTCGTCGTCGTCGTCGTCGTTGGTTTCTGCATTCCAACCTACAACAATTCCTTACACACAAACCCGACGCAAAAGAGGCGCTTTGCTTTCTCTACCTACCTACTACCTACCTACCTACGACTCAGACCCAGCCAGCAGCACTGACGCAAAGGTTTTGCTTTGGGCCAAACGGACGGAATCTCCCTCCCCCTACTCGTCATCCATCATTCGTTCGTTCCAAGCCAGGGGTGGGTGGCCATTTTCCCTCAAAAATAAAAAAAATCCCCAGTACAGCACACAGCACAGCACACAATTCCCCAGTTTTGTGACAGCTCCTGAGAGCCCGCTTCGACGATTCCGGGTCGGTGAACGATTCATCCCCAGACCAGGTCCTGCCTGCCTCCCCTCCCGCCTTTTTTCCTCCAAAATCATCCAAACCTACCTAGGTACCTAGGTAACCTTGGTCCTCCAAGTTCCAACACGACGGCCCGCTTCGCTATCCGCCGCCTTCCCAAAACCTTGCCACCCGCCCTCTCGCAAAGCTCACTCCGTTGGGCCTCATTGCTTGCTTGATTCATCCGATTTCAACCTTGGCTACCACGCCTCAACCTGGTCCCTCTGACCGCCTCCAAACCTCCCCGCCATTAACTAGTACCCGCAATAGACAGCAACATCAAGTCGGCCTAGCTTTCGGGCTACGCCTCCATGCTCCGTCATGTCTTCCAAAGACCGTGACGTCGACGTCGACGTTGACCGGCCCCCGCGCGACAAAACCGACAAGCCAGAGAAGAAGGCCTCGAGAAGCAAGTCGGAGCGCACCAGCAGGACCGACAGGGAAAGGGGCGACAGAGAACACCGATCCCATCGCGTGAGCTCGCGCTCCTCCAGATCCAAAATGGCCGACGGCAGCGGCCTCGGCAGCGACCTCCATTCCCACTCCCACTCCCACTCCCACCGCCGCCACCGCACCCGCGAAGAACGAGACCGCGACCGCGACCGAGACCGAGACAGGGACGACCGTTCCTCCTCCATGACCGACCTCATCCCCGAAATGTCTCGCACCTCGCTCACCGGCCCCGCCTCCACTGACCGCATCTCGGTGCCCTATCCGACATTCAGCAAGGCTCACAGCAAAGAGGCCGTCCGCGGCAGCCGTGAGGATGTGTCGGCCTCCGGTGTAGGCGCGACGAGGAGGAACGACCCCTTCACACCTGAGGCGACGGACCTGGGCGACAGCGAACTTCACCGATCCAAGAGCGCCGATCACTCCGAGACGCAGCGCAAAGCCTCGTCCAAAAAGGAGTCGAGACCCCCCAGTCCGCCCGAGACGGACTTGTCGGGCAAGAGACGGTCAGAGACGCCCGACGAGCCTTCCAGAAAGGTTCGTGAGGAACGTTCCAGCTCCAGACTCAGCGGGGAGACGTCCAAGAGAGATCGGGAGAATAGACCGAGCTCGCGGCTCAGCGGCCTCTCACGATCGGGCTCCAGGGCCGACGACAAGTCCCGGCTAAGCTTCAAGTCCAAGACGAGCAGCCAGGCTACATATGTCAAGTCGCCAGCATTCCCTCCCGGTGTGCACGAGAGTCTAAACATCAAGCCGAGCGCCTCCCGGTCGTCTTCGAAGCGGAGCTCATCAAGCAAGAAGAGCCGGCGATCTGATCACCACGACGACGACTCGTCCCCCGAGAGCCTCCAAGACTCGTCGCCCAGGACCCCAACGCAAGCGCCGCCATTCCCGCCGCCTTTCGCAATGCACGACAAACCCCCAGGGCCTCCTCTCGAGGTTTACCCCGAGAACGATATCACCCCTTCCGCGACACCAATGACTGACGTGCCGCCCCCGCCCACTGGCCCGCCCCCTCCCCCACCGCCTCCACCCGTGGACGTTCAGGAAGCACCGCGGGTCGACTACCTCTTGCAAAACGGTGGTCTTATTCAGCCTATACCCAAGACATTTCTCTCAGTCTTGCCCCGGCAGAACGGCGCTCGGCCATCCAACCCGCCCCTGGTTGGTGCACAGACTTTGTTTGCCCCATTCTTCAACCTTTTGGACCAGTACAACTCGGTTCTTAACCGCAATGGCTCTGTAGCAGTCGCGACCGGCCACCGATCGGTGGCTCGCCGTTTGCTGGACCGTCTCGAAAACGTATTCTCCAGAGAACTCCCCGAGGACGGATGCACGTGTGTGGTTTGCGAAAGAGGACCTGACATTCAGCACCGCGGCTTAGGCTGGGGCGAAGTCCTCGAATGGGTCAGCGGCCGTATCGACCTCCCTCAGTGGCCGCCCTTTGACCTGGCAAGCTTGGGATCCAAGGCTGCCGAGGTATCAGCAGAGCTGCCGCCCCGTCCCGACTCGCCGGTCAAGATCGACCCCGATATCGCCGAGGAATTCCGCGAGCATTACCTTAGACAGTCCAAGAAGGTCAGGGGCGCTGTGGACAAGTGGCTCAACACTTGCGGTGAAACGACCGCGCCCCCGCCTCAAGATGTAGACGATGAGACCCTTACGTTTGCTATCCTGACGAACCTAGACCCTGAGGACCAGCCCTATTTCAATGCTGTTCTGTCCGGCTCCAACCACCCCAAGCCCGCAACGAGAGCGCCGACGCCCTTGCACAGGGCGCGTCCGGAGCTCCTTGTCAAGACGGGCTTGGCCCTGCAGCGCCTCTACCGACTGACCCAGGTGCCGCGAGACGCCGAGGTCGCCATGTACCTTGTCAAGAACCCCCACACGCACGATCTCCTCATCACAATGTCCGACATCAACGCGCAAGAATGGGAGATCTTGACCTCTGGTAGGTTTGATGGCTTCCTCTGGTCCGGAGCCGACGGCGACGATATCGCAACCCCAACAGGCGATTCGCGCGGCGCGACACCCGCGAGCAACTACGCCCCCTCTCGGCCCTCTACAATGAGCCCGGGCGTTCGGGGAACACCCGGCTACCCGGGATCTCGCAACACGACGCCATTCTCGACCTACTCTCGTGGCGCCACCCCCGCCTCTTTCATCAGCAACGCATCATCCGCCGCGGCGAATCGCCAAGCGGTCTCTCGAGACGAGGAGATGGAGATGGCCGTCCTAGCAGAGGTGGAGCGCGAGATCTACCAAGGCATGGAGGCATTGGAGGATGCGTTCGAGGCGCTTCACCTCAAGGCTGAAGTCGTCCGGACGGCCCTGCGCAACCGCGGTGCCGGCCTGATGCACAGCCTGCAGAGCCGCCGACGCATCGACGTCCTCCCCAACCCGAGCTCCGGCAACTCGCAGTCGTCGGGATACGAGCGCCCCAGCTGGGCGCAGGGCGACTATGACGCCAACAGCGACAGCGAGTGGGGAGGCGACGACTTTGAGCTCGCGCCCGACGACTCGGCGAGCAACATCAGCAGCTCGCGTCACCGACGGCCCAAGAGACGGACTGAGAGAAGGACGCCGGCACCGATCGAGGAAGACGATGAGGAAAACTGAAATCTCGAGGGGAAGGAGAGGCTCGATGAGTGATGAGGATCCACGAGCTCCCTGACGGACAAGGGGGGGAATCAGTTGGATGTTTTTGTTTCTTGAGATACGAAAAAAAAAATAAGGGTTTGGGAAAGATGAAACGAAACCATGATGTCAAAATCAAGAGTTTTCTTCTTTTTTTGTCTTTTTGTAGTTTTCTTCTTCTTCTTCTGCATATTGTGGGATACCAAGGCTGGAAAGTCTACGGTTCGAAGCTTTGTTGTTGTTATGGTTGCCGCTGATGTCGTCGATGCCGAGGTATCAGGCCACGGCGGACCTGTTCTCGGAGGAAGAAGGAGAGAAAGAGAGAGGGAGAGGGAGAGAGTGTGTGTGTGCAGGACGGAGAGATTCTCCCTCCCCCCCCTCCTCGATGGGCCGTCGAGAGCGGGTTAGGGAAAGGGGCTTCTCTTTTCATTCTCAATGTCCCCCGTTTGGGTTTGTCGGCACGAGGAGGAAACCAGTGCGAAATCGTCATGTGCGCCCCGGGGCGCCTTAGTTTGCCCTGCTTGGGATCGAGCCGGCCGTCCCCCTACCCCCCTGCCCCGCGATGCAGTCGGTCAGTTTGTTGCATTGTCACGGAGTCTTGGGCACCCCGCTCCCCCGTTACGGGGGTGGCGCTTCTTACCTTTGTTGTCTTCTTCTTTTAAAACGAATTCAAGGTCCCGTCCGTCCAGGGCGGTGACGGTTCGTCTCTTGATCGAATCGTTCCCCCTAAAAGATTGTGAAGGTGCCAGTGATCCAAGCGCGTGAGGCCCGTGATGAGGATGTGCCGTCGGTGTGCTATCGCGGCATACCGAGATTCGTGACGGGGCAGGCAAGCAAGGTACTTCCGCCTCTAACAGCTCTCGGGAACGACAGGCTAAATTCCAAGCCATCTTGGATATAAATTCGGAAGGGGAACAAGGCACGCAAAAAGGCAAGCGGCTTGAAGTCATGCAATCGCCGTTGCTAATAAATTGTTTGGAGACTGCACCGAGGCCACTACCTGTTCCTAGTCTACTCCTTGACCCCCCAGATAGCTGCAGTACCGCAATGCCGTGGGCCTAGTGACTTCTTCCCCCGACTAGGACGACCGATCTAATTCCACCAAACCCTGAATTAAAATCCAATGGGACCTCATAACGCGCCAGAGAAAGGGACTCCTGATGATCGGCTGCTATGAAAAGGGGAAGCGAGAAAGAAAATTGCGGGTCGCAAAGGATTCAATATCAACGAAAAGCTCCCGCGGTGGTGATTTGATTGTGATGGAAGTGGTGTAGCGACGAGAGACATCTCAAGGGGCAGCTGAAAGTCTTGATGAGCAAGGTGATTCTCCAGTGTTTACCACCTCAGTTCCCTTACCCCTAGGCGTCATTCTTGCCGCCATGGTGACCTTGTGCCACTCCAATGGCATGCCGCAGATGTTCGAAGCTCTGCTTCAAGGCCTCGTTGTTTTTTGCTGCAAACTTGAAGTCCTTCAGTCCCATCTTGGCACGCTTCTTGGCTGACTTGAGCGCCCGCTTATCACCTTTGCTCGGCTTTCGGAGCGCGTTGACTGCCTGGGCGAGAGGAAGGAGGGCCTCTTGAAGGCAGTCTCGGAGAGCTTTGTTGTCATGGCGGAGTTGTGACAGAGCGGAGTCTTGTCTCTGCAGTTGCTCGGCATGATTTTGAAGTTGGTTCGAGTGGTCTTCGAGGTTTGCAGAGATTTGGCGAACCCGGACTGCTTGTTCTCGGAGCTCGACGGAGTCCCCAGCCGAGATGGCTGCCAGGCTGTTGTTTACGTTATCGATGGCTCGCTTCAGTGCCCTTCGGGAGCTGTGCTTTTTTCGCCTGAAAGATATCGAGCTCAAGACGTCGATTTCATTTGCAGCTCTGGGTGACGAGCCCAAGGGGTCAGTAAGCTTGGTGACCTTAGGCGGCTTCATGGTGTTGATGGGTTGAGTTTTGTTTGTAGCGACTGCATTAGTGCCGATCTCAATACCCCCTCGGCGGAAGTGATTGCTGGGACTGGCATTTCCCGCCTTCTCGCCAGGAGTATTGTGGACATGAAAATGGCCAGCTGGATGGGTTGGCTTCGGGGACTCGTTCTCAGTCTTGACCATTACTTCAGTAATCAGTAACGATGACTCTCGAAAACTTTGATCGGTAGGTGCTGTGCTTTTTCTAAGCGAGTTCGTAGCCTTGAAAGGTTCCTCTTGGAATACAGTTCCAGTCGTTTTCTGCTTCTTGGCTTGAAACAAAAACTCATCTTCGACGCTGCGCTTCAATTCTGCCTGCCCTGCGCCCAGCTTTTTCTCCTCCCGTGTCAGCTTTGGGTTGCAACATTTCTCTGCATCCCAACCGGCCTTAGCCAGCATATTGATAATCTCAGTAGGGATAACCAGATTGTTCATGATTCGGACTGCTTCTATCATGGGTGCGGGAAGCGTATGGCCTGGATTCTTGGAGTGTTCCCAGTGGTCCACAAACTGTCTGTAGGGTAGCTGTTGGGAAATGTCGGCAGGCTTCTTGCTCTCCGCATCCCAAGACAAGCTACAGAGATAATCATCGATAGTCTTGCTGGAAAGCTGGAACGCGGGTTCACTGTAAGCGGTGTTTTTCTGTTTCTTTGCCCATCGTTTCCATCCACCCGGCGTTTTGGCGCTGGTTCGGCTTGTCTTTGGCGTCGCCTTCGCAGCAGATATTGATGAGGAAGCGGCGACGCTCTGGGAAACTGCCCGGGTAGCAGACTTCTGCGTAATTGCGCTTGTATCAGGGGGTCTGACTGCGGCAGGTTCAGACTGAGAGCTGGCTGTATTTGCTGGAATCTGTTCAAGATGTGCCGGTTGCGAAGCCAGCGAGGTCGGTCTTGTGACTGGCGTCAAGTGCGAGCCTGCTGCCGTAGCAGAACACGGGACAACGTCCTTGGGCATAACTGCCGCCGCAATTTCCTGTCGCGGATTCATGCTTGACTGCAGTAGTGTGCTTGTGGGAAGTAAATCTGAAGTCGAGAATCGAGGTAAGTGAAGTGACTCGACGTCAGAGGAGTGCAAAAGCAAAGGAAGGGCAGAGTAGGGGTGCGAGCACTCCGACGTCGGTTGCGGCTTCCTCTCTTGTGACTCGAAGTACGGATTGCAACACATGAAAAGGTCCCACCCGTTCTGGGTGAGTAAATGGACGATATCGGATGGAAGAAACAGGCCGTTGATGATCCTCAGAGCTTCCAATTCTGCGGCAGAAGGAGCTTGGTGTGTCTGGATTCGCGATGGACCGGCAACCATCGCGAGATAGATGCTCTGTTTAGTTATTTCCGCAGGCGCTTGCGCTTCCTGGTCCCATATCACTCTCTCGAGCCGTCTGGTGACTGCTTTGCTGGCATTGGTTTGATAGAAACCCAGCTCTTCGTCGAAGCTGTGAATGTTCGACATGCCAGGCCCGGCTTCGAAGAATCTCGGGTGGATTTGCCGTTTGGCCCAGAGTTTCCATGTATTGATTGCCATATTGGGAACCAAAATTACCGCTAACCGTCGTTGCTTTGTTAGAGGTTGAATATCGCGGATGGCAAGGAGTGGTTGCAGTGACGTAGAGGGTGAAAAAGAGAATATTAGAGAGGGGGAGAAATCGATGTCCCGAATAGCTTCAGCTTCACAGAAGGCGCTCTGAAAACCAGCTTCATTACATCTGCATCCGTTGTAGAGGCAACTGCCTAATGATTGCCTACTTCCTTCCGAATGATGGCGTTCGATTAAAGCAGTCTGAATCAAGCAGCCAGACACCTAGGATAGAATACACATCTGTTGTTGGAGAAAAGCAGCACCAAAACGGGGTCTCTGTTCACTTTTCAAAATCAATATGCCGAGTGTCTGGTCGTTGAAACTGTCAGGTTTGGGCGGATCCTCGTGAAAGCTTGGTGGTTGCACTTGCGTTATCTTGTGCCATGACACATCACTTGCTGTGTGCCACTATCCACTATCCATGCCTGCCTGACTGTCTTGGCAAATGTGCCTTCAACTCGAACATAGCTTTCTGACTAGTCTCATTTGATCTTTTGACTGGAATATGCATTTGGCGAAAACGCACCGATTGTGCGTTTTATTGCATTCCTAGTCGGATATTGTTCATTTTGTTCGTTTGTGTGAGTATCCATCATTCATTTTGTGTTGGCTTGATAGACGTCCTGAATCCATTCCACTATCTGTGAGAGTCAAGCCCTGGTCGATTGGTAGCCATGAAAGGCAGTACCAAACGTACGTTTTCAATACCTCTTTGCACCGCATATTGTAGCTGCTGTATCTTGCAACTTACAGCTATTCACCCAAGAATGAACAGGTCCGTTTGACCATCTATTTGCGGTCCAAGGCTAGTTTTTGAGCGAATGCTGGCAAGTCCGAAGAGGAAGCCGAGTGCATAATACACCACTTGTGTTGCCTTGTGTCTTACCATGTTACGGTGCTGGAACCTTTTTCCTCCAGTGAGTGAGCCAAGTCTGCCCTGTCCTTCTAACCCTGCTGACGAACACCAATGGCGAGTCTTACATCTATCATGCCGACGCTGAATACACCGTGGGTAACATTGCTGTTCGCCGTGGTAGTTGAGAGGCGGCATGTTATTCGCGATTGATGTTGCAGCATCGAGCTTTGTCGGTGCGGTCGTTATGAGGCCAGGCTTCGTGTCAGTCAACCAGTCTGGACGCCTTGCCTAGCAAACGAATTTCACCTGTGAAGGCCCCCTCTGGCAGCTGGCCTCAGACCCATTAAGCAAAGCCGCACGAGAGTTCATGGCTCTTAGCTTCTCCCGACTTATCCTTATCAATAATAGTAATTAGGAGAACCTGAGAGAGATAAGTGAAAGCTGAGGTATGCGAGAGCCACTAGGTAACAGTGACTTGGCAAGGGCAGGCACTCGGGGTTCATTCAACCCTCCATCACAAAGCCAAATCCTCAAGTCATATTGAACCGGTTTTGAATTCTTGAAAATGTATGGGGGGGATTTAACTACCTACGACTTTGGGGCATCATGAGCTTCACTTCCACATACAAGCGGGCACCCCCCGTACGATGATGCTATGCCATGCCGCCAGTGAACTAACAAACATGGCGACGACAAGCAAAACATGCTCCATGGCGCTACACTGAAAAACCAAGCAACGGCTCCCGTCTTCCTCTCCTTGCCGCCTCCCCAACTGACGACAGCGTGACGCGACCACGACGGAGTGAAATTCGTGCTCGGGTAACCAACCAACCACCAACCGGTCTCGTATCCTAGCTCCTCTCATGTCCAGTTGGCCTCCGGCTGTCGTTTGCACGCTCTAATGCTCTTAAAGATCTTTTTTTCCCCTTTTGGACCTCTTATACTCTTTAGGGATAGGGGGGGTAATCGTAATTCTTTGCCTCGTCAGTCTTTCTCCTGCAGCCGCTCATCCATAACAGCTTTTGGCAGCTTCGAGCCTTGTCCACCAGCGTGCATTGCGGCGGTGACTCCTTCGGATCATCTCGCGTCTCCCTCTCATACTTGAGAGATGGGATGGCCAGAAAACACTACGTTTCGGCACAGTCCTCACACAGCTCCTCGAGGGGCCCGGCTCGGTCATCGATGACATTGCCCGTAAGCCCTTTAGCTGGCACCGCCGTTGATCGGTGCAGCACCTTGTTGGGCAAGGGCCAGCTGGGCGGCCTGGGCGTTCTCGGTCGCCTTCTGCATGACACCCTGCAGAGCAGCCTGGTCCTCCGCTGTGAGGTGAGAGGCCAGAGACTGATAGAACTGGGGCTGCTCTTCTTCCATCTCTGTTCGGGCATTAGCCAAGGTTCGTTCCCTGACAGGTTCAAATGGAAAGTCACTTACTCATCAGAGTCGCACTGAACAATTGGTAGGGGTCCACCTTGTCCAGAGGAGACTCGAGCAGGACGCTGTCCTCGCCAAGGTCGTCCTCGGACTCGATATCCTCGACGCCGCGGCTGAACTTCTGGGCCTGTGGCACGTTAGTCGCGTCAACGGGTAAAAGCTGGCGGGGTCACGACTCACTTCCTCGTTCAAGAACTCCAGATAAGCGGTGCTCTCGTCATGGCCCTCGTTGGTCTCCTCCTCGGCCTCATCCTCGACATTCCAGTTGGCCTCATCCTCGGCCCACTCGTCCTCTTCACCGTAGTCGTAAGTGCCGGCCTCAAGGTGGTAGTCGTCACGAAGAGCCTCCTCACGGTTCTTCATAGCAGCAGGCAGAGTCTTGAACAGCTCGGTGACGCCCTGCAGCAGCCGGGGCCAACCGACGGCAATGCTCTGAGGAACCTGATCAGCCTTGAGGCTAAGCAGAGCCGCAATGGCGACGATGCAAAGCTTCTTGTCGTGAACCCTGGTGAAGTTGGACATGCTGCCAAACCACAAGCTGAAGAACCTGTTCGTCCAGCCCTTGGTCTCAAGGATGTGTAGGGTGAGCACGGGGTTGTAGTGGATCGAGTTGATGACGAGCTCCATGAGGTGGATCTTGTAAGCCTTGACCTTGACGTCCTGAGCAGTGAGGACGGTCATAGCGAACTCGATGAACCGCAACACGTAATTGTCAATGTGGCCGCGGAGGTTCAACATCATGGCCTCGGCCAGCTTGCAGGCGCAGATACGGTCAACGCCACCAACCTTATTGTCGTTGAACATGTCCGAGATCATGGAGAAGAGGGCCTCAATGTACTCGGGCTTCTGCACCAGCTGGCCAGCACCGTACTGGACAAAGTTGTCCAGGGCAGGCAGCATATCCTCCAGGTAGAGCTCGGCACCGGCCTTGAAAGTAGCGTGGATGAGCTCGAAGGCCTGCCACATGGTTGGCGAGATACCCTTGGCAGCGAACGTGCAGCTGTCAATGATCTCAAATACTTCATTGTAAAGATCATACAGTTTGTTCTCAAGGGTGACTTGAATGACGGGCATGAGAACAGCTTCAATGTGCAAAAGAACGTCAGGCGTGCTCTCGAGGGTGAGAATGAGAGTGCCGATGGTCTGAAGGACACCGAGAGCAGTGATGCTCTTCTCGTCAAGGTAGTCTCCAAACTCATCATCACCGTTGTCCTTGTTCTTGTCCAGCACTTCGCGGACAATACGAAGGTAGGTGTCTCTCAGCTGCTCGCTGAGAGCAACCGCAAACGGCGTCAACTCGGTGGCGAACACCTCCACAAAGTCCTCCATGACGTTGGCGAGGGCGTCGATATCGGCCTCGTTTGCGAGCTTGAGGAGCTGCTGCATAATGGTAGGGATGCTTTGTTGCATGCTGGTACGGATGATGTCGTGCCTGATGAGGGGCTGCAGGGCGAGAGCCGCAGTCACACGTACAGGCAGTGCCGGGTCTGCCATGCAATCAAGGATGTGGCGGTAGATGGTAAGAAGGTTGTTCTGGTCCTGGAAGTTGAGCTGCTCGAACTTCTCGATAGTGTCGCAAGCACGCGCACGCAGATAACCCTGGTGGCTCGTGAAGTCGGGGAAAACGTAGCGGACGAGGAAGTACTCGACCTGGTCGGCGATGGGGCTCTTCTTGCCCAGAATAACGGGAGCCAGAGTGCCAATCATTCTCAAAGCGCCTTCCTTGGCAATGTGGTTCTTCTTATCATCCGGCGCCTGCTCGTACTCGTTGACGACCGCGTTAACGAACTTGAGAATCTCGAAAGTCTGCTTTCTCCGGTTCTTGGTCAGGCCGACGAGGAAGTTGGTGGCGGCGACATCGGGGGCCGAAGCCTCCTCGTAAAAGTTGAGTTTCCTGTGGAGGTATTCATCCGGCTCGTCTTCGAACTTCTCGATGTCCTCCTCGGACAGGCAGAGGACGGGAAAGACGAAATGCGTAACCAGGTTCTGCAGGTGAGGCTTGAGGTGGTTCCACATCTCCTTGGGGCGCACCGACTCGTCGAGGAAAACAAGGGTATAAGACAAGCAGGGTCTGCTGAGCCAGGCCGTCTTCGCAACCCACTTCTCAATCTCGGCCAGGTAGTGTTTGAGGATCTCGGGCGCAATCGTTGCAGAGAACTCCTTGGCGAAACGGACCGCATCCTCGTCCTTGGTGTTGGTGATGGATTGGGGGTTGCCATGTCTAGTCCAGCATTAGCGAATACTTGCGAGCGCCGGAGAGTCTTTCGGCCTTCCTACCTGATAAAAAGTCTGTTCAAGTTGAAGTACGCCCACTTCTTGGCTTTCCACCAATGGTGCTTCTCACGCTCGTATGAGTCGTCGGCCATGGCGCTGGCCGGCGTGGTCTTGGAAACAGTCTGGAGGAAAACGGTGCACCAGCCAAAGTTGGTCTGTTGTGCGCGGAGGAAGGCAGAAAGCTCGAGCTGGAGACAATGTCAGCCAACGGTGCGGAAAGAAAAGGGAAAAAACCAGGCGCAGAGAATATTTCTATACTTACCCAGGTCGCGTGCTTGTAGGCCTTGAGGGCTAGGTGAAGCATCTCGCCAGCCTCATCGCTCTCCTGAGCGACGAGTTCGTTGCAGATGGCCAACAGTCTGGGGAAGCTGGCCTCGATAATCTTGTCAAAGTGAACCCTGTTGTCGCCGTCCGAAGACTTAAATCGGTAGGCGCGGCAGATGGCGAGAAGGCACTGCAGACCAGCCAGAACGGAGGCGGCATCGTTCGTGTTCAGAAGCTGCATCGTATAGTCCATAAAGTTGGGCCACTTCTCGGGAAAATCGAAGTGCAGGATGCGCTGGAGGACGGGTATCAACTGCTGCCGGACCAGACCTTGTGAGGCGGCCATGATGGGCAGCAGGCGGTCGCGGAAGCGTGCCTTTTCATCTTCGGCGATCTGTGTCTCGTTCGGGCTGTGCTCCGACCTTTCCCATCCCCTATTTACGCGGTTCTTGATATAGATAACGGCTAGAATGGGGGCAGTCGTTTAGTACGTCTTCTTGGCCGACAGGTGTACGATGGCAAGGACGGGAGGTCTCGGGGAGTCGTATACGTACTTGATAGTCGCACACTGTTGTCTTGCTCGTTCTGAAGGACTTCGAGGAGAACGTCCATAAACCCCGGGTGCTCTTCGATCTAGATGCCGCAAGAAGATGTGTCAGCTGGCAAATCCAATAACAACAACAACAGCAGCAACAACAACAGCAGCAACAACAACAACAGCAACAACAACAACAGCAACAACAGCGGTAAGAGGCGCGATGTGCGCCGCCAGTTCCCCCGCCTCCCCACCTCCCCACCCCTCTCAGGAGCCCGGCACCGGTCGTCTGGAGCGGGCTCCGGACCAAAGGGCGATGAGAAGCGGACGGCAGACGAGTGGGCACGTCGTCCGTGTTGTGAAAGTGCGTGCGGCGTGATGTAGTGCGGATCGTCTCGGTGCGGTAAGGGGGGGCCATTTCGTGGGGGAGGGGATGGGGGGGCAGGATCAGGACGAGAAGGGGAAGCGAGAACAGGCTGGCGGAAAAGAAAATGGATTGCTTCTCATACCTGCTTCAGTTGAATCTCAGCCCTCCGTCTTGTGTCGGCATCGGGGTCCAAGCTGGCCGCGAGCAGGCCTCGAATCGCCGAAGTGTCCATCTTGGGTGAATTGACGGGGTGATGTCGAGGCGAAGGCGGGATAGGAGTTGAGAAGAAGGAAAGCGGTGCGGGTGGTGAAGACAAAATTTTGGGCGGGTCGTCTGTGTTGCCTCGAAATGGCGGGGCATGCCACGGCGGTGCGAATGGCGAGGAAGATGTGTGTGTGTGTGCGCTGCTGCGTGCGCTGCGGTTACTGCCACTGCGAATTAATGGTTGTCAAGCCAGGTCAAGGAGCCTAAGGGGGGGGGGGGGGGGGGGGGGGGGGGGGGGTCGACAGGGACAATGCACAACACGTCTGGCGGGAAGGGGAAGGGGAAGACGGTGGGATGAGGTAGGTACCTGGTGCGCTACCAAAGCTCTGCAGGGTCACCAGGTACTCTTGTTGTGATGGTATTCTATCCGTAACTACCGGTATACCTATTCTACCTACCTACCTACCTAGGTAACTACTTACCTACCGGTATACCACCTTAGCTACCTAGGTAGGTAATCATAGGCAAGGCAGAGTACCTGTTCGGGCCCGATGCGTAGCGGGTTGTCGCTAGTGCGAAGCGTCAGCTTTGGCAGGCTAACGTAAGGCGGCGGCAGAAGGGACAGCGGATTAGTTAGGTACTTGGACAGGCGAGACGGGAGAAACCAGGATTTGAGGTGGCAGAAAGCACAGGCAGCCTAAAGGTGCGTACTTTTAAGAGCTGTGGATGCTACGTGATTTGTTGGTTGGTTGGTTGGTCGGCCGGGGTCGAGTTGTGAAGGAGAAAATGTCTGTGTGCGTGTCTGATTTGCGTGGGATGAGACGGTGCTGGTTGAAAAGCAAGGCGGAGGTGATGTTGAATTGATGTGTGTCAATCAATGCTGGGGTTGATTGGCTGGCCGCACGTTTCTCCTGATCTCGACGCTCACTCAACAATGAACAACAATTGTGGTGTACACTATCTACATACGTAGTATGTATGTTCTTGGAAGAAGGGAAGAAAGCATGGAGGAGAGGGACTTACCTGGTGGCGTCATGTCTCTGCTCCGTCCTCCTGTTTACCTTTGGGCGTGTCCCCAAAAAAAGAAAAGCAAAGGTCCAACCAACCCTTGAATTTTCTTCTATGCATTTTATTTATTTATTTATTTATTTATTTTGAACTTTTATCTTTTTATAGCTGGGTTGGCTGTCGACCGACCAGTCGGAATGTCACGAGCTTCGTCGGTCCAGACGAATCCAGACCGCAGAGTGCACAAAGCGGGCGATTCCATCTCTACGAGACCGTCGACCATGCGGCATCACCAGGAGACAGAATCATGTTCAGTATAGGTCAGAGAGCCAATATGTATATACGAGCCATCGAATGAGACAGCGTGTGCCACACTACCTGCCTAGATTGTTTTGAATACACCCCTTTCCCCCCCAGATGAGAGACGACAGCGCATTCTCAATGGAACGACGAGCGACAGATGTGTGGGAATACCTTCTTCGTTGGCGAGCAGGGAACCAACCTACTGCTAACACAGAGCGACGAGATTGGGGTGGTGCCTGGGTCTGGTCTGGATCTGGATCTGGAGTCCAGGACACACTGAGTGCGGGTTCTGGCGTGTTTGCGTTCCATCTCTCTCTTTTTTTGTTTTTCTCCCTCCCCCCCGGCTCATGTGCAACAAATAGATTGTGGTAGGCAGGCACACTTGGCGAGAACGGAATCGGGAGCGCACTCATGGGTATCGCTCGGTTGTCGGCGGTTTGGACGACAGCCAGTCATACCTAGTCATGACCAACAACAACAAGCCGATATTGGCAGGCAGCCCGCCCAGCCCATAAGCAGCAAACCGCAAAAGTGCGCCGCCCACAGCCTCCACTCACCCCCCGAAAGCGGTATGGCATCAGGGCAGCCTCAGCCGTCGGAAGGTCTGGTCGGGCCAGCCGTGGTGTGATAGGTACCTACCTATCTTGTTGAACCCACAGCCGGAAGCACCTTGCACGCTCCTTCTCCCCCGCCTTCACCGCCTTCACACGACTCACACTCGCTCTTTTCTTCCAACGTCTGTGCTTGCTTGCTTGCTTGTGATGGAGATGGAGGGGTAACGTAACGACAACCAAAAAAAAAAAAAAAAAAACCCCGCCAAAACGGAAAGAAAGGCTGCTTAGGGCGGCACCTTCTAAAACCTCTAGCTTACCCAGGGTAAGTACACTTGGTGTCTCGTCTCTCCATTCGACTTGCGAAGTAAACCCGACAGGACCGACAAGTTAAATAAAGTAACAGAATAAATAGATGAATACCTAAATAAGTAGACAACATAGGTCAAAGAGAGGAAAACTTGGCTTCCAGCCCTGCCGCTGAGCCGGACTGCAACCACCGTCCCTTGTTCTCGTCCTCGTCCTTCCTGTCCCTCTCCGATCCCTGCCCTGCCCTGCCCTGCTGCCCCTCCTCCATTCAGCCATACCTAAGCATTCAACCATCGCCCGTTCCATCTTCAGCACTGCTGTGACAGCATACATGCCAATGACTCCCTTTTGCTGGCTGCACCCCTGACATGATACGTTCTCCAGCAACAGAGTGATCCGTGGCATCTGCCCTGACTCGGTTCCACGGCCGGCCCTCGCAAAATGCCGCCGCGATCAGCCCTGCGGCCGATTTCTTGTCAGCATTGGTACTTTCAACTACAAGTAAGGAGGTGCTTGATATCCAGGCGGTCTCAACCCATGCCAACCGTCATGAGTGCAGTCGTCGCCGTACATATTCGTGACCAGATCGTCCCCGAGACAAGCAGGCATTGAATCCCGGGTACGCTAACAGTTCTGCACCCGGTCGGATCCGAGCAGAATATCGCTCTCCCTCTCTCGCTCTCTCTCTCACCATTTTGCAAGCCGCCCGAGACAAGGACCATCGCAGCACCCCAAACCTCTCGATCTTCAGATCCTCCGCTCTCCGCCAGTCCACAGAGAGCATGTGCGTCGATCCCATAGACGGCCATCTCATATGTCAAGACTGCCAACCGCAGTTGAATGGCATCCCTACCCTCAACGAGCACCTCCTTGACAAGCTTCCTTCCAAAACTCGCCACTCCTGTGCTAGGTATGTAGGTACATCACACAGAGAGTTGCGCAGATCCCCATATCGGAAAGTGAGATGGGGAAAGATAGAATTAGCATCAGAAAGGTTGGTAAAATGGAGAAGAAGGGGAAAAAAAGAAGGGGGCAAAGGTTGCAAGGAAGAAAAGACAAAGAGGAGAACGTCAGCACGAGTCTGGAACAGAGGGGATGGGGGGCGAGTTGGTCCCGATCGAGATCTTGTTGGCACGAAATCGGCCAACTCTGGAGCAGGAGGGGGGGCAGGTTCGTCTGCTTTTGCAAGTTAATGGTCGGGCGCGGCAGCAGCAACGTTGTGTGTGTAGGTAGGTATACTTATTACTACCTACGTATGCATTGAGATGCAAGTGCTCGTTGGCCTGTCTGCATCTGCCGAAAACTCAACCCCGTCGCGATGAACTCTACCAACGGGCGCTACTGCGCGGATACCTTCAACCAAGGCCACCCACTCACTCCCTTTACCCGGCCCTCGAACTCAAAACTTTGTCAAGAGTCAGGGGTTTGGGTTGGTGCCCACCAATAACCCACCCTTGTCTCGAAAAAGCCTTTTTTCCCTTTTCTTTTTGTCAGCTCTGCCCAATATCTTGAAGGTTGTCCCCTTCCCCCATGTGAAATATCTGGTCCCAAGAGCGCGGGTGCCTGACAGTTGGGTTGTTTTCCGCACACGCGACGGCCTGACATCACGCCACGACCGCTGCCAGCTGGGGTCATGCCAGGAGGCCGTGGGCGGGACTCGACCGTCGCAGCATCATGGATGGTCCTCGCACGCTGCATCGCACATACCCTTTCCGCCAACAGACAGGAATCATTAGGGATCCCGGGTTGGCGCCTCGGCAAGGTCCAAAAATGAATGCACAGAGACAAAACAGAGCCAAAGGTCATCAGAGAAACATTGTCATCATTCAATAACCGACAGCAGCTGCTTTCCGTATGCCAGTAAAACGCCATAAGAAAAAAAAGGGGGGGGAAATCGTTGACAAGCAATCAAATAAACAAATCAGCCACCTTCTCGTTTCCAACTCCGAAGTTCTCGTCGACAGGAAATCCAAAAAAAGAAGAAAAAAAAGGGGGCTCTCTCTTCCTCATTCACGCCATGATATGCAATACAACATCAAGTCGACCAGACTCTTCCATGTCTGTGGTCTGTCCAACGAGAAAATAATCCTTGCTCCTGTGTCTTGATTGTCCAATGGAATATGTTTGCCCTGCAACCTTTGAGTTAGTACTCCCGCGTTCGGTCTCCAGGCGTTGAAGGTAAGGCAGTCCGGTATGGGGAAAATAACAACGCAGAAATAAAAGAAACAAAAGCAATTAGGAATAGTGGTGACTAACGAGCTGTTCCGAGAATGCCAGGAAGGCTCCACGTAATCCGGCAATGATGCTCCATAAGGCTAGGCAGCCAGGTTCCATGATGGATGATCCAGAGGTGTTTGTATTGAATTTTTGAATCCCTATGCCAGGTCAGGCAACCTCAACCATGACCCCAATTCTGGGTCATGGATGGTACTGGAACCACAAACCGCCAGACTTGTGTCCCATGGCAGGCTATAACAATGGTCGAGACAAGCATAGAGTGACCCAAGAACAGGGTGTAGGCGGCCGAGTAGTTATAGGTAGCAGTCTCACATTCCGGACGGAGTGGCTTGGCTAGCGCGCGGTGACGGACCGGGATTGTTTGGAGCTTACCCAAGCAAGGAGACGTAAATCTCCGCCAAAAAAAAAGAAATCTTGTTTCGACTCGGTGAGTCCAGCTCGAGTTCCAGTGGGATTTTCAAAGGGGGCGCAAGGTCAGCTAGCCCCCCTGTCCTCAGTATCTGTCCATCGGGTGGTACAGCCACGGCTTGGTCCGAGTGGGATCGTCCGGAATCCTTCTAGGCAACATGTGAAGTCCATGATGGTCATATCCAAGGGCTTGAACAGATCCATAATGCCAGAAGTCCATGGGGATATTTCCAGTAGGGTGATGTCCAGTGGTAGTGGATCCGGCTTACTGTGGCGTTAGGAATATGCCCAGACAAAGATCGGTATACCCCACATCGGTCCTTTGAAAAAGAGGGTTGAAAGTCGTAGAAACACCCCCCCCCCTAGGGGATTCGTTAGATATATACAGTCCGAATACTCACCTTGCTGTCCAGATGTCGACCTGACCGTTCTATTAGGAAACACCATGATCACCCAGAACTCCGAAGTCCAAGAAAATGAAACCCAGATGAAGAGACAAAGATGGTATCACATCCCACCATCAGGACGGATCCAGACAGCAAGGTGGTCCGGTTCAAAGTTGCCACCCCAAGTGTCAACAAGGAGTATTTCCTTTTTTTTTCTTCCGTTCCAGGTCCGGGCCATACACGTACGTGCAAAGCAAGTCACCATGCTTGCCAAAGGAAACTCAAATCGAGTAGCAAAGTCGTGGGCCAAATCCATATATGCAGTCGTAAAACGTCCAAGGGTATGCGGTAAAAAATCCATCCTCGGTGAGAATCCAGGTAATAGTCCGGGTGGAGTCCAGGGTAAGATGGTAGAGAACTTGAAGAGGGAACGGGTCCAGAGTAGATGTAGAGCCAAGGGAACTCGGGAGCAGCGCAAAGCCAAAACGCCAGCAAAGCCGGGGAGCGGAGTGTGAGATGCAGACTTGCAACTCACGAGGTGGTTTTTCACACCTCTCAAAAGTCCAGGAAGGGTTCTATCCGGGAGAAACAAATGATAAACGAGGCCGGCGCCGGTGATGAGTCTCCAAGTCCCGGGTCATTAGGATGAAATTCATAACAGGCGAGTCGCGAGACTGGCACCTCGCGCAGTCGGAATGGCTACAACAATCCATGGGTGGGTAACGTATTAGCGGCGCGGGGGGCGGTGGCGGTCGGATTGGTGATGACTCCTGTCAGACTCCCTCTCACGACGGGAGTGCGATGATCCACTGTTTGACACCTGAGCTTTGGCATTCGTAGGGGTGGCGGAGGTGCGAGGGACTGGGGGTTGGTCATACTGTGATCCTTGGCCAGAGATAGACCCGCCTGCTGGGGACGCTACACAATCAGATCAAGTTGTTAGAGGGTAGTGAGAATGTTACGCACCGCGTCCGTACAACGGGTCCGAGGCCACCGGCGCCGAGCCGTAGGGAGCCGAAGTCGAGGGCGGGTAGAAACCGGACGGGTAGCCGGCCGGAACCTGTGATCCGGAGGAGTAAGTCTGTCCCTGCTGGGGGGGCAGGGTGGTAGGAGTTCGAGAAGGCTGTCCGGCACCGTACGGATCGGCAGTGTAGCTGCTTCGAGCCAGGTTCGCGGCGGTAGCCATGTAGGGAGGCTCCCCATATCCTTGAGCCATCTGTCCTGCGTATCTGGGGTCCCTCGGGTCCTGTTGGGCGTACGAGCCTCCGGAATAAGACGGATACCCACCACCTGAAGAAGGAAAAGAGGAAGGTTGCTGGGCGTAGCCCGCAGCAGATCCTTGGTAGCCCTGGGAGGAGTTCCCCGAGTATCCTGGGGCTTGAGATCCTGGGTATCTGGGGGAGCTGTCATAGGAGTCACGTCCTACGTCCGGGTAGCCAGCGGAATCCGTAGGGCCATAGTGTTGGCGTGCGGAATGAGTCTCCGACTGGCGGTACCCTGCTGTAGGGGAGTTAGATCGTATCGACAAAGGAGCCGCCGCGTCTCGTGAGACAAAGGTACCTCCTGAAGTGTTGCGGGCGGCCTGCTGCCGCCTCTCTGCTTCCCATCGCGCAGAATCGGCCTTCAAGTCGTCGATCATGGCCTGTGGGGGCGTCGCGTCAGCATCGATGCACGGAGAAAAAGAAAAAAACCGGCGGCGAGGCGGAAGCACTCACTGTTGTCAGGTTCCGGTAGGCCGTGATGTAGTAACCCTGGACTACTTGACCAGTCTGGGGGTTTTCGTAGTGACCCGGGCGTACAAGAGCGTCGTTTCCGAGGTAGCGACAGATATCGGCGGTAATGACCTCGCGGTCAATACCGTCTCTGGGAACGAAGTACTCGTTGGAACGGCCGCTGGATGGGGGTGCAGGGGCCGAGTTTGCCGGGGGACCGCGCGATTGTCTCGACATGTTGAGGTCTGGTGTGATGGACGAAGGCGAGGTAGAGGATCGGTCGGGAATGGTAAGGAGCAGAGAGAAGGGGAGAGTGTGAGAAGAGAGGAAGAGAAAGAACCTGCGAGAAATGGGATTGTCGACAAGATGGCGGAAGAAAAAGAGAAGGAGAGCGAGCAAAGCGGGCAGGGAGTGGGTGGTGGGAGAAGAAAAGGAACAGGCCAGAGTCTGGCTCTTCTCTTGGGGGTGGGGCTTTGGCTGAGAAAAAACCGGGACCCCCAGCGTCAGTGGGCGGTACCGCAGGCCTAAGATGGCCCTGCGGTAGGTAAGTCATCGACGTGGACCAGTGCCCAGTGATCAATGGCCAGGCCAGCGAATAAAGTCTGTGAGTGGTCACTGACACCCCCTCCTTCGCACTTTTTCGACTACTGATTGCTGCTGGTCCGTTGAGGCAGGCGTGTACTCGGTACTAATATGTACTGCCCACACGCACGCGCGCGCGCACACACACACGACAGACGCACACACGTACTAGGTATACATAATTGTCCTGTTGCCAGTGTGCCGGTGAGAAGGAGGGTGGAAGAGGAGGAGGAGGAGGAGGAGGAGGAGGGAAGCCCTCGCTCCCGGCTCACTCGCACTGCTTCGTTCGTCCACTCAAGACGTCGCGCAACAGACCAGGGAAAACTCGGCGAGGCTTGTTGGCACCACGTTGTTGGCTGACAGTCCGTCCCATGCGGATTTTCTTTCGCTCTGCAAGTAAACCCTGGCAACCTGGCCAATATGCCGCTCGACCTGCCTCCTAGCGTGTTTAAGAGGGGCTAGGAGGGGGTGGTACTGCGTCCCTGAGGGCCCCGTCTAAGTCCAGTCTGACCAACCGATGACTGCCTGCCTGCCTACACCCCTCTCAGTGGTGAGGATTGTGTTGGGAAGAAGAAGAAGAAGAAGAAAAAAAAAAAAGAAAAAAAGAGGACCAGCAGGGCTTACAAAAGCCACCTGGCGAAAGACAGATGGCGGGACGAGGACTACCTAGGTAGGTAGGTACTTCGTAGACAGACAAAAAGAGGCAGAGAGTGGTTGGGCGGCAGGGAGGGAGGGAGGGAGGGAAGCTGGGTGGCGGCCGCTCTGAGTGGGCAGAGGCAGGATGAGTGAGGTGCAGCTAGCTACCTACCTACGTGCCTACCTACATACACTGAGGTAGGTAGGTAGGTACACTACCTAACGAATACATACCTAGGTACGAAGCACTATTGCGTATGTATTCGTATGTAGGAGGTTGGGTTGACTTGTCTCGCCCCAGCCCGAACGGGAAACCTAGCAAAGACTTCCGGAACTGCGTCGTGCGCGCACCAACACCACGGAAAACCCACAGAAACGGCTGCGAGTTGTTTTTACCCAGGGTAGGGCGTTGGCTTCGCTACCCGTTTCTGCCGGCCGCCCAACACCCGTAGCACCGCGGATTCCATGACCAGATTCCACAGGGCTAGCTGGGACGTACTTTAGTTGGTGTACCTACAGGACAGGAATGCACATAGTATGGGGTTGGGAGGGAAGAGAGGCAGAACCCAAGGAGGGTTGATGGAGTCGCTGAGCCAATGAGAGGCCAGAAGCCTGAGTGAGATGATGAGATGAGGTTGGGTACTGTGTGTATACGACGTGGCTGTTGGATCACCGGACCAGATTGGGCCGCGTCCAATCCAGCTTCAGTGAGGTAACCATCTATTACATGTTCTGGGGTTCCGAGTCCTCCCTCCCCCCTACCCAGATACAGAGTAATATGTCGCGAACTGTGCGCGGGCTGCGAGCCACATAAAACTTCTGGTTTGGAGCGGTGATCCGTCATATTCGCTGGTGCAGTACATACGGGCGAGGTACCTACCTATGTAGGGCGAACTGGAGAAAGGCGACCTGAAGCGGGCGGACAGCTTCTCGGGGCTCAGGCTCCCAACATTGTCAGTACCGTACCCTTGACCGATCGTGATGGAGCAGCCAAGGAATCAACCACGGTGAGTGCCAGCTTCCAGGCGACAAGAGAGACAGACGGAACGATTACGAACTGCGGTGAGGACCAATTGCCAGGAGCGTTTTGTTGAGGGGGGGGGGGGGGGGGTTGCAAGCAGGGCTCCTCAAAATGCCTCTCGCACGGGCTCGGTTTGGTGGCATGTTTTGTTTGTCACCGCCTCCGCCTTTCCCGGCTGATACACACGGCAGGCAGGCAAGGAAGGCTAGGTAGGTAGGTAGGTACCTATCGTTACTGGCTACCCGAGGTAGGTCGCAACATTTGATAATGGTGCAAACTCTCGCTTTTCTCGATAATGGGGGTTTCCCTGGAACCTCTTTTCAATTAGAATGAACTGAACATGACACAACCCAGACCCCTCGGCGATTGTGTGTAGGTAGGTAGGTAGGTACTGTGTGTGGTAATTACGTCGTTACACTTGCCCTGCTCCTCTAGAACCAGGCAGGTTACCATCGAGTCTGGCTATCGCTCCTCCCAGAGCCGGGGCTTATTCGGGAGGTTCGACTCAGGTCTGCATAGTACAGCGGTTGGTAGGCCTCTGGCCTTGAGAACCAACCCTCGTTACCTACCTACCTACCTAGGTAAGATTGCAGTGTGCCTCTGAGGCTGAAATGAACGCCTAGTTGGTGGCTTGGGATGAAGTGGTGGGCAAAAAGATGTGGCTCGTGGATGCCTATGCAATGTAGTCCGTTCTAGAATTCGGCGTTTTGTTTGGGCTAAACTACCTTCTTACCTAGGTAGGTAGGTAGGCTACCTAACTTTACCCCGTCGAGACAAGTGGCGTCTTGGGACACCCACAAATTCCGACGTGTTTCCACTGACATTACACATGCGAATTGCTCGAGGCACATGGGAAAATGTTCTCTCCTTTTTCGGGCAAGCGGACAAGAACGCCACAGAAGACGGAATGAACGGATACTTTCGGTCCCAGTAAACCGTCTGAATTATGCTGCAGACCGGGCGCCGATGAGGAGGGATTCCTGTGGGCCGGGCCCTGGACCTCAAAGTATTGTGAACCGCGATTCTTTAATTCTTTCCTACTTGCTTTGCCGACCCCCCCCCCCCCAAATGATCTCTTGTTTCGTATTTCAGTTTGCTTGCGAGGAAATGAGGTCGAGCCAGTCATTGTCGTGTCCATTTCCAGCAAATTTTGCCGACGAGACCGTCCCGGTGTTGATACCCTACCAGGATGGGACACCCCAGTTTCTGAACGGCGACAGTACATACATAGTACGACAGGCAAACAAGCAGGCTCAAGGGCGCGAACCTGTGCGAGGTAAACCCTGACACCTGTTCTGTTTTCCGAGCTGGCTCGCACCAAGACCCTGTGGTCGTGAAGTGTGGGACGGCTCGGCTGTCTTGTTTACTATTCTTACCCTTGCTCTGGACTGCCCGCCAACCAGCCGCTGCTTGACTTCACCGCGCAGCTCCCGTCGTCAGCCCTGTCATGAACCAGGCCCCGGTGGTTGCTGCGGTGTTCTCAGTGATTGACCACCACCGCGGTGCTGTGAACTCCGTCCGAGTCGGCGAAGTGGACCCTTGGTCCCTCTGTCAACCGTCAGCCTGTCGCTTCCGACTGCCGGGGATGCCCCGTCTCCAACTAGGTATCTCCAGCCCATCCGCGTCGACCCGCAGCCGAGTACAGAGTACCTAGTGTGAGGCACGCGTACGCGCTTCTTCCGGCAATATCCATCTAAAGCTAGTGCGGTGGCTGTCAGTATCGTATCCAGATGGTGCTTGCTATCTTAAAGTTCGTGGCAGCACGTACGAATACCCACCCACTCACGTAGCATGTAATTAGGTACTGTACAATACCTATGTAGGTACTACTGGTAGCAGCGGTGTCCGTACCTACCTAGGTATGTAATGGTGGTTGGCGTCGTTGGGTATCAATGCTTCGCGCCAAAAAATGTGGCCCGATCCACTTTAGCCCAAAGATGCCTAACGCGCGACCAATCACTCACAAACATAATCCGCATTGTAGCAACGTGACCAGGCGCAGCCATAGCGATTCGTAAAGAGCAGTCCAATCTTCGCACGAAACCGACCTCAATCCGAGACGTATCTTTTCCAAGTATGCATATCGTCTCTGCTGTCTGAACCTCATCCATACACTTTCTTGCTTTTGGTTCACGAGGCCGCCGCCTGGCGCTATTGCCAGGTCCAAGGTCTTGCTCGCTGTGGTCTGTAGCCACTAATACTCCCCATATCCAGCCGCGTTGATCCGAATGTGCCCTGCCGCGGTTTACTGCAACCCGTGAATCGGATGACGACACTTGCGCGTACTTGATATCCACACGGAGCCATCAAACCCGTCCCTAGTGCTGAATCTTCTCAACACATGTCCGTCCCTGTCCCGTCAGGCTGCGTGTAGTGACTAAACGGCTCGCCAGGTCGCCTCGTTCGCATGTCTCACATCTCGGTACTCCGGTAGATGCAACCCAGCATGACTCCGGGAGCAGCTCCAAGCTCCGCGAAAGTGTCTCCTGAGCGCCAACTGCCCTTTCGGTGGACCTGCTGGCTCCCTGGTTTCTCTTCCGGATGCCCAACTTGGCCGTTGAGACAGACAGACCAGGTCCTGTGCTCATATCGGCCCTGGTCAGTGGAACCCGTTGTACTATTGTGAGATTTGCCAGTGATACAAATAACACCATCAGGGACCATTGCTGATGTTTGCAGGGGGGGGGGGGGGGGCTCACAGCCAAAACCTGCGGTGCCGCGGCCACCCTTGAAATGAGTATCAGGGCGCGAAGGTTACCAACTTCCAAGTCTCGCCAGGTATCAGGCGGCAGGACAGGACCCGCTTGACAGACTTTTGGCATGATGCCGGTATCTTTGGATACCAAGAGGATTCATCCAAACTTCAACTTGCTCTGTCCTTGCTCGAGCTTGCCGCCGCGTCCCCCCCGCTTGCCCGATGCACTCGACGGCCTTGTATTGGACTTGCGGAAGGCGGAAGACCGACTGGCAAATACAGGCTTGCCACGTTCCTCATTTTCAAGTTCTTTGGCAAAGTGCCAGTCCTCGTGACTCTGCTGGCCTTCCGGCGTTTCGAAACGTGCGTTACACCGCGAACAAACAAAAGCTGTGATTGGCACCTGGCGAGAGCTGATGGTCTCCTCTTGGGATTCGAGATTACTTTCGGCGACTGCATTGGCGATTGGCAGTTCGTCGTCGGTGGAAACGTTTCGTGTGAAGAAGCGGTCGAGCGCCCCTCCCTCTGTCCGGCGCCTTTTGGAGATTGGCATCTCTTCCGCAGTGGGCAGATGGCTTGCTTCGCGGCTGCCCTGCCTTAATGCCTGGGCTTCTTCTCCTTTCACTAAGAAGGCGCCGATGCCCATATTGCCCGTGACGCCATCTTCGAATCCGCCCACGCTCAAGCTGAGGTTGGCACAAGGCCAGATACTGCCTTCAACCACGATTTGATTCAAGAGGTTCTTCGAGAGGTCAAACAAGGTTTGCTCGTCAAGCGTTTTACCTTGAGGAATTGGACCCTGGCGTGATTTTGTTTGGCCCCCGTGTCGATGGTGCAAGTTCATAGTTCTCGGCCTACGTTTGTTCTCCAGAACGCCCTCCTCGACCAAGCGGGCAAAGATGTCGGCAGCGAAGATCCTGAGCCATCTGATAGCCTGTTCAGGAGTATTAATGTAGGGTCGGAAAGACTTGGCGGAAAGCATCGACTTGATCTGCGTGCGGGAGTTGACCTCGCTAGTGTCGATGCCACGAATGGTGTCATGTACCCAATTTCCTGTATCATGGCCTAACTTTGTTTTCATTTGGTCCAGAGGGATAGCGAGTAGCTCACGAACGGCATCGGTGTTGAAGGTTGACACTACATTCTCGCCGAGCTTTCCTCCGAGATTGCGTATCTTAGTGAACTTGAAACCGGACAAGAAGTGGGCCACGGCTCGGTTTCGAATGACAGTCTGCTGGTTAGGCTTCTTGTGACCGGAGCCCAATTTGCTTAGTAGCTTGTTCTTAGCTATGCCTGCTGAGCATGTGTACTGTAGCTTCTCCAAGATCTGGCCCCGGACATGGCGCACAATTTCAGACCCGATAAGGATCGCCACGTCGTCCCAGTCTGGGTCCACGGACTCTTGCTCCTCGTCCAAGTCGATGAGGGCATCTGCCTGCCAGTCCAGTGCTGCCACGGAGGGTCCGGGAAGATCCTCAGTCGGGTCATCGTAAGGAGGCGGGTTTGCTAGCTCGGGAAAGCGCTCCAGGAGGATTGCGTGTACCTGGGCCGAAAGGTCAAGAAACACCTCGTCGATGCTCGCCTTTTCAATCTTTTGAAGGTTTGGGGGCAAGCTTTCCTTGATGACACCCAGAATCCTTCTGCTCTGAAGACGATAAGGGTCGAGCGAGACCTTGTCGCTCTGGATGTTGGCGGCGGCATCATCACGGTATGCCCACTTGTCGTCGCCCTCGCGCCATGTGGCCACATGCTGAGAAACCAGAGTAGGACAAAGCTTCTTGGCCTCGGGCAAAGTGCAATGGCGGCCGATTCCATACTCACGGGCTGGATAGTTGACGGCAATCAGGCCTTGCCTGGCGAGTCGATTAGTTGAAAGTCTGACAGACCAAAGACTTATCCGTACGTACCACTGCTGAACTGCCAGAGGTTGGTCCTTTGGCGCGCCCAGTCGCACCATTTCACATTGTGCGTAGAAGGCATCCAGATCAATGTGAGCTATGACTCTCAGTGGGCACGACGTATTGTATGTTGCCAGCTGGGACAAGTGCTTGTATTTGAATTGAGATTTCCTCCTGCCTGTACCGAGAAGCGGGGAAGAATCCAGAAAAGGCTGTGAGGACGACATGGTATCGAGTGTTACAGTGAAAAGCCCGTCGGCGCCGGACCAGCCCCTGTTCGCCTGCCAGAGTTGAATGGTAGATTTCAGCGGTCGGCATCAGCCCACAGAAGAAACGAGACACACATACGCCATGTAGTGCTGCTTTTGTACTTTTCGGACGTGGTTTTGCTGGACAGGGCGGGCTCGAATCCTCGAGGGAACTGATGAATCTGCACCAGGAGATCGATTACGCCTGCAAAAAGTAGGTGGTAGTCGAGGTAAACGCGCTTTGAAACGCGTGCCTTCCCATAGGTACCTAGATAGATACCTAGGTACCTACCCAAACTATCAAATTAGGATTAGCGTGGTTGCATGGCTCCACTCCGTTGTAGCGCACTAAATTGCACTTCGTAGTTACTCTCCTTGAGCACTTTTTTTTTTTTTTCCAAATGTGCACTTGCCTCGGTTTCAATATTGCAAGACACCGGGTGGCACTGCTTTTGACGCCTCTCTAAAAGTAAGCAAGCGACGTTATCGGTTAGTACTTGCTATCTCCTTAATTCTTCCGGTACAGGTTGTGAATGTTATGCATCCGGTTACTGCGTCGGACACCCACTCGGGCTTGGTAACCCGGGCACAGATTAGGGAATGCCTAGCTTTTGTCTCCAACTCAATCGAGAAACTTGGTCTTGAACAATGGCACAGGCTTCCGCCGCTGCTTTTCGGTCTTCCCTCGGTTACGCGTCGACTTATTTTCAACTCAAGGCGTCGAAATCGGCGAGTAAAGTCATGGTGCGCAATGGCAAACTTCTCCTCGCACCTCCGCGTTTACTATTTCGTAGCATTCACATGCAGATGGCTTGATTACATACCCGTAGAGATGCTTAGCAACGGCCATCAAACAGCTATATTCACAGTTCATGGTTACATTACCCGGCTCTCAGAGCTGTTCTAACCGTTCACACCAGCGGCATCTTTGGCATCCTCGTTACGTTGGCTCCTAACTTTGTCTCCACACGAATTCATGCTCTGGGTAAGTAGCCAGCACAACGCAAGGGGACGGGAAATCCCATGTATAATCCTACCCTCACCATCAGGTCAGAAAGTTCTCATTGACTGGCGTCGGCCATTCTGTTGGAGCTATTGTATGCATCATATGAAGAGAATACCGAGTCACCCGAGTCAAGGTGCCAGGTTTTATGCATCTTTATTGGCACTCCGCAGATTCCTGGTCTTCCAGAACTGGTTGACAAAGGAAGTGCCTTGGTCCACTCACTTGAGGAATGAAATGACAGTCCCATGTGTACATGTTACTATTCAAAGCACTTTCGTCCAGTGCTTTGCCTGAATCAATGGGCTCTGTTCCAGAGAAGTGAGAACCAGCACGTGTGCTCCCCATACATTGTGAAACGGAATGTAATGGTACAAATTCAGAGGCTTGTCTGTCTGGAAGAAATTTGTATATCTGTCAGCCAGTTTTGATGTCTGCCCCGGGTATTAGTCCTTCCTGGACACATCTCTTACCTGGAACAGATCCGCTAGTTATCGGAATAGTCCTGTTGTCCCCGGACGCCAACCCAGCCCGCATGGGTGGATCCAGTCTTTAACGATCCGGGAGATCAGAGGCGGGAAGCCCTGTCACATTGGCATCCACAGGCGAATGAATCACAAAGACTCACTAACGGACAATTGTATGAAGATAACAGTTGGCTCTTCCAGAAATTTCTGACCTTTTGTACTGAATTGATAATTACAAAGAAAAGATTCATTGACAGGTATACATGTCTGCACGCATATTAACACCGGAGTCAAACCCTGAAACTCTCAAAGCTGCTTGTACTGTTCCGAACGCCCGCCCAAAAATGATATTCACCCATGGGTATCTCCGACCTTGATTAATGACCAACTGGCCGCATCTCCTGCATCTCCATCTCGCGAGAGGGCTGGTTGGGATCAGCCAGGTCATGCCTTTCTCGGAGTGTTTGTATGAGAGAGCCCATTTCGTAATCGCTCTCCATGCTGTCGTGGTTGGCGCACGGCGAGCCGTGTATAGGTAAAAGCCAATCCAGCCAGCTGTGTCCCATGACGGAGGTCCAATTCCTCGCATAGCCAAGGTCCCATGGGTTCTCATCTGGCTCCGTCCTGACGATAGCAAAAGTACGTGTTGCGAGACGATCGCGTGGAGTCTCACTATCCATGGTGGCACCCGAAGAGTTCGGTGGTTCCTGCGAATAATTTGGCAAGGGGTATGTGATTGTCCCATGCTGATTGCCAGGACGGGAGCCGTTAGGCACCCTGATTGCGAGTTGGTGCACCCACGATTTGCGGAGGGCGTCAATGTTGGTGATATTAAGGAGGATGAAGCGCCATGAGGTGGCAGTCATCAGGAAGGTGAAGAGACCGAAAAAGGCGGCGATGGCAACTCCCGAGATCGTCCTGCCATCGACGGTGTCGTCTCGCACCTGCAAGGCAAGACAATAAGCCGCCTGCGCGAGAGCAATCGCGCAGTACAAAGTACAGTAAAAGGTGAACTGGGCGAAGAACTTGAACGCTACGATTGGTCAGCATCAAAACCTTACAATGGACTCATCGTGGAAGACCAGCACTTACACGTCTCTGATACCATGCCGCCGACCCAGGGGCAGTAGTGGTCCATCTTTCGCACGCATCGTCCAACCTCGCTCGAGTGGTGGGCCCGGTCAGGCTTCCAATTGCGGCATTCGGAACACCACTTAGGCCGGCCGTCGCTCTCGCACACAAACACGTCTTTGCTGTAAAACGCCTCCAGGCCGGGGCTATCCGGGTCTTGATCAGGGCCGGTGAAGTACGGCTGGCTTTCCAAATCGCCCTCCTTTCTTCGTCTGCGTTTCTTGTTCGACTCCCTCGACGGATGTTGGGCTTGAGGACCGAGCGGTACCAGACCTGGGTCTACCTTGATCTTGATAAAGGTTCGTAAGTAGGCGGCGATGGTGAGGAGGTAGAAAAAGAGGTAAATCGTGATGGTCGATACTGCGGCGCCGACCTCACCCCTGGTCCTGTATAGGTAGTCGACTGCAGCAAATGTCAGTTGTCGAACGCGCTCCGGAGCCAAAAGGGGGACTGACCGCCTAAGTAGGCCACAATCACGTAGGTGGCATAGCCGCTTGTGCCCGTGATGATGATGGGGATGATGCGCGTCACCCATCGCGAAGCACATTTAGTGCTGGTGGCTTGCGACATTGCAGAGGTGCGATCATTGCCGAAACATTGGGAGACTGGCCGGGCAGCGAAACGTTACGGCCGTTTGGGAGCGGTATGGGAAGAGCGACGAGCGACGGGTAGTAGAGGCTCGTCAGGCGGTGCGGCGGTGCGCAGAATTGAAGTCGGGTGTCAAAAGACTCGAGATGGCATGTGTGCAGTGGAAACGGGTGGTGTGACGACGACGGAGAAAGAGCCTGCACGCCGCTGGAAGCAGCACAAGCGCGGGTACCTACGATGCAGAGCAATTTCCGCAGGCTCAAGGACGTTACGCACAGTTAAACTTTAGGGACGGGACGGGAGACATGCCAAGTATCCCTGGTCAAGGACCTCGGTACCTAGGTACTCTGTTTACCTAAGCCGTCAGCCCTACAGCCAACCTAGGTAGGCACCCTGTATTACCTGTTGCATCTCGGACCTTCGTCTTCTTGCTACCTCTCTCTTACACTTCACTTCCCATAACTACTCATTCAGTAGTTATCGAATGGACGTATTTCTCTGCGCTGCCGACAAAGCACTTCCACCTGTCCTACAGGAAGAGTTTATGCAAGCTAGTCGCATAAACCCTTCTGCTTCGACAGTCAAACCTTCTCCGCCCCCGTACGGCGATTACGCGTCACACCAAACCACCTAGTTTGTTCTCCGGACTCGGGGAGCGCCGTTCGGTGATCAAATGTAGGATTTGACTAAATTTTGTTCAATGACAGGTCAGAACTGTCGAGTCAAGCGCGCGTTGAAGATTCGCGTCTATTCGGCAACGCAAACTGAACGTGTCTCTCGGCCGCCTTCAACTCGATAGTTCTTTACAAACAAAAAACATGGGTTTGGGGCATTTTATAGCCGCACTAGTCCAACATCAAGAGTATGCTCACCCGCCATTTCTTGATTACACTCAACACTGGCCGACTCCGTTCTCCTCCAAGGTAGGGTGAGCTTGCCTGCCCAACAACCATATGGTCCTTTGGGGGCGTTCGTTTATTAGGCTCTACTACCAACAGTTCTTAAGAATGATACGTGCTTTCGATTGGAGCTTCTGGCACCAACCTTAGATGCCGTTCAACGTCGTCGGGTTCCAATAAGCAAGCTGCTCAGTCATGCATTGCCAAATACCATCAACACGGAAACCCACTTATCTCAAGTTTACTCTGGTCTTCAGCCGCAATTTGGCTCCTTACTGAGTCTCGATCCCAAATGGGGACTCAAAGAGCAAGAGCAGAGCCGCGTGAGAAGGCCATTGGGCCAATACCGAGGACTGACAAGATCAAGGAGATAACAGTCCTTTTTGCGAGGCTCAAGAAAATGGTATTTCTGCCTAAGATTCTGTGCTTCAGGATTCTCTTTCTATCTGGCCTGAGGCTCACGAGTGCATTTTTATGGTCATAGGACCAGCAGAGCCGCATGTTGTTGCCATGTACTTAATGGCCTCGTCAATCCAGACCTCTGACCCCTTCTCCTCTTCGACCAGCTGCAATTATCATGGATGATACCACCTCGAAAAAAACAACAGATCTGTCTTCGGACCCGCCAAATAAAGTTACGCCCTTGACTATAGAAAGGTCCCTGGACCACGACCTCCCCGAGCTTGGAAGAAATAACCCAACTGCATTGAGTTGCTGACGATACAACACGACTTGCATTGCCGACAGGTAACGACTATGGACCTTTCACTATAAGCTGTTCAGTGCCCAGCTTCGACTTTTGACCAACGACACCGGCTACTGATCAACAACTATCGCTGCCCTCTATTGGCGGCCTGTAAAACACCATTTCGTCGTCCTCTATGGACTGGCGAAATTCTCCGATGTTTAGCGCTCACCATATCTTATTATCAACAGGGTGCACAACTGCATCTGAAGGAGAAGAATTCCATATCAGAGCTGGAAGGCTGACAGCCATAGTCCTTTCAATCACTTTTCCACTTCTGCTAACGGCTAAGAAGAGACATACTACTGCAAAAGTATCGAAGAATTGCCGTTTCGCTATTAACTTAATCTCAGGTGAAACTATATCAACAAGTAATCTCAACAGCTCAGAATTACTCGACCTAGACCAAGACCTTGGACGACTGTCACCGAATATGCACAGAACTAACCCATCATTTGATACAGCATTTATACGTTGTCGAACCTAATGCCCGGTGCCGCATCTGGTCGAGTCGAGTGATTGCTGTGCACAGTTACGCAATCATGCATTAGACATCTGCAGCCTCCACACCAAGAGCCAAAGCCTGTTCCTTTAATCGACGAGCGAGCGCTGCTGCCTACGACCGACTTACTTTTAACCTGTGAACCTGCCGAGTCATGTCAAGCCAAAACACACCATTCCAGGCGATTTTTCAGTACCGTCCCACGTTCGTACAAATTGGGCATGCATGTGGTCGTGGGGGTATGAGACTGCAGCTAGGGTGGGATGGATGGATTGTTCCACCCACTGGTACAGCGGGTATGATTTCAAGTCGAGCAACTTCCGCAGCATCTCAAAGCGGCCTGAGTCAAAAACCACGGGTCAGTCACGGAATGCGGCTCTGCTACGAAGTTTGACCCCAATCTTGAATGAACCAGCCTCCGAGCATGCCTCACGGTCGAAGTGGAGCAGTTGCCTAGTTGCTCGGTGTGGTCAGCTAGTTTCAGGGCGACCGGCGGCACTCTCACCTCTGCCGCGTTTCCTGGAAACCTCACAGCCGTCGGAAACCGCAGAGCCGCGCAAAGTACGGTGCATCAGCCATGCAGAGCCGCAACCCCCCTCGCATATTCGACGGCACTTCGATCTCGCGCGTCCCCACGAAGTCTTATTCGACCGCCCTGCTCCGTACTTTCGGCACAAGGCAAGGAGTCATCTGGGCGTCCTGCTCCTCATCCCTCGACCCCTACGTCTGTGACAATGTCTAGGCTAATCGTCCCAGCGACCTACCGTCTCAATTTCTGCCTGATTCATGACTGTAGCCATCATGTACGAAGACCCCCGGGTATGAAGCGCATCGGCACACGCCCCAGAGAAGCAAACGTTGCATGCTAGTCGATGTGGAGAGAGGCGGTGTTGGCAATTCACCGGGCGGCGGGATGGCTTGTTTTGTTGCCTTTACAAGCCTGCCAAGGGAAAGAGGGTGTCTTTCGAAACGAACCACGACGCTCACCTGGTCTGCCAGAGACTCCGCCAAATAGACCTCATTCACGCCGTCGGCGACTCCGCTTGAGGCTTCTTGTGCAAACCCGCCCAGTGGTTGCCGTTGCGTGGCTTGGTCTCTTGTTAGCCGACATTCTACTTTCACAGTGGTAATAGGCCTGGCCATACATGTCGACTCGTCAAGGAAATTCCGTCTTGCTTGCTGGGCATGCATGTATATAAGAGGAGGCGAGGAGAGCGTTCTGGTCGAGTCTTGTCTCATCATCAGCTTCCGGCAACGCTCTCCTCGTCAATTTTAGAGACATATCTAGATAATTTCAGAGTTTCATAATCTACTTCATAGCTCTTACCAACCGCGCCAAAGCCGCCTCAACCTTTCACGATGCCCAAGTCGTCTACCGTCCTAGTCTGGACTTGCGTGAGTGTTGAAATCGCGAGAGCATCACTCGAGAAGAGACTGACAGCAGGCAGTGCCAATGTGGTGACTCGGGCATGACCACAAATATTCCGAGCTGCCCATCGTGCTACTACCAACGTTGCGCAAGCTGCCAGTTACAAAAAGTCAAGGTCAAGGGCAGCAAATAGTTGCCCCCTCGGGCTGTTTCGTGCCATGATTCTTGTGACGGGAAAGAGGCGGTAGTGGCCGTTCCGACCCGGAAGTATTTGATACGGATCTTGAAAACATCCTCAGGGAGGGCTCGAACAGAGGGCTAAGAACCTTTCCCGTCGAAGCTCCAGGAGTGTACACGCAATGGGGCGTTGCTTCTATGGGTTCGTTTTTACATGTTGATCGTTTGGGCCTTTCTTCTCATTGGTCTAGACAAGCAGTTTTGCTCTCGCGGGATCTGGCGTGAGTCACAAGTCAGGGGTGGACGGCTACCAAAGACCGGGTTTTGGGGATTGCCAAGGCATGCAAGATGTAGGAGAGAGCAGGACTGCCGTTTCTCAACTGCCTTCTTCTTTTTCTTTTCTTTTGTAGTGGGGGAACCAAGGTTACCATTTGTTTTTTTCTAGATAGACTAGAAGTTCCACGACATTATCCACAATCGAATTGATCCTGTTGTCTTGTCTGCTGGTTGAACCCTCTGCACTATACCTCTACATGAATCCTGGTTTCTGACTTGCCTGGGACCGTAAGATATGTAGCTAGAACAAGCCTCTATCCATCACTGTACAATGGTGTAAGCCGTAATCAACGATTACTGGGTTGGCATCCACCAATGCGGCTCTCAGCGGCCTTCTATGTCACCTCGCGAATATGATGCAAACCCTTCCAGCGCTTCCCAACCTCCCAACCTCCAAGACTGAACTGTTCATTATACGGCGCAAGTCTATCTGTCGGCTCTGAAACTAAATTGTCATTCGCGTGCTCAAGCAGAATGCAACACGAAGCGGCGGAGGCTGGTCTACTGCTTGCCTAGACGAGCGACGAAGCTCCCACCTCCTCAGAAGTAACCGGAACGTGGGAAAATCCCGAGTCTCGCCGAACGCACCAAGCCATTCAAACCGTCGCAAACCACGAATCGTCCATCTGGTCTGACTGCTTAGAGAAGACGGTGGCTGTGCATGGCCCGTAGCTCATCGTCATTTCGATGCCTTCCTCAAGAAGCCTCAGGGCATTCTTGCAAGCCATACAATCTAAGGTTGGCTCTGCGCTTCATGGTCTGCTAGGCGTTGAGGAAGCCGCCGTAGCGTCGGTGAGGCACGTCGTATTTTCTCTGAACAAGTACATATTCGGTCACGAGGGGCTCCTGCATGCATTCAGTAAGGAGCCCTGGCATTCCGCCATTGCTTGCCGCTGTCGTCAATGCTAGGACTTCACGTTAGGAGGAGGCTGGCACGACGAAGGGCGGTAGCAGATGTGCCCCAGTCGATAGCACACATACCTCGTGTAGATGCGCGCCCATCAAGCCAATCTATTTAGGCATACATGCATACCCACCATGCCAAAGAACCTTGCATTGGTGTCCTGCACATACAGGGCGACCGTTTGCTGTGCCTCTGCAGGCCGACCCAGTCTCGGGCCTTGTAAGGGGTCCTCGCGTGGCCTCAGGGGTGGACGCCTCCGATGTAGTGGTTCGCACGCCTCGGGGATGGAAAACCCTAACCCTCCGAGTCGCAGGTGAGAGTGCGGTTCCGATAGCACGGGAAGGATAGGAGGCGGCAAGGCTGCCAGGCGACTACGCCTCTTCCATGCGCGCCCTACTCCCGAATACAGGGTGACCAAGTAGCAACAGCAGAACAGCCCGTGATGGAAGCAAAATCGATGAAGCACGGTATTTTTCCACCGAGGGAGATGACGGGGCAATTGTAACTTGAGAATTGAGGAAAAAGTGACAGGCTTTCTAGCGATGGGGCGTGTCGATGATTGGAGTCCAAGGAAGAGCAATTCCACTGAGGGAGGCGATGCTCCTCCAAGCCCCCCATCTCGGAGGCAACTCCATCTAGGAAGCAAACACTGACTTGCTCCTCACCGGGTTCCTCAACCATGAGGAATGAAATAGGGCGCGCACTTGTGCGATCTTGGCTGCTAGCGAAGCTCCAAAGGCCGTAGAAGACAGCGTCGGAAGGATTGAAAAGGGGCAAAATCACCACCTCTTTCCAGCTCTAAAGTCGAGATCTTCTCATCACACCACAGCCCGCCACTGCGGCTTCCAAGACCTTGACCCAGACAGAAACTAAAAACAATCAACTTGGTTCCTCACAGTCATCATCTTCATCCAACCCCAGCCATCTCAACCATGGGCTCTCATCACAAGTCTTCCAGCTCCAAGGGCCACGGCGGCTCCTCCCACAGCAAGTCCTCGAGCGGCAAGAAGGCGGTCGTTTATATCAGTGTTTGGTACTGTGTAAGTGAATCTCTTGCTCGCTGGAGGCGCCCACTGCTTTTTGTCACTGTGCTGACTTCGCTTCTTTCAGGACGCTTGTCGCTATGGACCGTTGAACCCTTCCATCGATGTGTACTGCCCCAACTGTAGACACCAACGCTGTGAAGGATGCACGACGGAAGTAATCGCGCAGCGCTCTGATCGCTGAGTATGTCTGGTCTTGGCAGACCCTGAGCTCCAAGACTAGACAGCATGGCGAGCGTTGATTTCCTCCGGGACGGGGGCCGGGACGGGCATCCAGGGAATGAGAGAAAAGGCAGCCGCTGCGCGGGCTTGCTACGGATCGCGGGCATCTTCAGCTACCCGATTGAGCCGGTGCGATGTTATAGTTTAGACCGCCAGAAATTGGGCAATATATGATCAAATAGACAGGAGGAGCTAGGCCTAGCGATGGGACCAGGAGATTAGACAGACGATTTCAATTTTGACACTTTCCCTCTCACCATAGCCACTCTGTTGCTGGTGGTCCTTTCTTACCAGTCGCTTCGTCTTGCAAAAGTGACTTGTGAAAGCTGCATTTCTTGAACCGTAGTGACCCCATTTCGTACTAGTTGACCACTTGGCGCAGAAACCACTGGGCATACCTCGAATCCAAATCAACGTCATTCGACAGTGGCAGCGCTTCGTTCGTCGTCACCTCTCGCTCGCTCCCAGTACTTGCTATCTCCCTCTGAGCTGGGAGAGGGTCTGAATCAGTCGTAGGACGGACTGACAATGAGTTAAAGCACGAAATGAGGAACAATAAGGGGCGGCACCCGTGAGAAACAATGGGACAGCCATTATCGACACGTGGGATCATCACACCGAAGTAGCCATGTAAGAAGCAGCACTGGCCGCAATGACGGGCATCTTTCTGATAGGTAGACTCGACACAGGTACGACATAACAGACTTGACGCCGAGCCCATATCAGATATGTGATTGATGGACACTTCGCCTCCCTTAGTACCATAGCAACCTGCGAATGGTGGCTGATGGTCGCTCAAATCAGTTGCCTTGTCTTCAGTGATAGAGTGAGGTATGGATGTGAGTCAGGAATGCTAGCTGGTCCTTTTGCAACGCAGGGCAACTTGGCCGAGGAAAATAAGAATTGCAAGCGTTCCACTTGGTGAGGCACCTTTTTGAGGATGATTGGTATTTGGGTAGTGTGGCGGAATCCAAGGTGTGCACATTATACGCCCTCGGCATTGAAACCCAACCCAAGTAGCGTAACGTACAATAATTGGATTAGAGCCGATGGCCATCTGGAAAAACTAGAAATTGAAAAAAAGGTAAGTGATGAATTACTAGGATCCATTGGCAAGCAAGATTGTGTGTAAAGCGAGGTGGAGTTAGGTGGACTTGGAATAATTCTCCTCACCGATGAGGCAATGCAACTCGGTCAAGCCCCCCGGCCCCATCGAACATGTACGCAAACTCGGGGGAAAAAAGAGAGAGAGGTTCGCTTCATGTTCACCGAAGCTGCGCAGCAGAGATGTGCGCAACTGCGCTCCATGCCTAGGCTTTTGCAACGAATCTTTGGAACATGGCCAAAGGGTTTATAAACGAGACGTTGAACGTCGACTTCGAAGAGAGTTGAAGCATCTCATCGTCATCTCAAACGCTCGGCATACAAGACGCACAGGTCTCGTGCCCAAGGGATCCGAATACACAAGACGGCGTTGAATAACCCCCGCAACTCGCAAGCATGGCCCCGTCCCCGAGGATCAGGACTAAGGTGGTATGGTTCTGCGTGAGTTCGAGACCCAGACACATAAGAGAAGTCCCGTGGACCTTGACTGATGCCACTTGACCCATGTAGCACAACTGCAGCCACGGACCGAACAGCTACAAACTCGACGAATACTGCCCCGCTTGCCATGTGAGAAGATGCAGTTACTGCACCGTCCAGGAGATCCCAGTGCGTGTCGACCACTAGGTGAGTCTTGGAACGACAACGCAAACCGGGAGGGATGGGCGGTTCGCTGACTAGAAAAGCACCCGACTCCCAGCACGTCCTTTGCACTGGCGAACCACCGACACGGCACATGTCATGGAGTCTCTGCTCAACCAAAGGGAATCAACGCTCTCGCCAGCATGGCAGCGGAGCGGAAAGGGACGGGAAGCGAAAGAGAAGAAACGGCCACACCCCCTAGCTGTCTCACAGACCAGCATCGCAACCATTCGTTAAGCGGAAACACCAAGATATACCCCCCCCTCTCGGGATGTACCATACGTCTTAGAATTAGGGACCACAGAGACCACGCCGCAAGGCCGGCGGCCCTCAAACAGTACATGATAGAATTTGCTCGTTTTTGTTCCTCGCAGACAGCCCGCCTTGACAGGTAGATACTAGACCGTGGACGCGTGGCTGATGCCCATTTAGCCCTGGGCGCCTTGTCTTGCGGGATGAATCGTTTGGTCACGAAGCTTCAGGAGCTTGAGATGATGGCGGAGCCCCCCCCTCCCATCTTGGGTGCCCCTCGGTGTGCGGTCACCTAGGTCGCGGACTGCGGCGACCGACGCACTAGCTCCGAACCGCGCTGGTGCGCGTTTGTGAGGGAAGAAAAAAGAGACGCCCTTACTTACAGATTGGAACGAAGCTCTGCTCTGCCACGGCGGGGGTCACCTTAGCGTAGGCGTGGTTGATTCCGCCCACAGGTATCGAGGGAGCGGTGAGCAAAGCTGACGGCGATGGAAAAGGGAAAAAGAAGGATGGGATGGATGGATGTATGGATGACAGGAGGTGTGTTTTTACAAGCGCAGAGCCGCAACCGACAGCATGGAACCGCACTATCAATTAATTGGTGGGCAAGGCGAACAGAACAGTTTTTGCAGAACCCCCCTGATAGGTGAAGAGCCCGCCGTCTCTGCTATCCAGAAAAGCGGGCCCCTCACTTCCGGGGCGCCGTCGCCCGATGGAGCCCGCCTACCTACCTAGGTACCCCAGCTCCACTTTCCAAGAAGCCTTTACGCGATGACGCGCGACTAATACCTACTTACCCAGGAATGTTAGTCAGCATATGCTATATGGATTTACGCGTATAGTGCCTACCTAAGCAACTCCACTGCCAGATAGGTACCTACCTACCTATGAGAAGCAGCTATTTCGGACCCGATTACAAAAGGGGCAGAGCAGAAACCCCCCAGGAGACAGATTCGGACAAAAGGTGGTGGAAAGGACAAAGAAAACGACGGATGGATCGCTCCGGAATCTTCTTCTTCCTCTAGCCTCTATCTAGCCTTCAGACTCCAGCCTCCGGCCTCCATCCAGAGCCAAGGCTTCTAGAAGTATTCACCGAAGCTGCTCCCATCCTTCCTCCCTGGTAATTCTACTACCTACTCTTGCTGCTCCTCAATTCCAGGTTACCTTACCTTTTCTCAATGCACACAGCCACTTTCATCTCTCGTGGATTGGATTGTTGCTGGCCGTTTATTGGCGTGTGTTCGGGGTTTCGGTGGCACGATTGGCTCAAGTCCCCTGTTCAGGAAACCCAATCACCGCCTCACCTTTTGTCATCGTCCCAAGAGAGTCATCTTCTCACTCGCTTGCTTACTGGAAAACAGACACGCCGCCCGGCCGGCACTAATTAGATCAAGGACAAATCACAGACAATCGCCCAGTGCCATGCCACAGGTACCATTAGTGGGTGTGCTTCATATCATTAAACATGTCCCTTGTGCATTTGGACCCTCACCCTGCCACTCTCGAAATATCGATTGATGCCAGTGTGAAAACTAGAAAAGTGAAATAAATAAAAATGCCCAAGAGCTGCTGCTGACCACCGTGGGGACAAGAAAAAAGATGATTAGACCCTGCACTAGCAGCGGATCCCAGTTCCGTTCAATGTATGCAGCAAGATCCGCAGTTGATAGAATAGAAATGGTCCGACTTCCTCACTCGTCGGGCCGACATCGACGTCGCTGTGCTTCAAAAAAGGCATATTCGCGATTCTCTTCTCCAGCCACCGTTGTCGTCGCCTCTTCGCTCGCTCCCCCTCCCTGGACGTTTGATGTCTTCCCATCCCATAATGTACAATGCCTCCGTTTCGCCTGTTGAATGACCGAAAATACCTTGCAAACGCCTTAGACATACAGACCGCACTCGTTTGTCGACGTCAAAATTCAATGATAATGGGTGGGCATGACCGAATGCCTCATGCAGCGAGGCTCATGTCTCCTAACGCTCCGCGTCTAGTCTTGGCGGGCGGTGATAGAGACCTCGGGGCTCACGAGCTCAGGGCTCACAAGCCGGATCGTGGAACCCAAAGAGAGCTCCTCCAGAGCATTGCGTGACGCCTTGCTCAAGCTTCGGTGGAGTTTGGAAGCCTCGGCCGTCTTCGCCGGCGTTGCTTCATCATCCCCTGCTACCGCAGCTACAATAGTCATGCTCGGCGCCCGGTTCGCCAGCTTTTTAGGCGACGTCTTTCCGTACGTCTTGAGCATCTTGCCGGAGCCCGACTTACGGATCGCCGTGACTTTGCGCGCCGGGTTGGGGGCCGTGTACTTCTTAGGTGTAGACTTCTTTGGAGTCGTTTTCTTCGGACTTGTCTTCTTGGTCGTTTTCGTCTTGGTCGTCGTCTTCGCAGGGGTCGCCTTCGTGGCCTTGGCCGTCGTCTTTGCTGGCGTGCCTGTCTTGGCAGTGCTGCTTAGAATCGCCATGGCCGACACCCGCCTCTTCACAGTGGCTGCGCCCTTGGCAGCAGCCTTGGTGAGCAGGCTGGCCGAGGAGAGCGACCGTCGGACCCCCTTGGCGGCCTTGACCTTGCGCTTCTTTGCCGAGCCGCCAGCTTCATCTTCACCGACCAGTGTTTCGATCTTGCGCTTGCCGGCCTTGACAGCACTCTTGACTACAGCCTTGAGCGTCGACTTGGGAGGCTTGGGCTGTTTGACTTCCTGAGGCTTGGGCCCTAAAATCCCTCGACAGTTTGGCGCCCCACAGAGACACTTCTGGACGTTTTCGTCGCTGAAAGGACTAAAGTTGTAATCGTAGGTGAGCTCCTCGCCCGTCATGATGGGTTTGTCACCCGCGAAGAGCGCCATCCTCGGCTGACCGGACACGATCCATTTAATCATCCGGCAGTTGGGAGCACATGAATGGTTGACGAAGCGAGCGATGCTACCCTTGGTGGCGTCGATGATCATATTCTGGTCGAAACTCATAAGGTAGTAACACTGGTGATGCGTTAGCGTTGCTCGCCAGAACAAGCAAGTGAGTCAATCCTCCTACCTTGTTGTCCTTGTACTTGTTTTCCATGCGTTCTGAGCACTCCTCGTCGGTGATGATCTCGCCTGTGTATTCCATGATGATTTGGTTAGGCTCGAAGCATCTGTTGGCGCGGATGCCGTAGCCACGGTCAGGTGTCTTGATGACTTCAACACCGACGCGGTACTTGCCGCCGCCTGACTTTCTTTCTTGGAGATCGGCGAACGCGCGGTTTGTGCAGTGCTCCCTGCCCACGTTGCAGTTCTTGTCGTCACACTCGTACAGCATGATTCTGTTCTGGCAGTCCTCGCCACAGCCGTCTTCGGGCTTGCAAACGCACTTGGACTGGTCGACAAAGTGCGGCGTCTTCTTCCACAAGGAGTGCGACTCTCCAATAAACCGATCTACGGCTGTGTTAGCAAGGAACTGACGGCATGCGCGTTGGGGGATCAAACTCTTGGTAAGCTTCCTGAATTCGTCAGGTTTCGGCTGGCCTGGCGGCAGAGGATTGCAGACGTCGTAGGGTAGCTTGAAGTCGCGACCACTCAGAAGCAGGCGCAGGCCGTTAAACATGGGCAACGGTAGAACCTTGTTGGGGCGACCGTAGTCCTTTAGCTCTGGAGTCTGCGCCAGTTTCTTCTGCTCGGCCGCGCTGAGACCCTTGGTCAGATCAGAAGGGGTCGCTTGGCCGGCATACAGTCCCCGATCGAGGTATTTCTTGGTTCGCTTCGTCTTCTTGGGCTCTGGCTCGGCGGCTTGCTCAGGCTTAACCTCCGGTTCCTCTTTCTTGGTCTCCAATGGCTCAGACCTGGCCTTCTTGGGCGGCGGTGCAGGGATGTTGCCATTTTCGTCAAGGATCACGAGCTTTCCGTTAGACCAGACCGTTCTTATGACAGGCTTGTCGTCGATGCCTGCGAATTCCTTCGTATCCTGAAGGCGGAGCAGCTCACGAGGAACCCTAGCCATGCTCTTTTCGAATGTCTTGCGACTCCGCTTGCCAAGGTTGGAGACCTTGGTCGCGAAATTTTCGACGGGAGTGCCGATTAGACGCGCCGTATGGCGGGTGATGCGGGAGGATTCTGCCTTCTGCGTCTTATTCTTCTTCGGGCGCGGTGTCTTGAGGTCTCCGATGGACCATTGGAGGTCCAACGCGTCAATGCCGTCGCGAACGAGATTGCCAGCAACGCGCGCTACATCATCGGCGTTTGGGTCGCCGTTCGCGGCTGTCTCTCCAGAAATGGTCCTGCGCCGGTCTGCAACATCGTCACCTTTGGCGCGTCGTTTGCCGCGGTTTGCCGTGCCACTCAGCTGTGAGAGATTGTACGTCTGCTTCCCGGAGCATGATCGGCGAGGGCGCGCTTCGGACTGGGATTCCGATGGTGTTTCGGGTGCTTGGTCGGTGGTGACGGCAGCGGAGATTTCGATCTGGGCCTCAACTTGAGCTTCGATGTGGGTTTCGGTTTCGAGAATGACCGGGACGTCGTCGAGCTTAGGGCCATCTGAGGCTTGGCTGGCAATATCGGAAATGCTAGTAGGGGGTGTTGAACTCGAAGACGCGATGTTGGACGAGCAATCGGTAGCGGCGGCGGACAGGCCGCTCTCGCTGGGGAAGAGAGACATATTGGGTTGAAATACCCAGTCTCGACGCGACTTTGAACTTTTGTATTGTTCGTCGAGCGTCTGAGAGTTGGTAGAGTCGAAATGCGACGCGTTCCAAAATGGTATGTGCGCGTGTGAGGTGGGAAGAAAGTTGGGGTGGGAGGTCCAGAGAAGTTCCAGATAGGTACGAAAAGCAGGAGGAAGAGGGATTAGACCTTGAACCAGGGGTGTGTGCGGGAACGGTTCCCCCCAGGTACGCAGAATTGGCTCGTCCGCTATCTTTTTTTTTATAGCTTACTCGCCGCGCATTGAGTGGCAATCAGGCAAGTATCCCCCAAGGATGTTTTGGTATGGGAGGTACCTTTGCTGCTGTGTGCTGCAGCAATAATGCGCAGCCGGGTAGACCGCGGAGTTGAGGGGGAAAGGGGGGGGGGAGGAAAAGGAACAAGGGAACAGAAAGAAAGAAAGAAAAAATCTCCTAAAAGACTACTAGCCTGGCAAGAAATCGGAAAAGATGCCAGGCGATGTGATGTCCCCAGTTGAAGGGCTGTTTCAGTTGTAAAAGGCGGAAGTCCGTGGCTGGATTTTTTCTGGTGCTGCTGTCGATACTAGCGGGTGATTTCCCAGTGAGAGTGCGCGTAAGAAGAAGTGTAAAGGTTGAGTGAGGAACGGGTGCGAAGTGAAGAAGGTAAGGTGGGAGGGAATGCCAGAGGCTAAGTAGGTGAGGGAGGTGAGGTGAGATGTGAGGATGGATGAGACAGAGACACCCAAGTGAGTGAATGTATGGAGGAGGCGAGGCGCTGGGAGGTTCCGTCTCGTTGTTCAGTGTCGTGTTGGGTTGAGGACAGAGCGCGGCGAGTGGGGACGCGACGGAATCGCTTGATTTGGCGGATCGAGTTGACGTGCTTGACACCCCCCAGATGGTTGACTGCTGGGACTGATTGATTGATTGATTGCTCGCTTGTTATGTCGGCCTGACTGCTGCTTGGCTTCTTCCTTGCTCGGCTTGACCTGCTTGAACCAACCGGCTGCTCCCCTGCACACGGCGTGTTTGCTGAAAGGGGGGGGGCGAACAGGTGAGTGCGAGAGTAAAGTCTTGGAAGTCGATGTTGATGAGCAGGACGGCACAGTTTGAAGCCTACAGGAGGACGTGCTCGAGAATGTCGGGCGCGCAATATACGAAAAGCGCGCGCGCGCGCGAGAGAGAGAGAGAGAGAGAGAGGAGCGGGGAGAGACCGGAAGAGATAGGCAAATGGAGAGGGAAACAAGCAAATAAGAGGACGTGCTTCTGGGTGAGGAACGGACTGCGCTGACCTTTGTACTCTTGCGTGAGGGAGAAAAAAAAAAGGGCCCGAGGAAGGTTTGTCTGGCGTGTTCGGTCAGTGTACGCCGCGCTCCCTTTTCTACCTACTGCCTTAGGTAGGTTGTGTGGTTGTCTGGCTCTGGCCCGGTCTCTTTGGTTCCGGCCTTCCTTGAGTTGCGGATGGTAAATGGGGATCAGGACTGTGATTGAGATTGGGATTCGGGTTGCGGCTGCGAAAGTGGACGTGAATGAGCGTGGCCTGACCCTCTTCGGGTCTCGTCTCGGTCTGTTGTTACTTGAGAGAGCCAAAAGGTAACCATCACCCTGGTCTGTGTTGTGCTGTGTTGTGTTGCTTGTGTCTACCTCTCCTCTCCTCTCCTCTCCTCTCCTCTCTCTCCCTCTCGTTTCTCGTCGTCCTATCCTGTCCTATCATCCTCTGTCTTTACATCTGGATTGGGCACTGGATCCTTCAATCCTTCTGGATATGAATTGACTTCACAGCGGATAAACCGTGATATCCAGATGAAAGGAGCAATATACGACAATATACAAATGCAGATACTTGCCTCCTCCCCTGCTGCGGCTAACAAAAGTCCAGCTCCCCGCGAGTCTCCGTCTCTGGGATTTCGAGGTTGACGGTCATCTGAATGCGCTATTTGTGTCTCCTCGGAAAAAGACCACCTCCTGTGTTTCGCCTCTACCACTGGGGCCACCGCAGTGCTGAGCCTCGCCCCAATACAGGCATAATAGTCAGCACCACCACATGACTGCATCCAGATCTCCATCTCGGACAAATCGGAGCATTTGCCATTGTTCTTCAAGACAGCCTCGGTCCAAGTCTACGAGCGGATGGCCTCTGCCGGTCGTCATCCCACGTGAATTCGTCGAGGTTATCTGACTTGGACTCCGAAATCCGACACAAGCACTTTTCGAGGCATCGTTTAGGATGCCTACTCATTGCTTGATCATGAAGAGTGTTGCTGAAGATGCTTAGCGCAGACTGGAACTAGCACGTATGGACAGACGTACTATGTTTGGTTCATGCGGTTGTGAAGCCATGAGCAGATCCTTGAGTCGTGTGTCGCACACTCGACGAACCGGTTTGGCCAAAACAGATGGCCAAGTCGAGTCGGGTTCAACAATCGACTAGCAAGTTCGTCATTCGCAGGTGACTACTTCCTATCATAGTGCACCTGGTTCATTACCTCGCCTGTGTAAGCCATCTCAACCCCCATGTTCGCGCAGCTGATGGACTTGTCTTACGTTATATCGTGGAGAATGAAACCTCCGGATTGCGTCGTCGGGATGTCACCCGGGGAAAACACGACCGACGACTAACGAAAACTATATGTGTATGTAGTTTAAGATACAGTTGACGTCAGTCATGGAAGCTCATATGAAAGCCCGTCTGCTGTTCTGTCTGGATTGACAAACACATATTGGAAGCAGCTCCAGAGGATTACATGTATCAATCGAGTGACGACTACAAAGGCAGGACAAGTATCTCTTTACGTCCCGCACCGTGTTTCCTGCTTTATTCCACCGCGGGTCATGGACATGGTCAGTCATTTGGTGCTGAAATACTACGTCGTTCCCAGCCCCCTCGTCTCATCTCCTCGGCGATGCCAAACGGATCGTGAGCTGAGAGCATCTGGGAGCATCGCCACTCAATTCCCACAAAGACGCCTCGAAGACGTGATGCAAAAGCCCTAGAGTCTTCTAGATATGGCTTGACCAAAATCATCGGGCCAATGTCCTTTGCGATCTAGCGTTAATAAGACGAGCCGGTGAATTCAAGAAAGTTGCGGGGCGCACAACACGACTGTATGAAGAGAAAGATGCCGAGGTTCAAATACAGCGGGTGCCTGGGCATTGCGGATCCCCTTTCAAAATTTGGATAACCTTAAATAACATCAGCTGTGAGGACTACAGACAGCTGCATTCGGCATCCTTCCGTCTGCTATCTGCCTTTGGGTTGGCGCCAAGCCAATCGTCCGGGATGGCCTAGCAAACCATCGCAATTCCTGAATGATCCTCGTAGTCGTCCAGTATCTCAGCTTTGAAAACGATGTGTCCAACTGAATCAAAGAGATCAATCGACCCGTCAATCCGCCGCCGCGGAAGTGTTGAGCATGAGGATACGCGATATCCGGTCCTCAATGCCATGATTCATGACAGTGCTGCTGTTCGTCAGCCTAAGTCAGACGGGGATCGATTCAGTTTGACAAGGTAGGCGTACAAATACACGACTCCAAAGACCGCGTACCCTCCAAAGCCATCCCGGACGACAGCCACATGCGAGATAACAGACGGGTAATGGGAAACGTGTCTAGGAGACCTTCACAGCGTGTAATCATCAGACGAACAACGGCGACCGCGGCATCAGCGAATGTAACAGTTTTGATTACGATTGCTTCCTACCACCATTTTCATCTCTCTGTATGGTCCTTTCTCCCCATCCTCTCCTCTCTTCTCTCTCTGTTCCAAATCGAAAAAGAGGCTTTCGGATTACAACGCCACACACACGGACACACAAGAAGGGTATTATGGCATGAAATACAAAGGGGGAAAAAGGAAAACCGAAGCCAAATCCTCCATATCCTGCCCCAAGAAAAACCCACCCAGAGCGCGGCAATGACGACGAACCCAGGGCTGTCCATAGTGATGAAGACACGACAAGTCGGGGCTGCCGTTTAGGGAGCAGCAGCCTTGGGCTCCTCTTTGGCCTCGGCCTTGTCGTTGATGCTCAAATCGGCGACACTAGGCACCTCTGTCTTCTCGGGCACAGCGGCTGCGGCAGGCGCAACCTCCGCCGCCTTCTCCGGCTGAGGAGCAGCGACAGGCTCGTCAGCCTTAGTCTCAGCAACTGCGGGGTCAGCAGCCTCAGTGGCCGGAGCGGGCGCAGTGACATGGGTGGCATCAGCGGCAGGAGTGGCATCAACGGCGGGAGTGGCATCAGCGGCAGGCTGCTCGGCAGAGGCCGCGGGGGCAGCATCAGCAAGCTTGACGGTTTGGCCGGTGATCTTGATGCTCTCGCCGTTTCCACCGTAGTCCTTGGGGAGCGAGTCCTTGTAGGCAGGGAGCTCGGCGGCGAGCTCATTGCCGTACCCCAGAGGGTGAAACTTGGCGATGGTCTTGGGGGCAAGGAAGACTTTCATGGCCTTGAAGACCCAGCCCATGAGAGCGGGGATGTTGACAAAGTATTTGTGGACGAGGAGCTCTGGGTAGGCCATGGCGAAGACCCTGATCGTCTCCGAGGAAGCGGCCTTGACGGCAGGGTCCATGCGCAGGAAGCTAACGTTGAGGTAGTCGTGGACCTGAATCATCTGATAAGGGTCCTCACCGCCATCAGGAATGGGGGCTTGGACCTTGTCCAGGCCTAGTTTGCGAACACTGAGTTCCATGAGGGCAGCGCGCCACTTGATGAACCTGTACATGGGGTTAGCCGGGGTCTCGGTCCGCAACCGAAGGGATTTTCATGTCATGGAAATGCAACAACTCACTCGTCGACGTTGCCAAATGTGGCCTTCTTGTCCTTGACAGCTCCGTAGATGTTCCAGGTGATGATCATGTCCTTGCCCTGAGAGTCTTTATGGGTGGTAACATAGCCAAGGTCACCAAACTTCTTCTTGTCGAAGGAGACGTCATCGAGCAGCTTGCCGGGATTAGTATCACGGCGCCAGACTAGGGCCTTTTGGAGCTGGTCAGCAGCCTTGGAGACATCGTTGTCGTTGGCGCGAAGAAACTTCTGCAGAACGACGGTGGTAGGGACGTGAGTGCTATCGGAGAGCTGGACACCCCACATCTCGTTATGCTTAGCCTCGCCAAGGATGCCAGGCAACTTGTCGAAAAGAGAAGCAAGAGGTGTCTGCGCCTTTTCGACGGGTTTCTCGGCAGCAGGTTTATCCCCGGGATTGGCCTCCGTCTTTTGGTCGGCGGGAGCGGCCTGCTCGGGCTGCTCGGGCTGCTGCTGCTGCTGCTTGGCAGCGGCGGCGGCGACCTCAGGGGCGGCAGCATCAGGGGCGGCGGCAGCAGCGGGGGCGGAAGTCGGCTCCGCAGCAGGCGCAGCGGCGGCAGGCTGAGACTCAGCAACGACAGCTGGTGCAGGTGCGGCAGCAGGTGCAGGAGCCGGGATGGCCGTGTCGGTTGCCTGAGTAGTCATGATGGGCCAGCAATTGCTCAAGTGAGGCGACTGAGGGAGGGAGGGAGAGAGAGAAATTGTGTGTGAAAGTGAGTGACGACTTCTGTCGACCTTTTTCGTTGGGAAGATGAAGGAGACAGGGGGGGGAATCAAGTCAAGGATGAAAAGGTCCGGGACAGGAGGGCTATTCCTCGTACCAGGTCCCTCTTGCTGCTGTAATGTGTGCAAGGTCGAGATGACAGCGTGTGTGAGTCTGTGAGCGAGTATCCCGTCGTCTTGTTGGGGTTGGTTGGGTAGGTAGGTACTTTTTCAAGTGTAAGATGTTAAGACAGGCAGGTAGGTAGGGGAAAGGGTGGGCAAGAGGAAGGCGCAGCTGGGTACTAAATGTAATTTAATGGACACGGGAAAGCGGCGGCGACGAACAGCGCTCATCAGACGGCGCAACAGAACAGCAACGGCGAAGGAGCAAATGAAACCCAAGATCGGATTCAATTCGACACACCCCAGCCAACCAGCCAGCCTGGGCCAACTACTACTACAGTACAGTACAGTACCTACTCAGGTCCTTCTTTCCCCAAAAGGGTACCTTAGAAAAAATGGACGGGACTCAACTGATTTATGTACCTAGATACGTACAAAAGTGAACGGTATCTCTGTACCGTGTACAACCTCTTCCACTTTTGTGCTCCGTGCGTCACTTCCTGGGGATGTCGAGGCACGGTAGGTAGGTACCTAGGTACCTAGTGCAGTAAGTACCATGTAAGTAGGTAGGTAAACAGGCAGGTATAGGTAGGATGGATATGTCACAATTCAGTCAGTCCTCTGCTCTGTCTGCACACACGCACACATTTACTCTCGCTGCACACTCCTTCTTCCTGTGGTTCGTTCGCTGTCTGTTTATCCACCTCGATTCTACTCGCTTCCAATCCAGCTCAAATTCCAATAATCTAAAAGTTGGGCGGAGGTCTCGCTCGCTCAGTGTTCTGGCCTGTGCACATGGGAAAGTGGGGTGGAGATGGACCAAACCCCTTTATTCAAAGTGATTTGCGCCCTGTTTCGATAATCGCCGGTGCTTCGGATGGGTCCTAGTCCTGATGACACCTACGGATACCTACGGCGTACGCAAATCCTTGGTACAAGAGTGTTTACCTACCTATTCTTCCCATCACTACCTACCTAGGTATCTATCTAGGTGTCTACCGAACTAGATAGTTATTGCTTTATCCATGCACGTTGAAGCCGGCGCCATCCGTCACACCTTGATCGATGTAACATCATCGTCCGTGGCCGAAGTGCAGAGGCATTGGTATTTGGACCGACGTCGGCGAAATGTTTATTTACAACCTATGTACTTGTGTACAGTGAGTACTCTTTACAGTATCGCAACCCGCCCACACCCACGCACACAATACATACAGCAGCCTTCACCAGTGACTGCATCTCATCAAACTCACCCTGCCTCGCATTTCCAACCGCCGAAATGGGTTCCCAATGCTGACGTGCCCCGCCGCAATAACCGGCGTCGGGATTCTCATCAGCCAGTCATCGTACCGTGCCGGGAGGGCTGCCCCTTGGGTATGTAACACACAAGCCGAGTGTCATCAGGTAGCCGACAGCGGTGACATCCAGTCACAAACCATCACTCGTCCATGGCAGTGTAACCTTTGCCCATATGTCACCGCTGTCGGCTACCTGATGACACTCGGCTTGTGTGTTACATACCCAGCTAGTACCTACAAGTGCAAATAGGGAATGAACATGGCCGGCCCCGCCGTTGCTGTTCAGTGCCCATGCCCGCTAACAAACAATCCCAAAAACACGTAGGCGCGTGCTACAAAAAAACACAACAAAAACCAAGAGCTGGTCGGCAGTGTGTGTGTTTACACTTACGGACACTATAGGTATGGTGCTTAAAGCATGCCCACTTGGCCACTGAGTCACCTCCCCCTTATCGACCTGTTCTTGCGGATGATGGGTGGTCCCATCTGCCGCACCATGTCGGGCGGTGCCGCCATGGTACCTGCAGTCCATCCCCACTCTGTCGCAGCATTTGACTGGACCGCCAACATGGCCCCTGGCCCCCGTTGCTGCTGACTACACCAGTTGCCAACTTCAACCTCACCGCACACCCGGCGCCCAGACAGCCAGCCTGCCTACCTACCTACGCCGCATCCGCACATTGTCAAAGGCGCGCTACGCAAGGTCCACGCCGACCTACGCCGCTTCTCCTGACAGAAGGCCATGGGGGCGCCTGGCATCGTTTTTAACAAAGAACCAACTAGAACGGAACCAAAATGTGCAGGGAACTACTATTCCGGACCTCATTGATTGGTTATGGAGAATCGCCTCGAACTCATATCTTGCCAAATCAGCGCATCTCCCAAGTCGATTCTTTGCCTATGAAAGCAACCCAGAAACACCGTTTCTCCCCGCTTGTCGCGCTGAAACCCTCCGATAGGCAGACCCCTTTTTGCTATTCCCCAAGTCTCTCATCCAAGTCTCAGACGCGTCCAAACCCCAGGATAGAGTGCAATAAACAGCCATGTAAGGCAAATTCTCACGAGAATTCAAGCCCAATCGAGGACGTCGAGGCCCAAAAGAGAAAGGAAGCGGAGCAAGTGATGCAGAGCAACATGCGTTCTTCAACTGACGCGGTAATCTCAGCACCCAACTTGTTCCAGCTATTTCAGCTGCTTCCGATCCGTCATACCTGGCGTTACTAAACGTGAGTGGGAGTCAGCGCGCGACGGATGATTGACTCCAAAGTCTGATACTCGTGCATTGCAAGCTGCGACAGGGTCATTCCGTCAAAGTCGGGGCCCGCGGGGTGGTTCAGCTCGCGCCAGAAGAAACCAAAGTAGGCGTCCGTCTCGTTGCCGACGGTGCGGGTCTGGACCTTGTCCTGGAACGACTGCGTTTCCAGAAAGCGGACAGTCTCCTCGCGGACGATGGCAATGTACCACTATTGAAAAGAATAGTCAGCCTACGCTCATTGCCGAGTCAAAAGCAGAGGACGTACCTCAATCACGTCCAAGGGGATGCCCGTCTTGGGAACTAGCACATATAGGTGGCGCCATGCCTCGGCAAAGCGCGGCTGGCCAAAGGCGCGCTGCTCCATCTCACCCATGCCAACCAGGTAGGCAACGTCGTCTTTCTGAAGAGCCGAGAAGCCCTCGCAACGCATCGCAGCGGCAACGACCCGCTTGAGCAGGCGATGATTGAGGTTGAGCTCGTCGCGCTTGTCCTGGATGCTACTCACGAGAATTCGGATGAGATCGCAAGTAGCTTTGTGGATCGCGTAGCGCTGCTGAACAGTGACGTGCGCCTTCATGTGCCAAGGGAACTTGGTGAGGGTGCTGATGAGACACTCAAAGGGTCGCTGAGGGCACTCCTTGGAGAAAGGAGACTGCAAATAAGTCAGCTATAACCACATCAATGTCTCGTGCGGGCAGACTTACTCGATGCGGAACCTCGACGTGCTTCACAAGCATCGTCATCTCCTCGTTAGAGACGAAGCCTTTGAAATTGTCCCAGGGCTCTTGGTCATTGTTGGGAAGAATCTGAGGGTTGGTACCATTCCAGAAAACACCCTTGGCAGATGGGAACAAGTCCTTCATGAGAGTGGCCTCGCTAGACAGCTCAATGTCAACCGGCCGCTGGCCGATGCGAGTCATTCGACCACGGCCGATGTTCTGCTGATACTTCTCGACAGCTTTTGAAGCATCCTCCAGGGTGTGGAACTCCACATACGCATCGGTCGTCTTGCCAGTGATGCGCTCCATGATGATATGGACAGGTTCCTCCATGTCATTGAGAATGCGAGAGTTGCGACCGAGGACGGCAATGATTTCGGCCCGGTTGGTAACGAATGGAATCTATCCATATGTCGGTCAGTATCTATGGGTTGCTTGCAAAAGTTGAACTTCAGGGGCTCACTTACGTTTCCAATCTTGACAACGCCTCGAACCGCATGGTGGGCAGGGCGGGTGGCAGGCTCGACAAAGGGAAAGTTGACCTCGTGCAAAGCAACTTGAGCAGTTGGAAGACCCGTAGCGCCAGCTGTAAGTCTGTTCAACTCCACTGATCGCTGAGTGCGGATGTAGTCAGGAATGGGAGCACCGTAGAGAGCAACAGGGCCCTGAGGTGGATAGCCAACCTGGTAGGGGACGAGCGCCGCGTTGTTTCCTGCAAAAGGCTGGTAGGTTCCCGCTCGTGTGCTTGTGAGAGCACTGGTTTCAAGGACGCTCTGGAAAGGGATGCCCTGAGCGACAAGGCCGTGAGCAGCCAAACCCTGAGCGGCCATGTTCTTGGTGGTATGCGCAGTCATGACAAGGCCTCCGTTGCCGATACAGATCTGCGGAATCTGGCTGGATTGTACACTGTTTTGAGTAGATTGCGCACTGCTATCGCGTGGATAATCATCAAAGTTATGGGCCTCGCCGGTGAGGACAGGGAGCGGGATATGCCCGTTCGCCAGCAGGTGGGTGGTGTCAATCTGCGAACCAAGGAAAGGCTGCTGAACGGTGCCTCCCTGCGAGTTAGGAACAGTGAATGGGTCCTGGGCATCTCTCGCAGAAATGCCGGTACCGTTGCTGACGTTCTCCAAGGTGAACTTGGGAGGAGCTCCAAATCGAGCAAGACTGAGCGTGCTGCGAGGTGCGAAATTACGAGGCTCTGTCTTAAGACAGTTGGCATTCAGCACCTTGGAAGTGTCGCTGCCGGGACTGGCGACGTCGTACTGATTGGCGGCTTCGCTGCCTCCCTGACTGCATTGGTCACTGTTGTCCTGGTGAGCAGTGACCAGACTATCGAGGTTGCCCATGGAGGCGCTGCCACTGAGCTGGCCATAGACAGCCATCATGGGAATAGGCTGGCTCTGCTGGGAGCTAGCGGAGACAAATTGTGAATCCTTCATCGTAGACTGGTTGACGTGATGTCCGTCCTTGACTGTAACGCCGGAGTCAGAATCAGCGCTGTTCGAACCGTTGACGGAGGGCGAGAGTTTGGGGAAATTAGGACGGCATATAGCCTTACCACAATCCTTGATAGCAGAAATGTATTGATTCTGAAGCTGTAGACCTTGTCCACGATGATGATGGCCGTTCTGGGAAGTCGCGTTGCCAAGCGGATAAGCGTTGCTGCTGGTGTTGAGCTTCGGAGTACCGTCAAGTTCGGCAATTTCAGAATGATTGATCTGGATATGAGTGTCAATTTATTATGACCTGCTCGAAAATCCTCGGCCCCTTGGATGGATGTACCTTATTGGCCTGGTAATGAGTGATGGGGGCAGTAGGGACCCAAGGGGATGATGAAGGGTTAAGGACGGAGGTAGCCTTCGTCACGCCCTGATCCCGGTTCTGGTTCTTGTCATTGTTCTTGTTCGAATCGATGTTGTAAGGCGCACCATCAAGGCGAGCACCTCCAGGCTCCTTGTCATAGTCGTTGTCCTCGACCACAACCTCTGGTAGGTTGCTGGGCTTAAAACCACCCTGATAAACCATATCACAGAGCTGGTTCCGCATCTTGAGGCGATCCATCTTGTCTCTCTTCTTACCAGCGGGCTTCGAGTAAACCATTGTGAACAGAGGATAAGGGAATGGCTTTGACCCTTGAGAAAAAAGGTGATAAAAAAGGCGACGGAGTGTGTGATATGTTGAGGCCGTAGCCTTTGTGAACAAGCTTAGTGACAGCAGGTACTCTAAGAGGTTAGGGTTAGTGACAGAACCAAAGCTGTGAACAGGCTGAATAACAGAATCTGGGTATTGAATGAAGGGGAGCCGTAACCAGGCGAAAATGGAAGTGGATTGGGCAGGTGCAAATGACCCAAGAAAGCAAACAATTGTGAATTGGATGAAAAGAACAACTTAAGAAGTGCGCTGAGATACCAATGATGAGTCTAGGGGTGTGCAAATAATTTGGGTGGAAAGTGGATGACTGCCCTTTGAAAGGTACCAAGTGAATTTAGAAAAAGAAAAAAAAGGTGAAGTGCAGATGAGCTGGCGTAGATTCGTACTTCTCAAGATGGGGGCATACTTTGATAGCCCAATAAAATGGTGAAGAAGGGAAGGGAAGGTACCAGCGTACTGTTCCTGCCTACTTGGCTGAGCAAAAGTTTGCACCTTGTCTGTGGTCAAGACTGATGACAAGCAGGAGCAGAGCAACAGCTCTCTCGCAATATGAGTGGACACACTCAGAAAGAGAAAGAAAAGAGATCAAGGAGCTATTCACTCAAGAAAAGAGATAGTAGACAAACGAAGAATATAAGAAAGAAAAAAGAATTTTGGTCTCTTCAAAGAAAGCTGAGACTGCGACAGAGGAGAAAACGAAACAATGTTAGAGAGTTGGCTGGCTGGCTGGCCGGCCGCATTCAAAAGAAGGAGCCAAGGATGATAGAAGAAGAAAAATCATAGATTACTATAATGCTTACCAAAATCTGTGAAGCCAATCAATCAATGTGTTTGAAATTGAAGATGGCGAACTTTTTACTCCAGCAGTCTCAGAAGTAAAGGAGGAGGAGTCTGAAGGGGAAGAGTCTGCTGTGGAAGGGTGGGGTTGAAAGAAGATGAAAAAGTAAAATAATAAGAGCAAGAGGGTTTCTGGAATCGAGGTTAGATGCTTCGATGAGTTCACATCTTACAATGATTAAGAGGTGCAGAAGAGAGAGTGTATCCAGGCTCCGAATGGATTTATCAAGTGGGTTCGGATGGACGAGGTGGATGGCAAGGCATGATGCTTATAGACCAGGCATATCTAGGAAGCCAGGAACCAGCGTAGGCAGTACGAACCAACATCTAAACAAAGCAGGGAAGCCATCTGATTCCATGACTCTGTCGTCCATCACATCGGTTTGTTGACGAAAAAACAATCATCACTTTTCTTAATTGTGTAGGAATCAATTTACTTTTCTTGGCCCTAGATACCGAAGCAAAATTCGACTACGGGCGAATAGGTAACGGAGAATTATTGGAGGATATTCGCTGCGACATAAAGAATACAGCAGGTAAACAGAGAGCTCTTCCCTATCATTGTAGCTGACATGTTGAGGCTTGTCATTTACAGAAGAGTTGCAGACCATTGCACGCCTACGGGATTACCCCTGGATTAGAACAATGCATTGAGGCAAAGCTAGTGGTGTCAATGTGTGAAGCACAGGAAAGCGCATGGAATCGAGATTCGTGATCGTATCTGGATTTTGTCAAAAATATGAGGCCCATGTTGTCGCTTCCCACCCAGCCCCGGATTTGCGGACCGCTATCAAAGTCGGAACCATTGTGGATCCCGGCATTCCGGCAGCGCTCGAGCCAACATCCAACTCCAGTTCATGATCTAGGCCCAGTACTTCGACGTGGCCGAGCACGTCAACCCAGTCGCAAGAACTCGTCCTTAAAGTGCCCAAATTCCACCTCCTAGGTTGTATAACGCTTGCTGTAGGGTATTTTTAATCGAACTATAAAAGTGGTTAATGGTGTAAAGACAGGGCAGATTGGCCGGTAGCACTTACTGGAGTCAGGAAAGATTCAGCAACGAATCTAGCCCTGGCGTTCAACTAAAAGATGTCAGCAACAGCGCCGGTACCTCACCAGGGTTCAGGAGTACGCACAAAGAGCTTCATCTCCGAAATCTCCTTATCAACCTCTTCCATGAACTGAATAATGAAGTCTACCAGCTTGTGTTTCAACATCTCTTCCGTGTGGAAGTTGGTAATCAGGAAAGAAATGTCATATCCCTATCAAGCCTAGTCAGCGACTCGGTTCCATGGGTAGAAACCGTGTGCGGCGCGATTTTGCTCTTTCCGCGAGCTCGGTCAGGCAGCATTCGGGTATCCCACATACCTTGATAGGCTTCCTCCGCAGGATGAAGAAGGACTCGGCTCTCTGTGTTAGGAACCGGGTGAACTTGTGGACCAGGATGTGCTCGATCTCGTCGGCCTGCTTGATCTTGATGGATATGCGCACGGAATTGATGCTCGGCTCGATCAGGACTCGTTCGTTCTCGTTTCGGGCAATCGTCAAGGGGGTCAGGAGAACCTCGGGGGAAGTCTGCGCCTCGATCTCGGGAACATTGTGTCGTTCGGCGGTTTGGGAAGCGAAGTTGGAGAGCGTCAGGGCGGCCGTCAGACTGCTCCGGACGGCCTGAAGGTAGGGTCGAAGGGACTGAGACTGTATCGGCAAAGTTAGCACGCAAACCCTCAATGCAATTTCCAAGGACGTACTGACCATGATGGCAAGACTTGGCCGCGTCCAACCTTTGAAATGCTGAGAGGTTGGAGTTGGATGTTGACCGCGGGGTTCGTGAGGTTGGCTTAGTCGGAAGCCTGACGTTTCGTAGTGGGGCGGGTTAGCACCACCGCAGCTCCACTTCGTGCATAGCTGTCACCGTTCCTTGCTGAATCAGCTAGCTATCTTGAAGCTATCTCACGTGATTTAGAAGCAAGCTCCCGAGTGGCGATCCCCCGCCTGTAGCCTATATATGCATATCACGTCAACTATCAGAGGAGTTGGGTTAATGACTAATCAGACAGAAGCATGTTTGGGCTTGGAAGATTATCGAAACGGTAGTAGATGCAGCAATAGGAACAGGTGCAAGAGAATATCGCAATAGGCGAATGGGCAGCTGAAACGGACCCTGCAGGTACACCGCTTCCCCGCTAACAATACACGCGGTGCCTTGTACTACTACTGCCCGCCCGCATAGGTATCCGTACTGACGCAAACCGCTTGGTGCCTTCAACAAACTTCTTCTTGACCTTGTCTCGCACTTGGTCTCTGTTCATCAAATTGCACACATTGTTCTTACCTGCAACAAGTTTGGCAGCATTGCAACAGCATAATGGCGTCAATACCAGGTGAGCAACCTCAACAAACCATCGGATTTTCAACTGTTTCCTGACTTTAGCGGCAGTCACCGTTAGCCACCAAGGCACCAGGTACCAGGTCGAAATCGACCCTTCCTCTAACGGCGAAACCTTCAAATACCAACTCTACAGCTTGACGGGCGTCGAGCCTGAGCGACAGAAGATCCTCGTCAAAGGCAAGCAGGTCAAGGATGACGATGACATGTCCAAGTTTGGCCTCAAGGCCGGCGCCACACTCATGATGATGGGCAAGCCATCCGGAGAGAACGCAGATCTTGCTCGCCCCAAGGAAGCGATCAAGTTCGTTGAGGACATGACCGAAGCAGAAGCCGCCCAGCAAGAGGGCGCCACCCCCGCTGGTCTCACCAACCTAGGCAACACCTGCTACCTCAACTCAACCCTCCAAACCCTTCGATCGATCCCCGAGCTCCAAAGTGCTCTCACCACATACAAGTCAGGCAGTGGCGGTGCCGGCAGCAGCTTCGGTCTCACCTCGACTGATATCGCTACTCAACTCACGGATCTGTACAAGAATATGTCGGAGACCCAAGGTAGCATACCCCCGCTCACCTTCTTGAGCACCCTGCGCATGGTCTACCCGCAGTTTGCCGAGAAGTCCAAGACTGGAAATGGATACGCCCAGCAGGACGCCGAGGAGGCCTGGTCTCAGATTATCTCTCAGTTGAAACAGAAGCTTTCCGAGTCGGAAGGCTCATCTTTCATCGATAGATACATGGCTGGAGAGCTCCAATCCACACTCGAGGTTGACGAGCAAGCCGCTAGGGATGCTGGCGAGGAGCCGGTCAAGTCAAGCGAGACCTTCCTTAAGCTCAACTGCCACATTGACGCATCCGTCAACCACCTGCGCGACGGTATCCTGGCAGCTTTGACGGAGAAGCTGGAGAAGAAGTCCGCAGTCCTGGACAGAGATACGACCTACACCAAGAAGTCGCTCATCTCACGGCTTCCCAAGTACCTCACCGTTCACTTTGTTCGGTTCTTCTGGAAGCGCGAGGTGCAGAAAAAGGCCAAGATTATGCGCAAGGTTACTTTCCCCCATGAACTTGATGTCGTCGAGTTCTGCACCGACGAGCTGAAGAAAGCCCTCGTCCCTGTGCGTGACAAGGTTCGCGAAATTCGCAAGGACGAGGAGGACATTGAGCGGGCCAGGAAGAGGCGTAGGATCAATCCTGCTGACCGAGGCGATGTCGCCGGATCCTCTGGCGGTCCCGAAGGCAAGACGGCCCTGGAGAAGGCCAACGAGAAGAAGGCAGAGAGATCTGGCAAGCCTGTTGCCACGACTTCGGATGGCGACACTGAGATGACTGAGACATTCAAAAGCGACGCCGAGGTGGAAGCCGAGAAGGACGCGGCTCTTATCGCCGCCAAGAAGGAGCTATATGCGCTGGTCAACCAGGACCTGGCTAAGGACGAAGGCGCTAACCAGTCCGGAATCTACGAGCTGCGAGGTGTCGTCACTCACCAAGGAGCGAGTGCCGACAGCGGTCACTACACTGCTTACGTCAAGAAGACCGCCCCTGTCGACCCCAAGACAGGCAAGAAGGGCGAGGAAGACGGCAACTGGTGGTGGTTCAACGACGACAAGGTGTCGGAGGTTACGCCTGACAAGATCGATGCTCTGGCGGGTGGTGGCGAGTCGCACTCCGCGCTCATCTGTCTCTACCGGGCCATCCCCCTCCCGACGATTGATAATGACGGTAAGACCGAGTAAAGGTTCCAGCTGGCAAAGCTGTTAGGAGCATCGGCTTGGCGTTTTCGAGTGGTAACGAGGTTATGGGAGGCATTCAAAACAAGCCATTGACACGAGGATAAAGCAATAGGGCATAGACAGACGAATGACGAACGTGATGGTTGCAGTTCATTACACATGCGATAATTGCTATAACTATGGTTACAATGGTGTACAGCTTTTTTTTGATATACGATTATGCACCCGCGATGCAAGATGGTGGGATGTCAGTTCAGGAGCTGCCGGTTGCTTGTTCCGTGACAGCGCTCCAGTTCACCCCTGGGCGAGGCTTCACTTGAACGGCGGCGACCATTTGCACTCGCAAATGAGGACAACGACGTACAGAGGACGGCTGCAGGTGTCGACACCGTCCGCTTTGTGATTACGAAGGATACGGCCCGACGTAACCACAGTGGATCGCCCCTTTCCCGTTAGCTCTCGGGCCCCTTCGGCTCTCTCTCTTTTATTCTCTCCTCCAAGTACGTGAGCTTCCTCTCCCAATTACGGCGTTCTGTAACCAAGCGGCCGCGCTGGCCCTCAAGAAGGGAAATTTGCTCGTCGTACGGAGATTCCCAGAAGTTTTTTCTTTCCTAGGCATGTGATGTCAACATCTCCAACCTGAGTTTAAAAAGCAGACAGTGGGCGGTTTTGTCCGGCTTACCTCTTTCCATTCCTTCTGGGTTTTAAGGCCAGCGCCGTAAGTGGCGCCGGTGAAGATGATGGCTGCGCAGCCCGTGGCCGTAAGACCGGCGCGGAACTTTGTGAAGCCGCTCATTTCTGCGCGTGTGCGTGTGGGAGAGATGTCTCTCCTCTTCCTCTCGCTCTAGACGGACTGGTTGATTAAGGCGGGTTACCAGTATTGTCTCCAGAGCTCCGTCGATTCTTTCCTCCTCCTGGCTTCGATGTATTTAGCTTTACGATCTGCGGCCGCCGACTCGTCCTGGTCGTATTTCTCCCGCCGAGAGCTCGACGTGGGCGACGGGGATGAGGTCAAAGACGTGGCCGAAGACGAGGTGGTGGTCGTCGTCGAGTCCAGAGAATTGGCTCGCGTGTGACCCTGCAAGTTACCCCAGGATGATGGGCTGCAGCAGCGTCTCCTGATAGTCTGTGGAAAATCGCACTCGCAAGAATCGAGCTCGCAAGTGGTGGTATTGCCGTCAGTCGTGGTCGTTATCGTTGTTGATGTCGGCGTCGTCGGCTCTGTTGCGACGGGCGGGGAAGGCCAAGGAGCAAGTTCCAGTGCAATCGCGTCTGGCTCGGAAGCGGAAGCGCCGTCGTGGTGGTGGTAGTAGTGGTGGTGGTGGTGGTGGTGGTGGCCCCGCTGGTGGATAGGGAGCCCAAGGGCTCTTAGTAATCGGCCTGCCAGTGCTGGGCCTGGCGTTGCGTCTTGGTCTCGCATATTGACGTTGCGGGGTTTTCTTGTTTGAAGAAACAAGGTATTGGAGCAATAGAGCCGATGGCAATAAGAAGAGCCTGTTTTTCGCTTTCCCAAAGACTTGGTTGTACTACTCTCATTCCAAACCTAAGCTGGAGAGATCTGTGTTTTTTCCAACATTTTCCAAATACTACCCCGGAGCAAGCGAGCGAGCGAGCGAGCGGGCGGGCACCCGACAGAGATAAGAAGGTAAGCAAGCACAAGACCCCAACTACCCTTTTCGTCCTGTTAGCCGGCCGGCCGGCTCCTTCATTCCCACTTCTTTCTGGTGCGTTGAAACAGCCTTCGTGAGAGCATCTCGTCGCTCCCCTTCCCCACTCATCCTTACTTCCCATTGCTCGTCACTTACCTAGGCACATCACACATACCTGCCTAAGTAGGTACCAATACATACGTCTTTGCACTGCACCTGTCACCTATTTCCCTCCTCTTCTTGCCTTGCATCGAATCCAGCAGCCATGACTCCTTGCTCTTGCTCGACATTAATCGCCACGAGACAGCAAGACAATCACCTCTTTCCCGAAGCAGCCCACCCCTGCGTCTTGTCTTTTCCCCATCAGTTGAACTACAGCCTAAGCAGGGCTTGTATGGGGTTTGAGCTGCGCTTTCCCTGCTCGCCTCACAGCCTCCTGAAACGCAATTCATGGCACGCGGCAGAGGCCCTCCCACCTTCCCTCTCTCTCTCTATCTCTCTCTTTCTATACCATCCGTACACTCCCCATTTCCCTCCCTCCTTCTTTCCACACTTGTCCTAGTTTAGACCGCATCAAACCAGACAGATGTCACAGAAACCAATGCCAACTGTCAGAGTGGTCGCGAGACACGTGTGGGGCAGGATCTCGTCTCGCCCTCGGAGTATTGTGTTCGGACCCAGTATGGCCGTGGAGAGGTGTGATACATACAGGGGTGGCGCACGGCTTTTCATTTTGTGGTGCCGAGAAAGATCGGAGAAACATTGGCAGACAAACGGGCGGGAAGTACTCCGTACAGAGAAGATTGATTCGCAGCACTGCCTCCCCCGCATACATAGGCTTGGCTCATATACCAAAGTACGGATACCTGTCATTTCACTGGGTTGAAGGGAGGGCTAGGACCATCGGCTTCATTAGTCAAAGTTGGCTCTTGCAGGATCAAAGTTTTGGTGCTGGGTGTCTGTCTGGCATCTGTACATCCATCGTCGTCTATCGTTCCACGAGTGCGGAGCTGAGATGGAGCGGAAAGGCGGGAAGAGCGGGACAGATGACATGCACAAAGCCAAATCGCTCGGCGGAAACGTCATCCATCGTCGCCGTTGCCGTTGCCGTGTCGTCTCAACTTTCTCCCATCCACTAATCGCCCATCAGCTCACAAACTTTGCTGTCATGTAAAAGCAAGCGTCTCTGGCATACCCATACATTATCGGTCAATGCTGCGAGCCACTACAGCAAAGGGGAAACAAAAACGAACGAGTGTCACAAACTAACCTGGTATTCTCGCACCTTTCATTAGGTTACCTCAGGCCCCCCCCCCCTCCCTCCCGCATAATCGTTCTATACCCACTCTCGAAACCGCAACGCCAACTTCCGACTTTGAATAGCATCGGCCGCCCGGCATGACAACTCCTCGCGTCTTTGTCATCCGCCACGGCGAGACGGAGTGGTCCCTCAACGGCCGCCACACCGGTAGCACCGATATCCCCCTGACCGCAAATGGCGAAAGCCGTGTCCGCGCCACCGGCCGCGCTCTCGTGGGCAGCGACCGTCTTATTGTGCCCAACAGGATCTCTCACATGTACGTCCGTGTTCGGTTCCGATAACATGACGCAATCACACATGACGAGCATCAACTAAAGACGAGTCAGCTACGTCTCCCCCCGCAAGCGTGCCCAGCGCACCTTTGAGCTCTTGAACCTCGGCATCAGTGACGAGCTCCCCTGGAAGTGCCATGGTGCTATCGACGGCGACGGGCCTCACTGCAACGCCCGCGTCCAGGTCACTGAAGACATCCGCGAATGGGACTATGGTGATTATGAAGGCATCACGTCCCCTGAGATCCGCCGTATCCGCAAGGAGCAGGGCCTCGGGGAAAATTGGGATATCTGGCGCGATGGCTGTCCCGGTGGAGAGTGGGTGTATTTCTGAGTCGGTTGAAGAGTTCAGACACATTGACGCTGACACCCCATGTAGGAGTCCCCAAGACGTCACGGAACGCCTTGATCGCTTGATCAAAGACATTCGTGAAAGGTGGCACAAGCCCGTCATTGGCAACAAGGACGCGCCCGATGGTGACGTTCTCATCGTCGCACACGGCCACATCCTCCGCGCCTTCGCCATGCGCTGGGCCGGCAAGACACTCCAGGAAGGTCCGGCGTTTTTGCTCGAAGCTGGCGGTGTCGGTACCCTGAGGTGAGTTAAGCCCTCTGCAAGTGTAACCATAGCCGTCGGTCCCATGGACGTCCTGACATTCAGCCGGAATAATCATGCGGTGAAGTGCGAAGCGAGGCTGACGCGTACGATGCAGCTACGAGCATCACAACATTGAGGAGCCCGCCATTCTACTGGGAGGCGCTTTCGCTGTTGATATCATCGAGAAGGAGCAGAAGGTTCAGGAGGCAAAACAGGCACAGCTGCCCCAACAGTAAATATCAGGAACAGGAAAATCAACGTGCAACCCAGTCCCGCGCACATCGGCTCGTAGAATAACCACGCATGGCTTAAATCCTATATCTTGGTTCCCCTCGCGAGGAACACCCGCCTCCCCATCCCGCCCTCCCCCCCTCCATGACTATGCCCGTGACCATGTCCGTGGTCATGTCCGTTTCCGTCACCATGCGTGTGTCCATGACCGTGTCCAGTCCCATGTTTATGCCCATGTCCCCCAAGAACAATGCCGCTCCCGAGCTCCTCCAATGCGAAGTCCTTGCCCGCACCGGCCTGCTCAAACACGGTCCGCATCCTCTCCTCCGAGAAGCCGTGGTGCATGACCGTGCTTGCCGCCGGTAGCGCGGTAGCATCCGCGGCCACGTGCGGCAAGAAATCGAGGACGAAGAACACGCCGCCGGGCCGCAGCCGCTCGACGATGCGGCGCGCCGAGAGCTCCGGGTCCGAGAAGTGATGGAACCCGAGGCCGACGCCGGCAACGTCGAAATCACGGAACCGGCCACTCGGGTCGAGCGAGGCGGAGAAAGCCGCCGGGTCCGGATCGGACGGGTCCGTGAGGTCGCCTTGGTAGGCGTGCATCTCGTCGGTGCTTAGGCCCTGCGTTGCGGCAAGGAACAAGTGGTGTCAGTCAGCCGAGCTTTCATTGCTTTACCCCCCTCCGTACACCCCCCACACCCCTTGTCCCTTTTTCTCCCATTCCCAAACTTGCGCAGAGTTTCCTCTAGTGTTTGGTCACCCGATGCCTTACCGTGCGCGCCGTGGCCCCGTCGGCCAAGGCCGAAGGAGGGGAGGTGGAGGGTGGGGGGTCCCGGGACCGAGCCAATGTGTTAGATGGGATGAGATGGTGAGATGGTGAGATGGTGGGGAGGGCAAAAAAGTGTGTCCGCATCATCCTCCAGGCGCGCGATGGAGGGGGAGGGCCAGGTCAGCAGGGCTGAGATGAGACCAACGTGAGGTGTGGGAAGTAGATTTCAGACGGCCAGACTTCTGAACCGCAGCGCCCTATTTGATACGCTGCCGCCACACCTCTATCGCCTGTGCAAAAAGTTTGCTTCTCTCTTGTGTTCCCTTTGGGGGGGGGCTCTCTTCACCGCTTGGATTCACAGACCGAGTTGAAATAATTGTGATGATGTACCACATAGCACCCCCCCTCCTTTCTTATTCTTGTTCTTTTCCCTCCTCCCTTTCTCTTCCCCTCTCGAATTCATTTGTGTGTGTGTGTGTGTGTGTATGTAGGGATATTGCGCGTACAGTTCATAGAGGGAAAGGCAAAACGGGCTAAACAGAAGGACAGTCCATTGCCGTTACTTACCTGGTTCTCGGCCCGGGCGTTATAAACCGCCACCATATTCTCCGAGATGTCAATGCCGACACAATCCGTCGTGAACTGCGCAAGAGCCTGTATCCATCACAGTTTGTCAGTCACGAGTATCGCCCGCCTTGCTGCTTTGGATAATCTGATGGGGGAAGCGGAGGATGGATAGGCAGAGTTGATGGGAACCACGAATAGCGAATAGCATAGTCGTACAAAAACGCATCTCAGGATTACATGGCATGTGAAACAGGCAAACAAATAACCAAAAACAAACAAATTGCCAAAGGACTTCACCTTTCGAAGTCGAAAGAGAAAAGAAAAGGGGGGCTGGGGGGGAATAACCCCCAAGAATAGAAGAAAGAAAGAAAATCGAATATCAAGGAGCCGGAAAAAAGACGGCTTCTTTATTGCAGAAAGAACAAACACGAAAAACAAAACTACGGGAACAACTCACCCGCGATATCAGGCCGGTTCCGCAGGCGTAGTCGAGTAGTCTCACGCGCTTGCCGTCCGCCGCCGATAGGCGCACAGCTTCGTCCTCGCTGCCGACCTCGCCACCATCATCGTCATCGTCATCGTCCTCGTCGGCAACCCAGTCGGCGGCGATAAAGTCCTTGCGCTTGCGGACCTCCCTCTCGAGCTGCAACGTTGTTTTTTCATACCTGGCGTCGTACTCGGCCGCGAGTTTGCTGAATATCGTCCATGTCAGCGTAGCCTTTTGCCATTATCCCTTGTACTGATTTTATATCTCAAACTTTGATGTAGGGGAGGGAGGGGGGTGTGGTTGTCGTTGTTTTTCCTCCCCTTCTTTTTGGCTGACGAGTTTATATCATTGGCCCAGACAGGCCAAATAAAGTATATATATATAAAATGCACTGAAGGCATGTTCGCGTTCCACCTGTCACCCTCTCCCTCCCCTGATCGCGTGTCTCCCAAAGTCGACAACGGGTCCATCAAAGTACTTGTACATGGAAGACAAGCGATGGAGGGTTCTGAGTTGCTCTGTAGGAACCCGGGGAACAGAAAGCGAGCAAACCGGATGTAACTCAACTTGGGCCGCGTAGTCATTAACCCCCCCCCCCTTCATGGATGGATGGGTAGTGTGCTCGTGTGTGTGTGTGTGTGTGTGTGTGTCAGAGAGAGAGTGTGTGTGTGTGTATACGCACTTGAAATAGGCCTTATTGGCCCTGGCCGTGTTGGTATCAGCCATAGTGATGTATGTGTTGCAGAACTTATTGACTGGCAATAACGGGTGGAGCGGGGGGCACTTTGACCTCCTGAAAAGGGGATCGATTCTGAGTCTTGTTGAGGATTCGTTATCCTATTTCTTTCCCTCCGACGTTCAGTTCAAACCTTGAGTCTTTTCTTCTTCAGATATCCTCGCGTTTGGATTGGAGGGGGGCCAAATAAGTAATGTTTGAGGTCCCCATGTCATGTGGGTGAGGGAAAGTTGGGAAAAGAAAACAACACTAATGACAAAGAAGCAAAACCATGAAAATGGATCTTACCCCGATGCTGTTTCTTCTTTTTGGTAATCTTTTCTTATTTTAATCTTCTCCTGGGAATGTCTGAAGCTGTTGATCGCGGAGAACTCTTGCCAAGTATTTATACAGCAACCTTCTTTGATGTTGCTTTTATGATTGCTCACGGAGAGTTTTCGGTCACTTTGTAAGAGCAGAAAAATGACCGGCCTGGAGAGGCTGAAGCTCGGCAATCAGAAAGACCGAGAGCAAAAGAGAGGGGCGGAAAGACGCCAAGTGCCTTAGTTGTGCACCCGAGATTCTAGCTAGACTTGCACCCCCAATGGCGACGAACATACATAGTAGAGTAGGTAGATAGTCCCGGAGCGGGAGAGGGGGAGCATCGGGTACAAACTGCACATGAAAAATCACGTGATCAGAACTGTCTGAGACCGATGAGTTGTTTTTCGTGTGGCGCGTGTCGGGGGCTGTGCGGTGTGGGTTTCCCTTCGCCTTCCCGTCCCGTTCGGGCAGGCCGCAGGAGACCGCCGGGTCGTAGTGTACGATGTACTAGTAGTAGACGTGCAGCGCAAGCGAAGGAAAGATCTGTCCCGTGTACAGTAGCACCACCTGCCTACTGGTCTGCGTATCCTGCAGTCTGAGGGAGAGGGGGTTGGTTAGGTGGAGCCAGCTTCTGCCCACCCCCTCCCCTTCCCTCCCTTCCCTTCCCTTCCCTTCCCCTCCACCTTCTACGTAATGTAGTAGAGAGCCACGCTGTGGCTGCCTCGATTTTGCCCGACGCTTGCGGCCATGTCATGCCAGTCAGTCCCTGGACTTTCAGGGCGTCTGTGTGCATATGTACACTACATCTATGTATGTATGTATGTATGTGTGCGTGCGTGCGTGCGAGCTCTCGTGCCCACTGAACCCGACCCCGGGCGGGATGCGAAGACGCACCCGGAGCCTAGATCAGGTTACAGCCGCGGGGCCGGCAAGAAAAAGGGGGTAGATGCCGTCCGAGGTCCCCACTGCAAGCGTAACAAGTTGACACATTGCCTCCGTACGCTATAGATCCGATCCGTAGTGTACAGCCGCACCTCACCCTACGTAAGGTAGCTAGCTAGCTACCCACGCGGCGAGATAGTGTACAATCGTTCCGCCTGGCTGGTGCATGAATCATCATCAAGTGAGACGGATCCAAAGGACACGGGGGGTGCTCGTCAACCGGGACCTAAACTAGCATTACGTTGTGGAGCTGCTCATGTAGCCCCTCCGATGAGATGAGGATAAGGAGGGGGAGCAAAGGGATCTCTCTCTCTCTCTCTCTCTTTCCCTGTCCCCCTCAAAAGCGGAGGCGTAGGAGCCGGGAGAAACGGGGGAGGACTGACGGTGTGACCGGGGCTGACGGGGGGCCCGGACTTGGACAGATGGCTGCCGTGGACAGGTCTGGTGGTAAAAACAAGCGGATCGACGCCGATCCTGCTGCAGGCCGCATCGGTCCGCAGCTTGTGACTGCAGCGCCATGCGGGCGGTGACGGGTCCAAGCGGCCACGGTTGGAGTTGCACGAATATTGTCGAGGCGTGTTAGTGGTTCGAGCTACGGCGCCCTCGTGTGCAACCTGCCATGCAGGTGGCCCGAAAGAGGGCCATCAGAACAGCCCAGCCTGAGAGGTCCGAATCGGGGGTTAGGCGACGACGTGGACAATGAATGGATGGATGGATGGATGGATGGATGTATGGTTGGATGGTTGGATGGATGAATGAATGTTGCTCGGTTACCTAGGGACCGGGCAAGGCAAGGCAAAAGTTTGACCAAAGTACTTATTGGTGTACAAGGTAGGTACATCCCCATCCGTACACTACATTGCCTGCAATGGATGGCGACCGCAAAGAGAGCCAGTCATTTTCTCGTTGCCCCTCTTCATGGCCTGCCTCTTTGCTGCAAGGTGTCGGCAACAGCGGGGAGAATGATGACGGACGGGGCGGCTGAGGAGGAGCAGTGGCAGCAGCAGTGGAGGGTTGGGAAAGGGAAAAAAAAAAGAGAAAAAAAGGAAAGGGAAGAAGAAAAAAAAGGCAAACCCCTCTTCACTTTTGTCCAATTGAGTGCTCGTTCGCTCTCATGGCGAGGGAAAATTCTTCGATCTCCAAGAGTCCAGGCTTTCTTTTTGCCGTTTCGGCTGCTTCGTTCGACATGTCCCCCCTCCCCCCGATGGTCATCGGCCATGATGCAGAACATGCGAGGTATCCTGTCTACCTACCTCGGCATGGCCTGGTCGATAGCGCCCTACATAATACTTGGTCTTCGTGTCAGACTTGATTACGCCGCTACCGCCGCCGCGTGGCGTGCGACGACCGAGGCTGTCAGATCTGACAGGTCATTTCCGCCTGGTTTTATCGACCAACAAGAACAACAACAACTGCTCGTATCGCACAACGGGAGAGAGAGAGAGAGAGTGTGTGTGTGTGTGTGTGTGAGTGAGTGAATGAAAGCCTCGGAACACAAGTTGTGTCGGCAGAGCTCGAGAGGTGTATACACTGCTTCCTTGCTGAAGCTCAGCTCCGGTCAGGGAGTTCCTACATGTGTCAGGGGAGGGCACCAAATGTGGACATTGGTTGAGTCGAGTACGAACGGGGCTCGAATCGTTGTCGTCGTCGTCTCCCGGCCTCTCGGTGGCAGAAGTACGACGAGGTTATATTTTCTGCTCACCGCTGCTTTGCCGCCTTCGCGCGTGTGCTTTTTGCTGCCTGCCTCACCCATCCCATCCCTTGCCTGCGCGCGTTGCGACCGTGCGTGTCGTCCTCAGAGTTGAGTTGCCTCTCCCCACCATCTTGTGTGCACACCATGTGCCAGGTGCGCCGCTCACTCAGCGCACTCCTTCCGTTCACTGACTGGACAGGACAGGACAGGACAGGACAGGACAGGGAATGTATCCTGCAGTAGCGTGCCAGGGTCGCGTTGGAACGCTGCTATATAGTACAGCATGTCCCCAGCCACCCCGTCCAACCAACCGTGCTTTTAGTCCACCCCAGAGCGGAGGTGAAATTGTCTCCGTGAACACGCATGCTCTCTCTCTCTCTCGCCAAAGCGAACGACGTCCAAGTACCATGGACCGCAGAGCATCAATCAAGAATGGGCCAGGCCTCGGAAAAAGGAACACCGTCATCAGCCAGCCGTATTGCTGCTAGCCCCGCGTTGGCGGTAATGTTCCGCTAGAGAAAAGTAGTGTAGCCGGCCTGGTCAAGTTGCGTCAGTACGATGCGTCTTGCCTGCGCCACGGCCATGGTGTGCCGTAGTGCAATCGTCAATCGCCGCCGTCGGGGAGCCTGGAGAAGGGCGGACAGTGAATCAAGGGACGGACCATGAATGCACGGCGGGAAGTCTGTTGAGCAACCGTCAACCGTCCATCCGGCATGGATACTGGGCTTATTGCCTGGTCCATCAGCACAGCAGCTAGCTAGCTGCCTGCCTGCCTGCCTGCCTGCCTGCCTGCCTGCCTGTCCGGTCCTTGCCCTGGCTGCTGCGGGTGTCTCCTACTCCACTGGCCGCCACTCTTCTAGCCTGCATGCTGTCGAGGTCCCGTGGAAGGCAACTGATGTGGCCAGCCAGACACACACACGGATACAGAGACGGACGTAAATGGTACAGTACCTAAGTTGGCCATGCCGTCGTAGCAGCCCCGTTGCTTCAGGTGTGGTGTACTGAGCGAGGCGTACCATGCCATCCAACAGCTTCTTCGCTGTAGGCTTGTTAGGGTCGGCTGGTCTGGGCTAGAAAATCCAACCGGGAACCAGACACTGGCATCGGGCACCAAAGGAAAGGTTGCCTGCCATCCAGGGCAGGCTGCCGGTGCATGGACAGGATCTTGCCGGCAGCAGTCTGACTGACATCCCATTGCCTGGAGCCGTTCTCACAACTCCGTTTCAATTTCCGCCTGTAAAAGTAGGCTTGACTCGGCCTAATCAATCAACCAATCTCCCTGCTTGTTTGAGATGGCGAGGCTTGCCAGGTTTGCCCGGCTGGCGTCGCGAGCCGTGCGTTTATCAGGGGTGCGCACTGTGGCCGAAAGTCACTTCTTCTCCCGCCTTCGCTGCGGAATGGAAGCCAATAAATGTCGCCAATGGGCGGCGCTGTATGCTCATTCCATCAGGGAGGCAGGGCCCCATGGATGAAGACTACAAGCACGAAGCGGCTTGTCTCGCTCGGGGCATACGTCCCTATCGGGTCATGTTTTGCGCAACTCGAGTGGGCGTTTGTCCACACGCTGTGACGGATGAGCGAGTCGTCGTGTTTGATTCACCACAATACTTGACGCGGCCACTTTCATCGCAGTCACCAGGCCGACCGTTCTGATTTCACCACATGGCTGGGCTCGTCGTTCTCGACCCAAGTTGAAAGGGCGGACAGAAGCTCCCTAGCTTCCACTACTCCTGGAGTTTGAGTACTCGCCGTACCATTCCACAAAGAGCGTCCAAGGCAAGGCTCGGCACTCGCCAATGAGGAGCAGAGTTTGGGAAAGAGGGTAAAAAACAAACCAAAAAAAAGAACAAAAAAGAGGCAGACAATACCTAGATGGAGGGCGGCAAGGGGTGGGTGGTCGGTCGGTCGGTCACATTGGCCCCCAATTCGTGTCCGACTCACCATTATTCGTACTTGTCCTCCGTGCCATCAAATCCAAAGCAAGGCAAGCTCGAGCAGGGATCAAGCAAGGTGGTCGGGCATTCGTAGCCGTCAAAGTCTACTAATTAGTATGTAGGTCGGGAGGATAACCTAGCTAATCACAATTCACAAAGCAGAAGAATTACCTAAAGCGTTTTGTGTTTTCAAAGAAGAAAATCCCATTATTCTTTCCGCCGAGAGGGTCAGTCTGTATTCAAAGGGTACCTAGTAAGTAGTGTTAGGTACTACGTAGTGAGTGGCGAGCGAACCCTGACAAGCCAAGCGGGCTTTGCTTTCCCTTTTGACCGAGATGGAGGGCGAGCAAGACAGGAGGGTCGTGGGCAAGAAGGGGAAGGGGCAGCTGGTGGTGATTATAGCAAGGGAAAGTGAAAGTGAATGAAGGGGAAGGGGAAGGGGAAGGGGGGAAGGGGAAGGGAAGGGAATGGAAGGGAAGGGGAAGGGGAAGGGGAAGGGGACGAGGGAGGGGGGTTGGTGTGGTCGTGGTTGTGGTCGTGGTCGCGGTCGTGGTCGTGGTCGTGGTCGTGGCCGTCCGTGGCCCGCTCCGTGGAGAGCGGTGCAAGGGAATCCAAGGTAAAAAATGGAGAAACTGGCGGGAGCGACGGGTCAGAGGCGGCTGCATGCATAGGCTTTCCATCACGTGACGCCCTAAAGTCAATGTCCCCTAATCTGTCCAATGGCAAGGGCCGAATGGGAACCAGCCCTGCTTCCCTGGTCTCCTCTTGGCGGGCGGCCCCGATGGCCTGGATTCCGATTGCTACTTATTTACAAAGTACCGGTCGGTACTCGGAAGAGGGAGAAAGACTATCAAGATTGGTTGCGACGGTAGTCGGCTCCAGGTGCACACAAGGTGCTGCTGCTGCAGCTGCTGCAATGGTGCCACGTATGTATTATTACGTATGTAGCAGCTATACCTAGATAGCTAGGGCATTCACTGCATTGGCTATTTTATTTGGCAGATGACTGTCTCGTCTTCAATGAATGGCCAACCTTGACAAACGGGCCAAGGCATGTCTCTAAGGGAAGGGGAACCTCGAGGACCGGCTACTACCTACCTAGGTAGTAGGTAGTGTAGGTAGGTAGGTATGTAGATGCCACTGCGTACCTAGGTAGGTAATTAGAGTTCTTCCCATTGGAAGTTCCTGCCCCCATCGGACTTGATGGTTGCAGCTACGACTGTTACTTGCTTTTTGTCAGACAACCCACAAAACTGCTTCTGCCGCCCTGCCGATGTTCACTAGCTTAACCCTCTCGGCGGCTTCGAATCAATCTACCTTAGGTGCGCAGTAGGCTATCGGGCGCGACGCATACCATAAGTAGTATACCCGGATAGCGTGGCTCAGCCAGCCAGCCAGCGACCTGTGTGCAGCTGACAAGTGCATGCAGGCAGTATCAGCTCCATCGTTGGATTCGCCCGTCCATCCAGCCGACCAGCCTAGCAAGGTTAGTGATACGCCTTCCTTGAATACGTGCTTATGCTTCGATGTACGAGAATCGACCAATCGAGGCTAGACTGGTTCGATGGAAGCAATGTTGGGGAGTGAACGAAGTTGGATGTACAGAGTCAATTATTGGTACACACTGGTCCTTGCCGCCCACAACTGAATTGTAATCAGCCAAAACCATACATAAGTGCCTAGGTCCTTGAGGAGCGCAGTGATGCCTTGGCCCATGCCAATTGGAGGTCAGATTAGAGTAACACAACGCGGCGAGCAAAACGGCGTTTCTGGCCGAATGGGAAAGCAAAGAAGGTGGGAGAACAATATACCCCGAGAAGAAAAGGAGAGGGACATGTGAAACCCTGATGGAGGGAAATATTAATGATAGAGAATGAGCTTTCTTCAAAACGACTGCACCTCGAGTCTCATGGCGAACTCCTCAGCCGAAGGGAGTCATCGTTCCGCTGGCAGCGTCTACTTCAAAAAGCCCGGCTGATGTGCCTGTAGCGCTCCCGGTCCCTTGAACCGTCCATTTCCTCTAGAGTAAAAAGAGTGGCTGTCCATCCCGAGCATTGCATATGGCATGAGACGGCCCATTTCCCGCGCTGTCCGAAGCCATGCCACAACCGGTGAACTCGAGCCATTTTGACCAGCCATTCTAGCACCATAGGAAGCCCGTATGAGCTCTTGTATGGGAGCTCCCTAGCAAATCCTCCAGGAATATGGCAACGCAAAGGCCCTGTTTGGTACTCATGGTGGCCTGGTCTAATGAGCCGACTAAGACAACATTCCCAGACGACTGTGACGCATCGTCGCCAACATGAATTTCTCAAAAGAGTCGAACGAGCCCACCATGACCATGTCCTAGAAACAGCCCGAAGTATGTGATCCTCGTACAGCGGCTCTCCAGAGTACCAGGACAAAACTACTCCCCAAGCTCTGCGCAGATTAAACCTCTGGTTTAAGGATTGCCCAAGCGGACTTCCGTTAGAAGGCATTCTGGACTACTCCACAGCACCCATGGGATTTCCGGGCGCGAGCACAAGCATGAGAAATGAAATAAACATAAAAACCTCGCCCTTTAGTGGCCATGTCGCAGCAGACGGTAAAATACAGCCAGTTTTGAATTCAAGGGATGCGTTGCGAAACATGTCGAATTAGTGCAACAAGCCACTTGGAGATACGCCGAGCGGGGGAGGAAAGAACTACTACTAGAAGGAAAAGGGGGAAACCCCCCGTCCATCGAAAGGAAACCTAGCAGTAACCAACCATCCTGAGGTGGTAGACTAACATAGTATGACCGGGGTTGCATGGGCTACCCGATGGAACACCCGTAGGTATTACCTAGGAACCAAACAACACCTTGTTGCACAAAACCCATGCCATAGTGCAGGAGCTGTTGCTCACGGCCTATGATGGTGGTTCCGTTCGGGAATACATCCCCGAAATACTTTGTAAGTGGGGCAAGCTCATGAGGGTAGTCGAAAAGTGATGGAGACATGGTTGGAATGGAGGAAATGGCAAGTCTTCATTTTCTGGCCATAAACGGTTGGCCACTTTGAGCTGTCAGGCTGATTGTTGTGCCATCTAATGAGCAGGCTAGACGTTTTCCAATGAACCGGTCCCGCACCACATTAAAATGGCACGACGCTGCAGCTGACATCAAACCGGGTTAGAATCACCTGCACGTGCACCTCAGCCGAGACTGTCTTGGTTCGTCGGCTCGCACTCTGCTGGACCTTCTGCCCAGAGATGGTGCACAGACGTAATGGCAACGATGTCGCGGTGAAATGGGTTGGACTAGGTAGGGCTCTCCGTGTAGGCGAAGTAGATGGGTATGCGGGATATGTACGACGAAACGGCAGAAACGGGAGTATCCTTTAGGGAGCGGGCGGCGCGGTGTTGCATCGTCGGCAGTCCCCGGTCCTTGCGCAGGCCCCCGGTTCCTTTGCCTTAGCGCGTCGCCAGGGGTCAGGAAATGTGAGCCCCATCTTGTCCGCCCATCATTGGGGCCGGTCCCCTGCCGATACGCCGTCGCAACCATCCCTCAAGCCTATGTTCTCATCATGAGATGATTTGAAACGAAAGAGCTCAAGGTGCCCTGCTACATAGGCAGATAGGATAGATCTGACAGCGCGATTCACCAAAAGGCTGCTTTGATCCAAAGGTGCGCCCCAAGTTCCGCGAGACAAAGGGGAAAGGGGGGAGGGGGGTGGACGGGCGGGGCGGGGCTGTCTGACCCATGAAGTCGGTACGAAGTACTCCAATGTATCGGGTACGATACGACTTGCGGGCACCGACAAACACCCAAGGGAAATCCATGAGCCCGGTGGAACTGGGGGTAGCCCCTCCCGCCAGGATGGACCGCTAAGGACGGAAAAAGAAAGCCTGACAGGCGATTGGGTCTGCCTTAGTGGCCCGGCGCTGTCAGCACAAGCCTCTGGGACTGGATTCAAGGGGCGGGGGGTGGCCGCCCCCTGTTCCAACGAAGGGGTGGAGGGAGGGGGTGCACGTCGCGTTATCGCCGTCTCTTTCCAGTCTCTGGACAGCCCATGGGGTGCGCACTGGACGAGGTCATCAGTCAAGTGATCACCCGTAGGTGTGGATTGGGGCAGCGAGAGAACAAAGACGGTGCTTCACTAGTGTTTGTCGACTCGACGGCGTGCATCGCCCTCTACACCACCCATTGAGCTGTGTATGACCCGAGGGAAAGCGTGCGCCGCGTCAATTACGAGTCACAACCTTCTCTTCTCGTTGTTGTCGGGCAAAGGGTACGGCTCCCACCTCAAGGGACTGGGACTTTTCCCCTCTGAAGCTTTTTGATGTAGTTAGTAGCTGACATACTAGGTATATAGTAAAATGATACCGAGGAAAGCTTCGCTTCGTCGTGGGGGGGGGAGGGGAAGGAGCGGCACGGGCGGGTGTTCTGTTTCGCGTGCTGTGCACTAGGGTACGAACGTTCAACGCTCCCCAAAGAGTGCTCATCTGCAACTGATCGTCGCAGATCTGTTGGCAGGCTGGCTGATGAACGGCAACTGGCCTGGTGGCTCTGTTGGTCGCTGGCTAGCGTGCTTTGGTTGCGTGCAGATGAGACGACTAGACAATGCATGTCGGGGGGCTGTGGTGGGCTGCTGGGTTGCTGAATGACAACATCGTGTGGCTTTTCCGTCATGACAGCGAAGGCTTTTTATTTTATTTTTTTACAGGTACACCAGACCGTATTTAGCGGGTCGACCGGCCGGGAGTTGGCGGACGGCTAGTCGGCGTTCCATCAGCTCGGTTCGTGTCTGGACAAGCTGATGGCGACAGTCTCGAACGAATAATACGCCACTGGTACGGCGGCGGCGGAATGCGTACAAGACATGCCATTGGACTCGCTGTACAGGGCAAGGGATTGGCCGGCCGACTCGTCAGCGGATAGCGTATTCGTCGCGCGCCCGTACTGGCTGGAATTTTGCCGCCGATATGGGGAGGAGTCAGGGCCGTCCTGGAAGCTGCTGGTCTCCTCTCGGGAAGGAATGGTTGAGGTCATGGGTCCTAAGGATTGTCAAAACCGAGGGTATGTGCGCCGATTTGCTCCTGCGGCGAGCGGAGTGACCCTGGTCTGGTCACAGCGTAGCGCGACAATAATTAGGTAGGTACTATGTAGAATGTGAGCCAGTGTACACGTCGAGTCCAGGATGGCCGTCACTTATCACAGCCGGGCTCTTGATGGGGTAAATGACCAGCACCCAATCATCGGCGGTACCGGACTGCTTCAGTCGGCCCACAAGAGGGACCAAGGCCGCGTGGGAGTTTGCGTTTTTTTCACTTTCTTTTCTCCCCGAAGGAGCAGGCCGGCGGAGGCGACGGAGAAAAAATGAGGGGCAGGAGTAGGTTGGTCGTTATTCGCCGTTTGCCTTGGGTTGTGTGGTGGAGAGGAGAGAATGGTTGGTTGTGCTGCCGGAGTCAAAGAGATTGGGAGGAAGAGAACTCTACGTAGTCGAACACAGGGCTAGGCCATGATTGGAGGAGAAGGGGAGGAAGGGTCTCCTTGAGGGCTGGAACAAACGTTGACACAGGGCCGCGACATGGTGGACAGCAGGGACGAGGAAGGTTGGAATACCTACCTACCTACCTACCTACCTATGAAGAAGCCAGTGAGGGGACGTGTTGAATCACGATGGCGCAAGAGAAGGAAAAGGCCGGGGCATTTTTGCCCAGGAAACCACCAAAGACGACACAACAGGACGAAATCACACAGGCGAAAAGTCACCGCCAGTCACCTTGGACGGGGCCAGCTCCGGAGCGAAGCAAAAGGCTGCCCGACTGACTGCCTAATCACCTACCTACCTAACCTAGGTACATATCTACCATTGGGTACCTATCTACCTAGGTAGGTAGGTAGGTACCTTACCGGCGCAACGTCGCCGACTGGTCCGTCTCACGATCGTGATGTGCTTTAAAACAGAAGGGAGCAGAATTTTAGATTCTAGATTTCAGGTGGAAGGCAAGAACGGACGGACGGACGGACGGATGGGCGGAAGGAAGAGTGGGTGGGTGCCTTCCCAACCCGATCCGGGGCCAGGATTCACTCATTCATCCTTCCTCTTCTCTTGTCGTTCACCTTACGAGGAAGGCGCGCACTACTTGTCTCGCTGCTTCTTCCGGAGGTACCTACCTACCTACTTCGTACCTACCTACTCGTACCTGCCTGCCTCGGCCCTGCGGCAGCATCAACCTCCAAATTGGTCATGAGTTGAAATCCTTTTTCCCTCCCCCGGCTGGTTGGCTGATCCTAGAGTCCAAGACGACGCAAACGCCCAAACCGTTGACACGCACTTGGGGCTGGGGCCGACATGGTGCATGGTACGGCTGGCCACCAGCTAGGTAATGCATTCGTAAACTACCTAGGTAGGTAGCACATGGCACCGCTCTGGGAGTTCCCGCCCGTCCCATCTGCCTGCCTGTCCTGCCGCCGCCCTCCAACCCCGCCGATGTGTCATGCAGCAGGTCACACCGTCACACAACTCCAACGTCGCATCGCCTTCATCGCTTTAGACGGACAGGGTATGCCCGACCGACTTTTACCTCGACTCGGCGACCACACCCAATTGTGACGGAGCAGCAGGGAATTACCTGCTGGGATGGGACGGGACTACTGTATAGTAGGTAAAGGCGAGCAACCAACCTGCTCCCAACACCATGAAAAATGTACAGATACGTGTACTAATTAATACATGGGCAGTTCCCACCGCCAGCAACTTTGGGGCACAGTCTTGTCTGGCGGCAACCGTCGAGCCACGGTTGCATGCCCACGAGCTGAGCGTGGCGTTTGTTGGTTATCGCGACACACGCGGCGTCCATCAGCCGTACAGTACTTACTGTGCCTTCTCAACCTTTGCGATACCCACTTTGGCTTGCAACCTATTGAGTGGTACAGGGCAAACAGCATGATGCAAGACGCAATGTGTCGAAAGACTTGGTCCGGGGCCGCAGCAACGTTGCCGGGTTCCACGAGACGCAATGCCGTCCCCCCTCCGATTCAGCACACCCCAATCTGGGAGGAGCAACGGATGTTCGTGGATCACCCGAAGATTGCAGCCGTGTGTCTAAGTAAGGACACGGAACCTCCTGACGCATGCGAAAACTGGGTGGTGAGCCGCGGGCGGGAGCATGCAAGTCGACACGACACGCGCCGGGGCCACATTCATTCATTCAATGTATGTCTATGCCCTTCCCTGGCCTGCCCATGCTCATGTTTACCAACTTACCTCCTAGTCTCCTTCCTTTCTGTGGTAACGTCTGTCATTGGCTCAAAAGCGGGCGGTACCGCGGCATTCAGCACGAGTTCAATTCGGTGGACCAGCGTCATGATCCAAGGGCAAGAGGAAAAGGGGGAAGGGGGGTGGGGGGATGAAGAGGAACAAGGAGAGAAGGACAGCAGCAGCAGAGGGAGCAAGGGGTAAGGAGTGCAGTGCAGCGCAGTGCTGTGCTGTGCTGTGCTGTGCTGTGCTGTGCTGTGCTGTGCTGTGCTGTGCTGTGCTGTGCTGTGCTGTACTATACTGTGCATCCCAACTTGAACCCAGCCTCTCCAACAATGGCGGTTCGCAGCCCGCCATAAACAATGTCCGGAAGGCCCCTGTACGATGTCCATAAACTGCACTAGGTACGAAGTACTTACCAGCATCCGGACTCGCTGCCAAATTCGACTTTCTGTACCCGGGCGGAATCGGGCATTTCGCAGTAGCAGTGGGTGCATCACATCACATCCACCACCACGCCGAGACCCTGCTGTCCCCACGATGGTAGGCGGGAAAATCCAGGTACGAATACACTATCTATCCGTACCTACACAACATATCCCGCCCTCCCAAGTAACCACACGCACTCACTCGGCTCTAGTGTGTCGGTACCTGGTGTACATTGCCTACCTTCCTAGCCAGGCCACCCAAGATACCAGACTACGTATATGTACATCGTATCTAACCATCTCACTGTCCCAAGCCTGCAGCGTAAGTACCCAGTGCTACCGATTTGACATACAGCAGGGGGGGGGGGGGGGGGGCCTCGGGCCATGCAGGTAGGTAGGTATGTAGGTAAGTAGTAGTGGTTCGGAGCCCGATTGCAGAGCTGCCGACACCTCCCAACAGGTAGGTAACTTGCCAATCTGTTCCAGCAAGCCTGTCTGTTATCCTAGGAATCCTCGGGCCATTTCACGTCGGCCGCGTGGCCCCACCCACCTTATCCCTACCCCACAGACACCTTGGGGAGGAACGGCTCACCTTGTCGCTGTCAGATTACACCAGTTCCCGTCCCAGTCCTGGGCCGCCCCCAGGCTGAATGGGCGGCCACCTGGGTGCGGGCGAGCCAGCAAGGGCAAGCTGACCGGGGGGGCAAGGCAGGCATCATGGAAAGAAAGACATGGCTCCATCCGCACGCGGTCTGGGAGTGACATGGGCCCAGGCACGAGGTCAAGATTCAGGAGAGTGTACCCGGGCCACATTGCTGAGTCAGCTGACTACCCAGGTACCCTTCCTAAGCTAATTGTACAAGTAAGTACCGACCTAGGTGCCTGCCCTGGCCGTTGACTGACCCTCTGACCACCTACCTGGCTCATTCATCATCCTTCTCTACTTCGTACTTCGTACATATTGCCTGTCATACGGATAATATCCGCCGGAACGTGCAGAGCAGCGGTGGGCCAAGAGCGAAAGCGAATACCTCATCAAAATCAATCAGAGCAACCGACCGCCGGAGACCTGGCAGACACAAGACAACGACATCTATTATGATAATGACTCCATTTTGTCTTTGATCGCTGGCGAACAGGACCGCGGATGCACAGAGTTCGCTGCCGACACGGTAACTCGGCGTTTCCACTGGGCACTACTACTACTACACCGGACGGACGGCGAGAGCGGTTCAGCCAGCCCATCACCACAATGCGAGATTCCCTATTAGGATCCTCATGTCGTCACCAGACTTCTCCACAGGAGCCCATGGTGCCAAAACCGGCAGTAGAGTTAAGCTTCATGCCTGTAATCCATGAACCAGCTCTTGATGTGCTCATCAATCCGAGCCCATAAAAACACAGGTAGAGCATGTCCCATCGTCGCGCGGTTGGCGAGAAGACTGACTTGGCGACCATGGACGGCGCTAAACATATAGCATCCGATTTCAAATATCGGCCTGCATACGGCAATTCTCCAAGTACACGACGGCCACGACGAGCTACACTGTCCGTACGTCGTCTGCGCTTTCCGAAACCAGATCATCGTAGATTTCCCGTCCCGGGCCTTGTGGAGGTGTGGTGCAAACGACTAGGGACCAGATTTACTGAAGGGTTGGGGGTTTGGCGAGGGTGTCGCCTGGGCTGGCTGCGTGGAATCCTCTCCATTGTCCGTTTCGCACGCACGAAAGCGCACTTGGCGACACCAGCCCCATGACGCACGCCGCCTTACACATCGATTTCTCAGCGTTCAGTCTATCCGAGTGGATGGGGCAAGGCCCGTTGGCCCATTCCGTTGCCGACCACAAACAAGCGAGGGGGCAGCAAGGCGCAGGGAGACGACATCACAGGACCACAGAGCACTGCGACGCACCCACGAGCCTGACAGGGGTCGGGTCGACCTCAGTTATGTACGTACATGTCTACCTAGGTAGTTAGGTAGACACGTACGTGCAGGTATTTATTTGTACTACGAATATACAATACATCCTACGAATACCCACCATTGCTGGATACCTACGCTTGTCGGTACGTACCGACAATGAATAGCCACGAATCGATGTCCCGGTCTGGACAACAACAACAAGCAAGCCGCGTCTTGCATTTTGTACACTCACTCACTACATACCTTTGCGCCATCCTGCGGTCAGGAGGCCTAGTCAGTCAGACGGACCATAGTTGGGCTGGAAACCTGTTTGGTTGTTTTGTCCTGGGTGCTTGTCTCGATTGCTTGAGCCATCCTCCAGAACTTGGCTTCATCTCCGAGCCGCCGCCGTCCGGTCTTTTGATCGCGACGGAACACACGGTTGAATTATCAAGACAGCGAGACCCCCGGCTTGCAATGCACACACACACACACACACCCTTCCGCGTTCTAGTGTGCACTACGGCAAGATCCGCGCCACAGAGGTACGCACGCAAAGCAAAGTTTCATCTGCGTGCGCTTCCCGGCGGGGTTGGGCAGGCCTTCTGGTTGTTGCCCGAATTGCTTTAGCCCAGTCTGTCTTCCCACGCCTGGCAGCTTGACCCAACGCGGCTCTGGCTAGGTAGGGCTCGGCCCGACTTGGCTCGTTCTAACCGATGGACTAGCAGAACCATCGTTGTTCATATCACCATCCCCGAGAATGCTAGCAAGGTGGCGCCCCTCCAGCTGTGGGAAGAGGAATCCTGGCGCCATAAACTCGAGCTTACAGCACCTTTCTTCTCTTCTTCTTCTTCTTCTTCTTCTTCTTTCTTTTACGTCTATCCCCCCTCCCTTATCTCGGAGTGTGGGCGCACAGAGATGGAGGGACTAAGGGGCGTCCCGCTCTGAGACACAATCAGTGTAGGTAGTACACGAGCGGGATCTAGTTTGCATCAAAGGAAGGGCCGGAGGCGGCAGTTCAAACACAGGCAAGGGGCGCGCAGATAGACTCCTCCGTGTCCTCCTCCCTGTCGACGTCTGTCAATCGACTCGCACGCAACGAGATGGGGGTCACGGAATTGCGCCTCGAACCATATTGTCAGAAAGTTTAGTACGTAGGTAGGTAATACAGCGTATCCAGAAGGTTGGCGGGCAACTGCCGTCAGTCTGATGGAGAGGGAAGAGGATGGCGGACAAAAACAAGCAAGCCCTACCCTACCTACCGGTACCTATTAGAAAATAAACAGTCGGGGGAGTGAGTGCACAGGCGCTACAGCGGCGTCAACTGCGCGGTGGCGGCGGCGCTATTGTGCACCGCGAGCTGGGTGGTTAGCGACGGCTCCCAAGGGACATGGCTTCGGGCGGCACACTTGTCGCCCTGTCTGCGGCCAGATCTGCGACCACCACCTCCCGGGCTGGTGGGTTCGCACACGGGACTAGGCGTGGCCAGTCGAGCCAAGGCGCACGTTTTCCCTGTTTGGGGCTGCACTCCACCTCGGCCGCCACACCATTTTCCATTGCAATTGCAGGGCGCTGCACCACAGACGACACCGGCCAGGGCCGTACCTGAGGTGCCGCATTTTGGGAGAAGCTGGCAGGGCATGCAGGCAGCATTGGAACCAAAGAGGACAAAGCCAAAGCCAGTGCCAGAGGGGTGGGTGTGATCACCTGAGGCCAGCCGAGGAACAATCATAGCAGTACATGCCTTGCCCACCTACCTACAAGCCTACCTACCTACCTAACTTACAGGTACTACCTACCTACTGTACATACATGCATAGTGCACCAACGACACCTGTGTACAGGTAAATGAGGCACGGCCAGCTGAGAGAACCAACTCGTGCTGACTGACGCACAGTCCACCACTTACAGCCCGATTCCCGCACAGCACAGCGCAACAGCTCCTTGGTAGTCAGTCTCACCTAGAACGACGTAGTAGGTATGTACATCATGCATGACTTCGCCCGAGATACCGGATCCCGATGTACCGTCAAGCAATCGCCCGCCTCCGGCAACCAGTCTCAGATGAAAAGCGCTAGGTCTCGTTCCCCTCGGCGGCCCGTCTGGAATGATTGATTTGGCTTATCGGCGCACCGGCCGTGGTACCTACAGTCAAAGACAACCAAAGGGCGGCAAAAGGCTGGGCTGGGCTGCACTGAACGGGCGGGGTACCTTGTATTTTCGGGAGCAAGCCCGTCCACCAGCCGCAGGTACGAAGCAATGAATGAATCAATCAATCAATCAATCCCTTTGTTCGCTTCTTGCCTGTGTGTTGCCGCCATGGGGTCCTAGCCCCCCTTTGTCACGAGGCTCTTCGATTCCAAAGATCTGGCGCGAGTTGGAGCCATGTCATGACCAAGGGAGAGGGAGGGGGGGGTGGAAAGTATAGAAAAGGACGGAGCGCTAATTACCTGTTGTCATCGGGCATGCGTGACGAGGGAGCAATGCCGCAAGAGGGAAGGACGGCGACCGGCGAGGGATGCCGAGAGGCAAACCAGACCAAGGCAAAGACGCATGGCATGGTTTCACCCAGCACACATTCATTCAATGTTTGCCCAAAAGCATGCCATGCCATGCCATGCCATGCCTGCCTCTCCTTCGAATGGGGAAGACGGAACAAAGGGGAGCGGACGGACGCGCAAGAGGGATGGGATGCTCACAATTCAAGTAAGCGGAAGGGAGCGAAGGGCGTCTGCTCCGGCGTGTGGCCCGACTGGACCTGGACTGGCGGAGCCTGGGCGGCGCCGAGTCGGCTGCTTAGCTGACGTTGCTGCCTCTCGAAGGGGTCGGTCTATGGCGGTCGACGAAGGAAAAAGGGGGAGGAAGCTAGACTAATGCCCGGCCGTTTCCCTTCCACCCGGCCAATGCTACAGTACCTACCTGCTGTGATCCTACGTACATTACCTACCTACATCGTCGTACCTACTGTATACCGCGATCCGTGTGCGGGGCAACCTGCCTGTCATTAGCACCGTTTCTACCTAGGTACCAACACAGTAGACAGACAACGGGGCACTTACAGGTACTTGTCGGTGCAGGCGGCTCCCTAGGTAGGTAGGTAGTTGGCGACGGCAGCGCCGGACTACTGGTAAACGACGGTCCCTAAAGTCATGGGGATCAAAGGGGAAAGGGAGAGAGAGAGGATGCTCCCGCCCATGATCAAAGTCATCCTTTGGGCTGTTCGATATCATCCGCCCGACGTGCCATTCTCACTCGTTTCCATCTTTTTATCTATTTATATTTATTACTTTATTTACGAGCGCCATCCCCAATTTGAGGCCAGGGACGGGCGACGGGCGACGGGAGGTCTAGATACCTTCCTAGGTAGGTAGTACCTAAGCAGTAATCTCCCAGAGAGGGAGGGAGGTGCCATGCAGTACTAAGTACCTACCGTACCTACCGTACAGGTAGGTTCAGCAGAAAGGCGCAACGCAAGGGTTTCGGCACCGAAGAAAGAAGTAGGTAGATCGTCGGTCACGAGTCTAGTAGTAATTAGGTAGTTTCGGCCATGATAGTGCGTTACCACCGTCACGGTTCACCAACAAACAATTCCTCGTCATGCTGCCTGCAGATGTATCCCATACGAATACCTCTCTCTGGACGCGTTCCTGCCTCTCTCTTGTTGCGAAAGTAGGTAGCTACCTAGTGTACCACGTACACACCCCACCCCCGCTGGCCTTTCTCCTCGTTGATCTCGGCCACGCCCGTCTCCGTCTTTCATCATGCCCATCATCATAACCAAGTCCGAGCCTTGCCGTCTCCTTGTCTGCTCGGGTGCAGAGGGTCTGCTGCTTAAATAACGTATGGACCTACCTGCCTGCCCTGTTTGCTTTTATTGCGCCTCTGCGTGTGTACCTAGGTATGTACGCGCCCCTCCCCAATCTCATCCCATCCTACCCCATCCCATCCCATCCCTTCTCGTCTCGTCTCGTCTCGTCTGGCAGGCCAACTGGGTGGATGATTTCCCCAACTTACGTAGGAAGCACGGCTACCGGCCAACCAGCCCAACTCAACGTTGCTACCTTGCTCTTTCTTTCTTTCCTTCTTCCCTTTTTATTTTATTTTATGAAAGGGGGGGTTCTCGTGCAACGCTGCCTATTATACCTCCATCTCGCATACAGCCGCCCATCCTTTTCACGAGACACGAACCGCGAGCCAAGGCGGGGACGGAAGGGCGCGATGGAAAACAAACAAGTGACAACTGCCAGCAGCCACCAGTCTCGAGGCAGGGCGTGGCATGGATGGCATGGTTCCGTCGGCCTCCATGCACCAAAGAAAAAGAGCCAGACCAGACGCTGCAGCGATTCGAGTCTAGTACCTATTACTTACTGACTGTCGTGGGGGGAGGAAACCGCTCGGCCGGCCCAGCTGGCCCAGCAAGGACCTCGGGGGGGGGGAAGCAAAGACTGTCGTCCCCTTGGCCCGTTACCTAAGCGACCTTGACCTTGCATTTCCCGGCTTGCATCGCTTTCGATACCTACCTAACCTGTCTACCTTACCTTTGAAAACGACGGAACGGTCGAGGACGGTACGGTGCGGTTCGGTACGGTACCTTCCTTGCCTTACCACACCTCACCACTCAACTGGGCCCCCTGGCGTCCCGGCGTCTGACGTCTGGCGTGCGCCTTGCGCCTTGCGGTGCGGGTGTGTTCCATAGGTACTTGCGTAGTAGGTAGGTAGGTACTCAGTTGTACGACTGACTGACTGACTGACTGCGCAACTGTAATTCTTGTCCCTTGGTTATCTGCCCGTCTGTCTAGCTCTCTCTGTTTGTCTCTTGTCATCCTTCCTGCATCGCTTGTGCTCTTCGTCGCGTACCTCTCTCTATTCAATCAACGCCAAAACCTACCCTGTTCTGCTCTGCTCGGCTCTGCTCTGCACCACCAGCATGGCAATCAATGAGTACCTGCCTAGGTGCTGGCTGGCTGGCTGCCCCCCTTCCACGTCCCATCATTTGCCAGCCTGCCATCGCTCATCACCGTTCTTCATCCTCTTCCCACACCCCTGGGCCCGCGAACCCCACACCTCGAAGGTGGGAATGAGGTACGTATCTGGGGTGGTGAAGGTAGGTACTTGGCGGCAGTACCTCCGTGGTGTACAAGTACCTTTCTGGGCTCCACACCACCCACCTTGCAGCTCTAGTGCCCTCCCAGTCTCGCGCTCTCTCTCTCTTTCTCTCTCTGCCCCCCCCCCCTTCTCTTCACGACGCACGCCTCTCCGACTCTTGCAAAATCCCTGCCCGCCCGGCATGGTACCGCTTCTTCCCTGGTACTTTCCCTTCTTACCCCTACCCCCGTACCGCACCGCACCGCTCCATGCCATGCTTGCTCATCCAAGTCCAAAGGTACGGACGGGCCCAAAAGACCAAGGACCAAGGTACTCACTCAGACGCTCGTCGACGGATACTTCTATCTTAGTGTGCTTCTTTCCCTTCTTACATACATCTCTGCCACAATCCCTCTCCTTCCACTCCACCGCCTGGGACCTTACCTGCCTTTTTACATTACATTACCCTCCTTGCGCCTGCCTTGCCTTGCCGGCCTTGCCTCACTTCTTCTCTTACCTCCTTCCCTCCTAGAGACCTTCCTTGACTTGACCTCTTCCGAGGTGCGCCCTTACTTGTCGTCTTCTTGGACCCAATCCGCCGATCGCTCACAAACTTCCCATCCATCCTCCTTCCCATCGAGCATCGCCATCTCCTCGACTTGCTTGCTTGGAGGGGGGGTTTCTTCTTTTCCTTTTCCCACCTCCTCTCCCGTCTGTCTGTCAGTCACCGCAAAAGTGAAGGAAGCCAAACCAGCAACTGCCGTCCGTCACCGACATCATCGCCGCCACATCTCTCATTCACCCAACTTACCTTACACCCGCACACAACAACCACGCGACCCGACTCACCGAGCTCACCACGAATTTTCTCGCTTGGATGAGCCGGACCTGACCTGACCTGACCTCACCTCCATTCCACGACGACAGCGGCATCGCAACAAAGTCAACCAACGACGCTATCGCTGACCTTCACGCACCAGCCATCATCCTGGATATCGGATCATTGCCAGATTCGCCTTTGCATTTTAAATCAATCATTCCAGCGACGCCGCCTGCGAAACTAGCACCCCACCTGTCGCATCTCATCGCACCTTTGTGTTGTGCGCGCCCTGCGCACCGAATTCTTGTCCCCTCTTCCTTTGCGCCCGCTCATTGTGACGGCTTATACGGCAGCCCCTACTAAGCGGCGACTCCTCCCCCGCCACACCTTCTGGCGTCCCTGGGTGTCCCGAAGTTCATCAACTGACCGACTGCGCCCTTGTGTCTCCGTCGCAGCCCACTTGGTCATGATTCTTGCCCTCCCCGCATTTGGACGGACTTTTCTTATAACAGGGTTTGACGGATAGCCGACGCGCGCGCGCTGGCCATCAATTATACTCGGGCTTCACCCTATACACTGCCCTTCCCCCCCCTTCCCAAATAAGACAGCACTTGCCCCACTACTACGATAAAATCGCGAGGCGACGAGAGGACAGGTCCACACGCGGCGCCCGGGTAGACTCGCCGCAACCAGAGCATGGCAGAGGAGCAAGGACGAGGGCCGCCTTCTATACACAGAGAAGACCCGTCCATCCACGACCGAGAAGACGAAGCTCGTCACCGACTTCCGCCCGTGGGAGCACACGAAGATCCAAGATACCCCGACGACAGACACCAGAGACCCAACATGGCCGCACCAGTGACGCTTCCCTCCATCCAGGATCCCCACGGAGCTTATGGCCAGCCCGCATACCCAAGGTCATACCCTCCCGACCCTCGAGGGGATCCACGCGCCGACCCGCGCGCCAGCAACTACAGCGCATCGCCCAATTCCGTGAACGGTTACCCGCCTCCGCAACCAGGCGGTCACCCCCCTCAACTGCCGCCCCTGCAGCCCCCAGGAGACCCAAGATCTCCCTCCTATCCTCCCCCCCCAGACGCGAGAGACGACTTCTACAGAAGTCGCCAGCCGCCTCCGCCACCGCCGCCGCCGCCGTATGGTGGCGACCCCTACTACCAAGACTACCACAACCGTCAGGGACCGCCGCCTCCAGGTCGCTATCCTGACTACCCTCCTCCCGGCCCGGGTGGGCCACGGTACGATTATCCGCCTGGCGCGCCCCGGTACGACTACGGCCCGGGAGGACCTGCTATGCAGCAAGCTGCGCCCCGGCAGCGCACATCCATTGCTTGCAGGTACTGCAGGAAGAGAAAAGTACGTCTCTGAGTGGGAAACTTTCCAAAATCGCGTTGTGAGGCTAACTCGGAAATCTTTCAAGATTCGGTGCAGCGGTTACCAGAGCGCTCCGGGCGGCAAATGCGTCAACTGCAGCAGAATGAACCAGGAATGTATTTTTCAGCCTGTCTCTTCGTCCAGCTCGACAGCTTTTGTACCCGTTTCCGCGATCCAAGGTGGCGTCCCGCCGGGCACGCCCCTCTATGGAGCCTACGGACAACCTTTGCCCCCGGGCTCGCTGCCTCCGGGTTCATTGCCCCCACCACCTGCTCAGGGTTACCCCCCTCAACCCGGCAACGGATACTACCAACAGCCCCTTCCATCCCCTACGGGTGGTTATTCACCCTACGATGCGCAACGTGCAGGAAGGCGGCGGCCGAGAGATGACGATGTGGATGAACTCCGACCCCCACCGCCTGATCCGAATTCGTCAGAGGATCCTCGACGTCGTTCACCAGCATCGAGTTCGAACCACAGCAGTCCAGGCGGTTATATGGCCTACCCACCTGCTGGACCCGGTGGCTACGACGCCAGAGGACCCCCGCCAAGACACAGCCCCGGACAGCCGGCAGCCGCGGTTCCGCCGCAAACTGTGGATGAGCGAGCCGCAGCCGCAACGCAGCGGCAAAGCAACTCTTCGACTCCTGCAGCCTCGTCCAGCTCGGTCATGAGCCTGAATAACTTGGTGGACACGAACCCCAACGACATAGATAGGAACATGCTTGGAAGGCTGAACCGAGGTCCCCCGGGGAGCCAGAGGAAATAACTTGAGCAGGCGGTCACTATTCTTACAACGACTTAATATTGACGCGGATGTCCGCGCACCCTCATTCCTACGCCGGAAGACAGAGGGGGAGGGGGAGGGGGAGGACGAATCTGCTGGCAAGGATCTCTCTGCGCATTAGAAGGCGCGGCGGCATCATGGAAACCTCGCTCTTGACTCGATCCTCATGATCATGTCTGCTACTACGAGGCAGCGGTAACAAAGGAATTGTACATGATTCTTGGTTGCACACAAAATCATGGGAACGTTCGCGTATCGATTTTGGACCGGGGCATACGCTTTTGGAGCAAGGGAGGGGCTTTCTTTTACAAAAGTTGGCGAGGACGGCTTCGGGACCAGCCACAAAACAACACGGTCAGCATAGTCTTGATTTTTGCCTTTTTTTGTTAGGTGTTCGACGTTGGGAGAGGGTGTGGGCTGGTTGGGGGAAAGGGTGGGAGGTCTTTTGCTTGAGCATACCATGCGGGTTTCCCGACAACCGGGAACCTGGTTTTTGTCGCGTCTGCCTCATTTTCGTTTTCGGTTTTTCCTCCCCCATTTTCTTCGTACACAGTCATTTCCCGCAAAGGAACGGAAAGGGTCAAGAATGGTTTGCCTCACGGCATACGTCTGTTTTTATGGTTCGCTGCTCTGACGTTGTGTGGTTTTCTGGGTTGTTCATTTTTGTTACTACCGACATTTGCCTCTCTCTCCATGTAGCTGGAAGTGGGCCGGCCATACTCGACTTGCTGTTTTCGCCCTTCTTCTTATTATCTTTATTTTTATACTAGTACCCCCCATCCCCCAAGAAGAAGTTATTATGACAGCGAAGGAGATCGCGCAAGCGGGACGAATCCAAAGGGTTGGGCGGCAAAGATATCATATTTCCATTCCCATTTTGCGCGCATGCTGCAGATTCCGTGTTCATTCCTCTTTCGTCCTTCGGCCACAATGACATCGCGAGGTTCACAGGATACCAGAGTTCTTATCTCCTTCCTCCCTCAGAACCAGGTTGGTTTCCTGGACAAACAAATACGTGTTTGGGAGGTGGGCTTCAAAACGCGAGGGCAAAAGCATCGTCACAAAGGCGGGATGGACTGTCCTTGATGGGATGGGATGGGAGAGGTGTGACGGAAGACACAACAGGAACGCGTTTGTTGAAGCGTAGCATCATAGCCTTCTATAGCACTTTTCCTTTCTTTTTCTTTTCTTCTTCTTCTTTTATTTACGGAGCCAACGAAAAAAAGAACCCAAATCCTACCATGATCGTCTGCCAAATATGGGTTTTTTTGGGGGGTTTTTTTTTTTTGCGTAATCTCGATAGCTATGTAGTATAATATCACCGAGACATGTCACCGTGTTGAGCGCTGGGCCACGCGTTGTTCTCCAGTTTATATCAAATGATCCAGCCAAGTCGCAACACGCGCATGCAGAACGAAAAGCTCAAGTTTGATTGCGGCAAACATGAAAATGATAAAAACCATCCTACACGTGCCGTTTGGGACATGGCTTGATCCTATTTTTATTTTGATCGTGTTCATGATTATTTAAATAAATAAATAAAGAGGTCGACCCCCCTTTGTTGGCCCAATTCAGAGCAAGAAAAAGGAACAAGAGGGAGGGGAAGGAGCTTAGACTACCCGATCCTCAGAACAGGAAGGGAAGGGAAGGGAGAAGGAAAGAAAGAAAGAAAGGGAGAGGAAGCCGCGGGCGGGCGGGAGGACGGGCTGCCGGCCGCCAAACCCCAAAATCAAGTCAAGGTTGGGGGCCGGACCGATGTTGGCAAGTTCCGGGAGCTGCCTGGCTCCATGGCAAGCAAGCAGAACCCTCCTCTTCCCAAGGAACCCACCTTCCCATTTGTCATCCAGAGCCTGTGCCTTCCGTCAACCGAAAACACAAGAAGAGATGGGTAGTTGCGGCCGTGACGCAGCGTGTGGTGTGCGGGAGGGCGGGCGTATGTGCGGTCTGAGGGAAGTAACGAAGCCTGGAGGCTTTGCCGTCCGCCCTCTCCTTCTGGGGGGGTTCTTCATTATTTTCAATCCCGCCATCCTTTCTTACTTACCCCTCATTCATCTCCCTCTCTGTCTCTCTGTCTCTCTCTTTCTTTCCCTCTTTCCCTCTGTCTCTCCTTCTCGCTTTGTCACTCCTCGCTCACCGTAGGTCAAGGGATCCCCCTCTCCCTTGATTCCCTCCCCCTCCTTCTTCGGCCAACGGCCGGCGGAGACAAGCAAACCTGTCACTGGTCCCCCCTCCCTCGCCCCCCCCTTCCCTTGTTTGTTCCGGCTCTAGTGTCTTACTACTGCCGCGTAAGGTATAGTGGTACAGCAGAGTTCCCGTAACAAAGGAAGGATATTAAGTAAAGATGAGCCTTCCGCCCGAGTAGTCAAAGAGGCGGAGCGATCGAATCAACAGCAACAAACAAACAAACAAATGAATCAAAATAAACTAAATAAGCTGGTTGGATCCGCGCGTTCCAAATTTTACTGGCCCACTAAAACCACAGGCCGGTTGTTCCACCCTACGTACAATGTGGATTTCGTTATGTGCCCACGGTGATGATAGTGGTGTAGGTACAGGAGGACGATGAGCAGGAAAGGGCGGGAGAGGAGGAGGAGAAAGGGGGAGAAAGGAGGAGAAAGCGACCAGGCGCATCGTGGCGAACCGGGTCAAGCCAGGTACATTTGGGGGTGGACGAGGCTCGAGAGGCGATTTGTTGAAAGCAATTCGGGACCCTTAACGCTAGTCCTGGTCTTCGTTTCGCTCGCTCGCTCTCTCTCTGCCTCCTCTCTTCTCCCACTCCTCAGCGGGCCACACGAACGAGAGGAGGGAGGTAATGAACCATCCAACCATGGTGCCCGGGTCTCAGTGCCCCCCTCTCCGCAGTCAACGCTCATGGGGGCCCAGCATTAGGTCGATCCTGGTCAAGCAGACTGCGTGAGCACGACAAGGCAGGGGTTGGGGGTTAGAGGAAGGGCAAGGGAGGAACGAGGCCGTTTGGCGACGTTGAGCACTGTGGTCCGAAGAACCGACCAGGTATATACTTGAGTCGCTCACACACACCACACGCCATCCATGACACACTCATACACACGCACAAAACCCTCGAGACTAACCAACAGGAACGGGGAGTCTACCAGATGTATGAAGGCCGTCGTGGACCTTGCCCGGCCAGTTGAACAGCGCCTCGTCGTGCATGCACTTGCAGAGAAACGTACAATACAGAAAGCTTGTGCCCGTCATCAACACCAACAATATCAGATGAAGAAGAAGACGAAGAACGGATACAAGTGCGCGTACAGCGGTACCCATGGGCTGACGCCGTCTGGGGATGACGACGGTTCCCTGCAGGTTTCTTGCCATGCCATGTACTCACACAAGTCTTGGTAAGTGCAGTTCAGGTCAGGAGTGGTCGAAGCGCGAGGCATTTGGTATGAGATCCTTGGCCAGTGTGCTCGCTTCCAAGCGTGCAGGTCCGTTACAACTTCTCAAGTATCTTTGCCGCCTCTTCTCGACGGTGAGTCCAAGAACGCATAATACCGACCCTTTGCAGTTGCGCTAGGGGTTTTGGGCTGTCAGGATTGCGCGGCATTGGGCCGAGGAGGCGGAGAGAGTGCACGACGAGCCTACTATGTAACACACCATGAGCGCAAGACAGGGAGCACACTGCACTGCAGAGACCGATCCCTGCCTACACCAAGTTCCCAAGTCCCTTCCCAGGTCCCTTGCCTCGAGCGACCAGCAGAGAGGCCGGCCACGACAAGAGTTACCTGCTCATCGTGGCGACGGCCGTGGATTGGGGCCGGAGGGCAATGCGTGCTGTGGACCGGCCAGCTACTAAAGCAAAGGCAAGCGGCGAGAGAGAATTAAGAAACCCGGCCCCTGACTGCTGCCTGACGTATAGACTTCCTACAGACTCTGATCTGTAGCTCCAATTGGTCTGTAGCAGTTTTTCAAGTTCGAAGCAGACATCCACATTTGGGAAGGAGGGTTCTTTGACCACATAAGTACAACATTTTACAGTGAAACCGTACACAGCCAGAAATACAGAAGATGGGTACGGCCACCTGTTGTCTTTCCCTTCACTAGGGGAGGGAGAGAAGGTGTTGTGCGGGCAGACTACCGGATCAGCGTTGGGAAAGTAGGCATGTGGATGAGGGGGCCTAGAGATGGACGACCACCAGGCACCTGGGACAGCTAAAATGATGGCAGCGCGGTGCCGGACCCGGCAAACCGCTAACTAGACGCAAAAGGTGGGCGAGAGGCCAAAGTCCGATCGAGACACGCTATCTGTTGGAACGGAGCTGTTTGGGCGACATCATGTGGCCTGATGGTCTGGTCCTAGCCCTCATGGAATATGGTGTTTAGTGACTATGATTCTTCCGGAGAGAGGGGTCTAATCCTGAAAGGGGACACTAAAACGGACGGTGGACAGACGGTGAAAGAATTCCGAGTGGACAGGGAGGGAGGGACAACAGACAGAAAAACGGAGAGAATGTGAAAGCGTGAAGAGAAAGAAGAGCACTGAGTGTGATATCTCAGAGCGTCTAAACACAGACACACATACAGGGAGGAAGAATATGACAGGGAAGGGGATGTGAAAAATCAGTGGATCCTGTCATGACGAGGTACCTCTACCTCACTCAAGGCAAAAGGTACAAAGCAGCTACAGCCAGCACCACTGACCCGGAACCGCCGAGGCAGACGGAGGTGGGAAGGGAATGTCCCTATTCAGAGAGCTGGATAAGAGCGGGACTTGGGGCGTGAGCGATAGATGTTCGTCCGGCCTCGGGATGCTCGACTCGGACTCTGGGCCACATAGCAAGTACATTATGAAGTGCGGGAATCTTTCAGCACAGCTATCCATCCGGAAGCATCTAGTTTGGGCATGTCCATTAACGCCCTGTCTCAACCGATACGCTTGAGTCTGTCGGGGTGCATCCGGTTACGGGTGTGGGCGACAACAGTGCGCCTTGCAAGCGGGTATTCCCCGGCCAGCGGTCTCCCACCTCTAGTCTGAGAGTTTGAGACGCTGGTTCGGAAATTGTCACATGGTTTTTGACGTTATGCAGCCGTCAGCGCCCATAAGCCATGTATGAGAACACGTACCGGGACAAGCCAGCAAAGTGACGCGTGGGGAGATGATCCGTGGACTGTGCGGTTTTGTACCATTAGAGTTGTCCTTCGGTCTAGGCCAGTCTCATGGTCTCGAACGTGGTAAAGCCCAGGCAGAAGACAAAGATGAGGCGGAAATCAATGTGGGCAGAAGAGTTTGAAGGTCAGACGGTGCATCAGGGAAGAGACGGTGGCAGGGCGCAGAGATGGTCGGGTTCCAAGGGGGGCCATCTGAGTGAGAAAACGAAGGAAGGAGGAAAGGGATGGTGTGGTGCCCGCCCAACCGGAAATTACGGCACTATGAAGTATGTAGCTTGGGTTGAACACCAAGCATGGCTTTACTGTGTGGTGCGAGAAAGAGTCGTTGTGGCTTCCCCGGGCCGGCTGAAAGGACTGTGCTTCTGTGGAAAGGACGCACTTTCGGATATTACGAAGGAGACGAGCGTGCCTAGCGGAGGGAAGGGACCCAGGAGCGGGGGATAAGGATGCTGTTGTTCATCACATGGCAATCTTGGGCCGGTCGTCTGTTGGTGGCTAGGGACGGAAAGTCGACTGCCCTGGTTGAGCTCCTCGAACTGGCTTTTGTCCTTATCCATCACATTAGTACGCGTATGAAGAAGGAAAACTTTGAGGCTCGATTCAGCGAAAGCATCAAAGGAAGCTTTTCTTAACATATAAACCGCTGCCGGCTTCCCCCCCTATCACCCCCATATCTCTTCCTCGTTGTACACTTCTATCTCCATTCTACATTGTTGCCGTTGCTCCTATCGCTCGGCTATACTGGACAAGCGGAGTGGAGTTGTGTTGTTGTGGTGTTGATTCGCAACTCTACATATCCCTGATTAAGCTGACGCCAGACTCAAGACGCGTAGGGGGGAGAGGGGGAGGTGTCTCCTTGTCTTACGAGATAAGAAGTGAACGAAGGCTGCGTTCGATGACACCTTGGTGTGAAGGTAAGCTTCGGTACTCCTCGCCGACTATGCAAACATTTCTCAAGCTCGGAGTGCTGGCATGAGGGTTGACTGCCACATGGCTAGAAAAGTTGAGCCGGACATGAGCTTCTTTTTTGTAATTATAATCCGGCATTATCCCATTTCTGTCATTCCTAAGGGCATCCGATGCAAGGTTGAAAACTGAAAGATACGAAGCTAACATCTAAAGATTAGATGGTGATGCTCAACCGAGTTTAATGCGTATCTAGATGTCTTGGACAGTTCCAACTCCGATGGGGGGGGGGGGATCTATTCGACCGAACGCCAAGATGAATTGGATCGAATTTAATAGCGCTTTGCTAGGATCTCGACAAAGTTACAAGCTGGCCGGGATCCAAGACAAGCTGCAGCCCTGTCTCCCCCCTCGTTGCTTGATCCGCAACCGGTATTCTCCCTTGAATGACTCCATCTAGACTACAAGCCGACGGTTGTCGCTGTTGATGCCGACTGCTCTGCGGCTATTGTTATGGCATTCCTGGGCAGTATTGGATTTTCCCCCGTCATCTTTCACATGTCGTCTCTCAAACCGAGACTGATTCTTTATCAGGGACGAGAGCGGTTCGAGGGAGAAGGCAAACAACCCATCACGACGATCACCGGGTTTATAAAGCAGAAATTACGGGGAGGTCAGGTCCGAAGATGACGGCTCCTAACGCCGGCATTCCAATGCAGAGATCTCCAATCTTCTCTGTCTAACTTGCCGTCTCAAGTCAGCTGGAAGAACGTGTACGATGCTGGCCAAACAAGTCTCAATTGTCAGATAAACTAGACGAAGCATAACCCCTCCCAAGGGTTAAAATCACCCGCCATCCGGGTCATTCGAAGCCTTCCATCCCTCAGAAAATCCGACCCTTCGGGCCCTAACGTACCGAAAAATGTGGCTCGACTATCTATCTGTACCTAGATACAGCCCATATTACCATGGACGGAAACGTTCCCCATTCGCGCAGTTCAGATCAAGAGGAAAGGAGAATACGGGACGGGCCCGGTCGCCGCTATCAACTAGCCAAAAGCATCAATTAGTATACCAACCTTATTGCGGCCTTGCCCTGCTGCCTAGGTACGGGTACGTCTCTTACTTCGACAATAACGGTACATCGAGGTTGTACATGTAACGAACATGGAAGACAGAGGCAACGGTCGATATCCTTGATCCCCTGAGTGTGCCAATACCAAAGCTCGTTGCAATACCGGCACGGAAGTACATATATGTCATCCCTCAATGGTCGTTACTTTATATCGCTAAGGGTTAGGGTTGCACATGCTGACAGTGAACGCAGATCAGATGGCTAATAAGGCGTCCATCTAAGTCGTACAACCGTAGATACCTACGAAGGGATGCCGTCCAGGGATCCTTCCGACTGCGCATATCTCCCACGAGGGGTGGGCAAACTCCGATGCGGCCGAGACATGTCCTGCAAAACATCTCAATATCCCTGGCGGAAGCTAGTCAACCAGATTCCCGGAAACCATGTGTCATTTCTTCTATGCAGACGGTCGGGTGGCGCATCCACTTCAGATTCCCGCACCCTGCTAGAAATAAGACACAATGCTGAGTTCAGACAGCCCGGAAAGCCTTCTGTCTTGGTCTCTTTCCAGAGGGCATGGAATGTCTCAAAGCCCGCAGCCCGAGGAAGTAACAGCCACGTTTGACCACTGATCCGTCACGGGATCTAGAGGCTTCACACAGTGTGGGGCTACAACTTGGCATGGCGGTCGACACGATCGCCCAAATACTAATGCCTGCGGCACCGAAGCCCGATCCATGAAGACGGGGAGAGTTTCCAAAGGTGACGTGAGCAGTTATGCTAAGATAAAGTGAGCTACCCGGACGGAGTCGTCACAATATGTACGTCCTATAGACAGGTCCGGACAATAGCATTGAGCGAGAATGCTATGGGCGCACTCCTTCAGGAGCCAAAATGGACAATTCAACTTGGTTCTAACAGTTGGCCGTCAATGATATCCGATAAGACTTTGCTAAGAGCTGGTCTAGAATACAATGAGCCAGTGCTCTTGGCATTTCCCCCCGCAATTTGAAGAACCAAGCACGATGGATTGTTGTCCCAGACCTTGGCGAGCCAGAGCGAGCCAGGGAACGTAATTCCTTGCTTGGACTTGGCTTGAAATTTCAGATTATCCTTTTGTTTCATCAGCATCCGGAGAGCAGCGTTGGCTACTGACTGGACCAGCGAAGCCATGTATGAAACTTGAGCAGAGAAGCATTGAATACCTTCTCTAAGACTCGTTGCTGGATACTGATTCTATACAGTATTGTTCTTGTCCCTCCGATAAACGTAATACTCCTGTTGCCTTTTGAAAGGGCATTCCCGAAGATAACGACACTCGCCGAAACGGCCGCAAGCCACTTATTCTGTTGACTGCTCTATTGCAGCTATAGAGGTTCATACAAAAGATAGAACAGCACGAGGCTCATTTCAACCCTTGTATATCCAACCTTACTGCCATTCAATTTGAATGTACCGTTAGTCCGTTACCCCAATTCGTGAGACTTTACAACGTCATCAACGGCTGCCACAACGTCATGAAGCAAAAGCAAAGTGATAGAAATGACCGTGATTACCGGTATATTTTCGTAAAGCTGAAATCTGTAATTGTTATTTTTTACCCAATGCCTATCTCCTCCCGTCTGCCTCGGTGTGCGGTGTAAGGTGAAGCCACGATGCTGACCGGGCTTCACCTCGGTGAACTAAGCGTCTGTGCTCGGTGAGACTGCGTCTAGCTGTCAATCCACCAGGCACTCACATGTTTGTTTGATGGAACAAATGTGGATAGAAGAAGTGTAACGAGACCGAAACGGCAGGAGAATGCACGTGTATGGTCTTCGAAATGGCACAACAATACTACAAGCTCGTGTATATAGCGTGTTCCTTTCGTTGCGAATCCCTAGTATGAAGAGATCATGAGCCTCTGAATAACAAGCCTCACTACATCTGTCAAGATTATAGGCCACGGTGTGCCATATTATATAGCATGATCTCCCGATATCTCGGCATCGGGACCTTGGGCCTGTACAAGCGGGGGACCTGAGATGCCGCTTAAGCACCAGCAGATATGAATATATAGAGTTTCAGTCTGCCCACGTGTTGATCTTGTTTGTTGCCTTTGCATCCCACTGGCCGGCGCTGCCGACTGTTCCAAGGTCTTCGTCGATTTACACTCAGCTTCCATTCTCTTTTTATTTGTTGAACGCCACAGTACGCGAGCGATCCTTGCGTACTGCTCTTGCTTGATCGCTTTGCTGCAAATTATTTAAACCGCAGGCACGGACGTCTGCCGGTTCAGTCCGTTGTGGGAAAGTCGCAAAAAGTTCCGTTCTAAGAATCGGTGCCAATCCTATCAAGCTCGTGGCCCTAGCACGTCACTCGTGGTGAAGCCTGTTTTGTAACGGCTTAGCCAATGTTATCAAGTCTGATCGAGTTCGGAGGAAAATTGGAATCTGGAAAATGGCATTGAGCCGGTTAGAAGGTGTTCGTATGTATTTCGGCAGTCTTCGCGTTTGGGGAAGCTGATGTCAAGACAAAAACGATTGGTGGTCATGAACATCGTTGGTATCATTAAGAGTAGAGTACTGGCATTGCCAGTCTCTATATCTATATGCTAGTGGATTTGCAGTGTTTTGCGTCCTGTTCTGCTCTTCCGTGGTATCAATGCAGTCTTCCTCGTGCTTGCTCCGTGCGCAATGAAGGCAAAACCGTTAATCGAATTTGTCAATCTACTCCTCGTCATCAGTCTCGATACTCGGAGTCGGCGGATCGGGCGTTGGTGTCGATGAACGTCCCTCGACGCTCATTTCCTCTCGATATGCCATCTGGCCGTATTCGTTTCTCTCCAACACGAAACACCGTTCGGCGTAGACGCCATTTTCGTTCTGGTGACGCCAGGCGGCGCTGAAACGGCGGACCATAACCTTCCTCCAACCACCCACATTAATGGTAATCTGCTTCCACGGGACATCGGGCGTGGCAAGCTGTTTCTCTCGTAGGAGGAACTGAAAAGTGCGCAGGGCCGCATCATAGTCGCGATCCATCCCTGGGTAGACGATTTCGAGGGGATGGAGGACCGTCTGAACATGAAGCGTTAGTGTTTGCAAGCTGCGGAAGCTACAAGTGGCGCGCAGAAACTCCGTCGGATCGCATAGAGCCACGTCCATATCTACTTCCAGTGTGTGCACGAATGGCAGGCCCTGGGCCAAAGTCGCGATATCCTCGGCCCAGAGCGTCGGACACCGTCGGTCCTCATCTCCGAACCCAACATGATCACGAAAACGGAGTACCTGTAGGGAGGCGCCATGTTTGAGAATGCCATCCAAAGGGAAGAGCTGAATGTGACAGGTCACGCTCAGTGTCTGCAGAGCCCGGATGTGATGCGCCACCAACAAATAAAGACCCCCGGTCGCTTCTTGTCGTCTGTCAGCTAGGTGAGCGCTGAAGTCCTCGCAGTGAAGCCGCCGTAGTCCCGCAAGATGGGGGAAATCAACGGCTGTCAGAAAGTTGAAGACAGGCACCGAAATCAAGTCGAGCGATTCGAGCTGAGTAAAGTCCCAATGCAGCCGAGTGTCCTCTTTGGAATGGTTCCAGTCGTAGGACTTTAGAACCAAGTCCTTCAACGGTGGCATGCGCTCCCCCTCTGCAAACTTGAAATTAGTCCCTTGCCCTCGGTCTTCGTAGTGAAATATCTCGAGACGGCGGGACAGCAGGAGAAGCTGCTTCAGAGAGTTTAAGCGTGTCGTAAGCGGCGGGGCGGGACTAGCAAGCTTAAGGGAGACTAGAAGGTCTGTGGGAATGGCTCGCACGTAGGTGTCTCGCAGTTGCCCCTCGAATTCACGCAGTGGCAGGTCCTCGACAAGCAGCTTCGTGCCACTGAACCGGGTTTGTTGGGGATTGAGCAAGTCTGACGGGAGCCAGAGGCGACCCGATCTGAATTCGGCGTCGACGTAGTGCCACCTGCGAAAAGTGTTCAGCAAGTCAAGATCAAAACTATGCAGTCAATCATGACGCACCGCACAGTTTTCAGTCGTTGGACCCTGTCCAGCACCCTGCGAATGCCGTCAGGGTCAAGATCGCTTCGTGCAATCACATGGTTGGTGTAGGTAGACACATTGCGCAGGAGATTAGGATACCGCGAGTCGGCATCTGGGGCAACAATGCGCTCGTTGAGGCATAGAGTACGGTAGGTAATGGGGGTTGCGATGGCCTCGAAGCGCCTTGACAAGCATCGCGCGGCAGCGAGGGCGCGGTCGTCTATTTCCCGGAGCTGGTATTGTAGTGTAAGAAGACGCCGAGCAAAGCAAGCGGGCGGGTGGGAAGAGCAATGGTCAAAGCAGGCCAAGAAAGCTGTAGAAGACATACCTGCTCAAAGATGAGAGCTAGGAGCTCGGAACTTAGGCCGTTGAGAGACCATTTTTGAGGCGCTGCGCGAAGGGAGGATGCGGTAGCCATTCGCCGGTAAATGGCGCTTCCACATGGAGGAGCAGGCGAGAGTCAGGTAAGGTATCGAGGAGAGGTAGTGTAGGGTGAAGAGACCTCGTGGCCGGCACAGAGGGGGGGCGGGGAGGTTAAGGGTCTTATCAACGGTTCCATCAAAGTCGAAGGTGTTGTGCTGTTGAATGGAGCTGGGATGGTTTGAAGTCATGATCCGCTGGTTGACAGACGGGGCTAACCTGTTTGCGGACAATGTCACGAGCGGGTACAGTTTGATGACCAAGTGGCCAGCACCATCAAGCTAGCCGCGTAGCTACTGCGGGACGAGGAGCAACTAGAGGCACCACCCCAAAAACGAAGAGGGAGAAGGCGGAAGGAATGAACAGGACGGGGCCCCGTTAGAGGAAAGTGGATGATGGATGGGCCGAGAGCCGGGCAGGGGATGTGATGTGATTGAGTCAACGACATTAACCTCGCAGGCACTTCTGCAAGATGGAACCAAGGTACCAAGACGCAGGAGGATGGATGGATGGATGGATGCTTGGTTGTGGCCACAGGTCTTTGTGCGTATGGACGGGGCGTAAACGTCAAGATGTACATGTAATGCAGTACTTGGTCTTGAATATGGGGGAAGCAGAATGAGAATGGGGCCCTGCTAAGGGAATTATGGTGACAACTGTGCAAGGGAATGTTAGGGAGAGGCAGGGGCCGGCCCCGGGGCAACCAAAGGATAGGTAGGCAAGAGCAACACCAATAACAAGAGGAGGGCGGAAGGAGAAGCTGCGGGTGAATAAACAGAAAGACAGGGAAGAAGAGGCGGTTGGTCGATGGGGAAGGACGGACTAGAAGAGATGGACGATTGAAGAGGAGAGAGACTTCCCCCCCCCCCCCAAGGCTAATAAGTCAGGCGCCAAAACAGGACAGGACTGGTTTGGAAAGGCATGATGAGACAAGCCAGCCACGGCAGCAACTACGATCCGTAACAGCTCCAGTAGAGGATGATAGCAAAAGATCAGCTGCAAGAAGAATGGTTGCGCGGCACCTCAGGTACGTCGCACATACTAACCGCGTGGAGTCAGACGCTGCTGCGTATCAGGTACTGGTAACAGTGAGTGAGTGCTATTATCAGCAGCAGAGGAGAAGCAGGTACGAACACCTACCTAGGTAGGTAGCTACCTACTTAGAGACAGGAGAGTTTTGGAACCCTGGACATAGAGAGAGCCGGGTGGGGCATAGAACATGTTTCAATTCCCTCGATCCGCCTCGGGACGAGGAACCCCTTGTATGTGCCTACCCTGAGTACCTCGAGGGTTGTGCGCAGCAGGGTGAGATGTCGATCGATGCCTGAGAAGAGGACAAGCGCCGATCGCCCAGGCAAGAGACAGAGGAGGAGAAGCAATAAACTAGAATAAGGATGGATGGCATGGCCGACCTTCTGGATTCCCTCAGAGGTGGTGGGATCGAGGAACGAGTGTGAAAATGCAAAAAGGGTGAGGAATTGGACGTGGATGGAACCGAAGAAGGAGAAGGAGGCGCAAGTCAAGGGAAGGTACGTTTCGCAAGAATGTCCCAAAAAGGCAATGCAGCTTCCAGCAACATGATCCCGGCAGTATCTGAAAAGAGGGTCCCTACCACCTGGCCAATGCGGGGGTTGAAGCAATCGGAGCATTGCAGTCGCCCGCGTCAGACTGTGAGGGTCCGTCCCGCATAAACGCATGCCATGGTAGGTAGGTAAGAAACGTACGTAATCACTCCCAAAGTACCTACGCATAGGCACCTACCTAGGTAGGTACACTACACTACAGGTATTATCTATCGCCTACCCATCTCATTCTAAGGAATTTCCCAGGGTTCCGGCAAGCCGGAAAGCGACAGAGGCTTACCATTCATTCATTGTAATGGCGGCATACTCACGGGCATGACATGCCGACGGTGACTACCTAGTAGGTTCATTCCCAACTATCTATCAATCTGTCATGGCATCGGATAAAGGCAACGGCACCAGCGTGGCGATGGAATTGGCGCTGCTGGCTGCCATGTCGTTGCGCCTTCGACAACTGACGATTGGAGACTTCCTTCGTGGCTATCGCCTACAATTACGAACTGTGGGTCTCGGACTGAGTTCGCAATCTCATCCATACACCACATACTCTGGGCATCACTGGATGATGACAGTCTTGTCAAAACGACTTGTATTCGCGGCCCCCTGCTCCATCAACCCCATCCCACCGGTATATTTGTACCACCCTCGGCCATCGGTGGCCTTGCCAGCATACCTATACCTGGCTAGTTAACGTACGGATATTGGTTCTCTTGGGCGTCAGCATCGATGGCGTGTCATCCCGACCAGCAGCTAGAGTATCGTGTCACTCGGGTCAGCTTCCTCCCACCACCTCCCTCCCTCGCCTGTCACCTGGATCATAATCCAATCGCGAGCCATACCGGGAGCGGACGTATAGCTGAGCGTGGAGGATATAATTGGCGGCGGCAAGACAAGTGTTGCTTGCAGTGGCTGGCCTCAACTCTTACCTTCGTGGCCCAGTGAGTGTTAAGAGACAACAGTGAATCTGAGGACACACGTCCCATGTCAACTTAATAATCGGTCACCCGTCTCGTCCGCTTGCATAGAACAATCTCGTCCCCAAACCAAGGGCCCCTAATTGTTCAACAACTTCGGTGCAGCCTGCGAGTTTCAGCAGGCAAGCCGACGAGTGAGACCTTATGGGCTGAACTAGAGTTAAGATTCGACTGAGCCGGGGAAAGGTCAGCATCATCGATAACTATCCTGGAATCGGCAATATTCAGTTATCCGGGCTGGTACCTAATTCCCAGCAAATAGACTAGATGCGATTTGCTCGTCTGATTTTGCATATGGACCCCTGCAGTATTTGTTGTCAAATAGGGGCCCCCGGATCTGCTGCACCACCCAGCATCGGCATCCCACCACACCCACTGTTCGCTTCTGTTGCATTTGTCTATGTGCTTCCGTCCTACAGTTAGTTCTGAGGGTACTGCAGCTCAGTACATTGGCCCTGCACACGTACGTACTTGTCGACACTCGACATGTCGACGAGGGGGAGCCTACCAGTCGACGCGAATAAACACTACTCGGCCCAGCCTTTGTCGACCGTGCCGTGTCGTCCGGCATCCTGCTACTTGCACAAGGCAGGCAGGCAGGCAGGCAGGCAGTCATGTATCCGCAGGACCTGGTTTCTGTTATTTGCGGGGTGCAGTATAGGGAAAAGGAAGGATTTCAGAGCATACATCCCGCATCTAGTCACCGGTGGCCTTTTGTAACTGCAGACCATCACTGCTTGCCGCAGTATATGTTCATGTGCGGATACCACTACTTATGCATGCACAGGTTGACGAGCGAGCCGCATTGGGTTCGAGTCGCGATGTCGGTGCCAAGGAAAACGTTGACAGGCCACAAGCAGGTCAGCATGCATGCGGTAAGGGCTCTAACACCGATTGGGTATATGACCCCGCCACCAGCTGCCGCAAAGGCAGCATTTTCCTAACCCATCTACTCCGTAACTTGGAGCGGGACAAACTTTTTGCGGATAGTGCACTCACAATTGTTCTCGCGACTCACAACCCCACGGACTACTGCCATCCTCTCCCCCCCCCCCGGGCGCGCGAGCATATCACTTTACTCTCTGGAGTTGGTTGGTTGGTTCGAGTTCCGCCTTTAATACAGAATGATGGCAGATTAGTCACGGCTAGACAAACATGCGTGTCCCCATCTCCCCGAAAGCCCCTTTCTTCGCGCCAAAACACGGCTGGTGGCCTTGGTTCCCGAACAGAGTTGCGGGCTCTGACACGGCCCGTCCAGAGCGTCCTACTATGTACAGTGGACTCTGTCATGGTTCGCCCACACCGATTTTCCCGCCAGACGGACGCACAGAGCCCTAGAAGGCGCAACGAGCGTGATGTAATGTAAGCTACCTAGGCGAGGGCGGTCGATCTCCGTTCCATCAGCCGCATCGTCTGATATCCGTCCAAAGATTCCAGCGATGCGAGTGGTCCGCTGTACCCATGCAAAGTTCCCTGCACAAACAGCTTGCACAAGGTTTTTTCCACGTTGTATCCTAGCTGACCGGTCCTTGACGAACTTTCTTCACCAATCCCTCCCCTGTGGGTACTGGGCAAGCCTTGATTGACTCCTTGTCTCGAACATGTCTACGAATGAGCTGACACACGTCCAGTTCGGTGACTGGGTTTTATTTCTTTCTTTTTCTTCCCCCCCCTCTTCTCCTGCCACCGCTTGTGCCAGGCTTGGTCAGGATAATTTGAGTTGAACAAGGTTGCATTTGACGTCTTGATCGGGCCCGCCATGTCCTTACCACCCCTCATCTTGAACCCGCCGCAACTCCGGCTCGGGCGACCTGAGCATTATGCCGGCTTCAAGCCTGTTCGTCCCAAACGCCTGGCTAGACTCGCGGTACTTTTCTGTTATGGGGCGTCGTTGAAACAAGGCTGACGGGGAGAGAGCTCAGAGCTCCCCTGCTCTAGAGAAGTCAGAATGCGACAACTTTTCAGGCTAGGCTGGGATAGATACCTGGGTATCTCCATGGTATGTGTTCTTAAACCTTATGCTGTGTTGGGCACCGAGCATGGCACATTTACTGTGTTTTCATGACTGTGCATGGTTAATAATGTGTACCTGTGCGGCGACCTCGAGAGGGACCGCCTTGTATCAGCACCTTAGTTCAGGCCAGGCTCGACCTGGGACGGTATGCTACTCTAGACAAGCATGCTGTCACCTCCATGGAATGAAGCTTCAGACGTCAAAGAGAGGGAGAGCCGCCCTGACCTTGACATTTCATGACGAGACAGATGGTGTTTGCAACCCCAGTACGTTCCATTTTCAGGCGGTTTGCTGTCCAGCTTTGCCGGTCAAAATTGGCCTCGAGAGGGTGCCCGAACCGTCGCAATTGAGATTCTCTTGTCTTGACCTGAGTCTGTTTAGGACTGCGTTGCGGTGACAATGCGCCTCGATGTCTCACACCTACCTACCACAACGGTGACTGGTTCTGGGATTGGCGTATTGTCTGCAGAAATTTAGGTCCACATCGACCATCGGGTAAAGTGTGAACCACATTAGTTTTACTCCAGTCAGTCGATAGCCGGGCCTGTCCGTGGCGTGTTGAAGAGAACGCTGAACTTCCAATGGCTTGCGTCCACGCAGAAACTTGGAGCCACAACGGTCGCAAAGGCGAACTAATGGCAATGAACACGCCAGTCACAGCGCGCCTGATCAGCGACACAAGACCGCCATCCTGACGGCCATCTTTCTTTTATTTCATCCCAATCACCTTTGGCCACAGGAGCCGGTAGTTGGGCTCGACGACGCTACTGCCCGATGGCCTCCCATTCCACCCCGAACCAGGGCAAGCTTTTGATATAGCTTGCTGACAAACAATTTAGGCAGTGAGTAGAATGGTGTTGTATAGTCTGAACCGCCTGCAACATGTATTAGATGTTAATTTGGAGTTACTTGACCGGACAGCAAAGAAGTATGTCTTGACATCAACCTCTATAAGAATCTTGAAGGAACAACATTAGCACATACGATCATACCCACCGGAAAACTCGGGATCCCGTTCGCTCTCCCATAGATAAGCCGGTGAGGGCCGGATTAGTAGTTGGGTCGGTGACGACCAGCGAATACCTGGTGTTGTATGTAATTTTTGGCCATATATATTGCTTTCGTTATCTCCATCCCCCTCCCGTAACGGAGGAACTAGAGCAACCTTTAACCAGATGACCGATTCGACTAGCTCCTGTTTCACAATGCAACCTTGCGTTTATTGTCAAAGCCATCGTTTCTTTCCGGGCCCCACGAGACAGGGCTGCGAGAACTAATAATAGTTCTTTTGTCGTGGCCTTTGCTCCCGTTCAACTTCGATAAGACGAACGACCACTGTAGGGAACGTGTTGCTCCCAAGAAAGGAGACACCTCACCAATAATCAATCAGAAGCCCAGATCTAAGGCAATCAACCCAGAAGGACGTGAGGGCATGTTTCCTCTGTATCATTGGTTCAAATGACGAATCCTCGTAGGTACACTTTGCGAGAATGCAGCGGTTCGCGGCCACGTGGTGATTGGTAGGCAGGGTCGACTTAGAGACCCATCAAACATACAGCTGTAGTGATCAGCAGTACATGGAACTCCGGGTTGGTGCGAGTAGTGGTCAAGAGACGGTCGCCATCTACCTCACTGACGTAGAAAGGCTGTGTGATATTTGGGATGGCATATTCATCGCTCGTTCCGGGCCGACAAAATCTAACGAAGAAGCATGCGGCAGTTCGCCTGCTTCATATTAGTCACTCCCCTCACACATGATGATTAGGAACACATAATAATTAGGAGCGGCAGCAAGAGCCAAACCTAAGCGAATTCAGTTCTGGCAACAGCAGGGCAGATTTAATAATATAAGTTGCTCCTTGGATGCCACCAGGCCGATACATGGTGCTGCTATGTGTGGGTTAGAATCCACACACTGGACTATCCATTAACACAAAGAACCGACGATGTACCCAAGATGGAACGATAGCCGACTCAGAGTTAAAGGAGTCCACTTGCGTCCACAACAGTAGGGCGGTCTTCAGCTTACAGTGCTCGTAGTGTTGTGGGAAGAGACGGGCACGTCCATAGATCGAAGGCGGCGAGTATTGCATCCACACGCCCATTCCGCTGAAAGATAGGGATTAAAATGTAGGCTTTTGGTATGCACTGTTCATGATACAAATCTCAGTTGGCGCACATGCCCGTATGTTCCAGCACATTACTCTCTCAGTCCTTGCTGCCGCGTCCCGGAAGCCGAGGGTGAAACGAGAGTTCTGTTGACGGGTAAGACAGACGGATATCCGGCAAATGAGAGAAAAGAGACATGACTTGCGTCTTTGATCTCTCTCTCTCTCTCTCTCTCTCTCTCTCTCTCTCTCTCTCTCTCTCTCTTTCCATATGTTCATCGACTCTATCCGCTTTCTTTTTCATCCGTGATGGACCCTTTGTCCATAGCCCACATAACCCTCTCTTCCCGATCATCGGCAGCATCTCCCTCGAGTGCTCGGTACCGCGATATCCAAAAGCACAGTGTACTTTTCCCCAATGCCAAGTTGAGCCGGAATTGTAAACCAGCGGCCGGGATCAGGCAAATATGAAACAGAATCTGACAAACCTGTCGACCGCAGGTCACTAGAGGTAAGGCAGCTTTCGAGGGAGACATGGACAAAAGGAGGTAGCAAAGAGATAGAAAAGACATAAAAAGGATGCACCCCCCAAGAGTAAGCAAGAACTTCAATCATAGACAAGGAGGGGCAAGAATGCGGGACCAAGTGGTTGGTTTTGGGCCATTAGCCAACAATAGCACTCTCCTCTGTCACCATGAGCTTACTACCTATGCTGAGAAACGCGATTGCTTCTTTCCTGGCAAGGTACAATGCTTGACCGAACCAGTTCCCGAGCGGTGGCAACTCACTGACCTAAAGCCAAGGGCATCCAAATGTCCTCAATTCTTTGTATGTGTTGCGAAAAGAGTGTGACACCGTCATTATAAAGCATGCAAAAGAATTCCATTTGGGAATTTGTCGTAAGTGATTTACAACCCATGAGCCTTCAAATATCTGTGCCAAGTAGATGAAGATACACAACATCAGAACCCAAAATGAAATAACGAGATTTGAAAAAGGCTTAAACGAGAAGAGGGAAAATGGCAGAAAAGATCAAGATAAACGGTCCGATTCCATTCAGGTTTCCCTAGCCAGACGCCGTGCTTTGCTGATGCCTATACCCAAAGATTCTAACTCTGCTCATCGAGCTGGCGAATCTCTCTCAATCTGCGATCGCATTGCAGACAGACGTCCATTTCTGCTGATCAAGGCTGAGGATCAACGTGCTCTAGAATTTGATGCTGATTGACATGCCTGATTAACATGCAACAAAAAAGCATAACAGAACCCTGCGTTCCTCTGAGCCCACAATAGAAATCAATACCTATACCCTGAATCTTTCTTCTTGGAGCTCTTGGGGGTCGATTCGTAAAGGTCATCATCTGAGTCTTCGTGGAGTGTCTCTGCGCGATTCCTGAAATCGCTGGGCTGAACAGGATTACCACTCAGGGGTGCAGGCGTAGTGGCAGCGTCAGCACCATGCATTGTAACCTTACCCAGAGCACTGTCTTGCCGTCCCAAATAGCTTGGGGTGGAGTTGAAGCCCGGGTGATAGGGTTCAAAACCCAGGCGTGGCTCTTCACCATGGCGTCCCGCCGCGCTACCAGATCCTGAAGGTCTGCTAGAGGAAGAGTAGCTGTTTTCTTGCTGGGGATCTCTGAACGGATCTTGATCTTCCACCGGGTGTTGATGTTGCGCTTTTGGGGGAGGACCGGGAGGCGGCGCGAACGACTCCGATGCCTTTCCCTTGCCGTTGCCTTCAGCTGGTCTCGTTGGTATGGGAGGAGCTGGTGTCGAACCAGAGGACGACGACTGCGCCTGGTGCCAGTCTTGCGGACGATTCGGGTACTGGTGTTCGGCCGTCTGAAGATTCACGGGGCTTGCGTTATCTGACCGTGGACCAATGCCGAGCTGCTTACGGGCGCCAAGAACTGCTCTCTGATGTTGGTTAAGTGCCGACTGGAGTTGTTCATTCGTGTCGATTAGGTGTTCCATCGTGTCGTTGTCAGGGGAGGGGTTCTCCGCCACCATGTACATCTGTATACTTCTTGAGGCGCTCTGGCATCGGTCGGAGAATTCCTTGATCAGGTCGTTGTCAATCACTTCTTGGGGAGGCGTGTTAACTACAACCTGAGAAAGGAGCTTAGCAGACGTCCGCGCTTCCTCCAGTCTGCTCGCGAGCTCCACGGGATCGGGCAAAGTCCGATTGGTATGGCTTCGAGCAAAGTAGTTCTGAGAGTGGGGGTTGAATGGTGGTGCATTCATGGTCCTGGGCTCGGGTCCCATCGTCGGTTGTCTTGGAGGCTAGAGAGGCATGTCAGTTAGTTGAATAATGCAGACTGGTTTAGAAGGACTCTTACGCCATATTGCTTGTAGCTGCGCTCTTTCTCTTTCTTCCACATGGAAATCAACTCCCCAAGCCCTTGGTCGTCAATTTTGGTGGCCTCAAAGGTATCCAGCGTCTCCGATAGTATTTGTCTGACGCTAGGGTCGCGCGTAGACCGGTATAACTCCTTGACGGTATCCGCGAACTTCTTGTCCATGTTGCGCGTGAAGGTTGGGCCGGGATTGTCTGTTAGGATGCGGACGAGCATGATCGCATTGTACTGCCACGAGGATTTGGCATGGTTGTCCTTGGCCAAGTATTTACGGATGACACGCGCGCACTCGGCGGCGGCGACAGGGGAAGACTCGGCAGCATCGACGATGGGCGGAAGGTAGAGGACTTCGTCACCCTGGAATACCGGTCAGTAAGCAACTTGAAAGGAATCGAGGACATGACAAGGACGAGCATGCATACCTGAGCATTGGGGCCACCGGATTCGCAAAATTGTCTCTAAGTGCGAGGTAAGCAACGGGTATTGGACTTGAAAGGACGGGGTTTTGCGTACCACACTGCGCGTAGCGATAGCTTCGGGCGTCTCGTTCTGCGGGTCCGACGACGCCGCCGACGCATCGCTGGGTCCACTGAAGCCTTGAGGAGAGCGACGTCAATAAGCACTATTTCGGCGATGACCCTGCATACCCATGCTGGAGAGGACAAGAGGCAGAGCGCTCTCAACTCACTATTTGTCGTTCGCTTCTTGATGGTGCTCATCATGCGATTAACGCTAAGCCCCTTCATGGCCTTCATCTTTGCGGTCGTCGTCTGGACAGGCGTGGAAAGCAAAGCAGGTGGGGGGGATGGGTTTGGGGCACGGATGCAGGGACCCCTCAAATGGGTAAGGGATGGGCTGACCGATTCGAAGCCGAGGAACCGGACGATGGGAGAGGACGGCGGAAGGTATCACTACCAGCAAGCTGACAGGCGATGACGGATGTCTGTGTCAAGGTTTCGCGCAAAAGCAGAATGGCAGCAATGCGGGAGGGAGGGAGTGCGTGTGGCAGGCAGCGGCAGAAGTTTTGAGGAATGAAAACGAGCAGGGCCTGTTACGAGCTGCAGCCTGAAGGTGACGCTCGGAGGTAAGCTGGCAAAAAGGGAGGTAAAGCAAGGTGGGACGGGCCAGACGAACGGGGGGGTTATCTTTAATTAATCTTCAGCCCAGTGAGTGTCCCGCGCTGGTCCACGGGGTCCTTTTTCAAGCGTGTATGGGGTATGCGTCGTAGTGCGTGCGCGTGAAGACGCAGCGTCAAGCGTGAGAGAGCGACGGCGCCAGCAAGGGTCAAGGTCGGGTGGGTTTGTCTGCGCCTCTTAACGTGCGAAGCGGAAGTGACTGTGACTACCTAGGTACCTAGGTAGTGGTATTGAATGCCGGCAGCGCAGCGGAAGTCTCGAGTTTTGCGAATGCCGAAGGGGCCTGCAGGGCCTGTGTTTGATACCTTCAGAACCATGCTTGCTATAAGGCGCCGTGGCCAATCGTCTTTGCCGGTAGCTGGATTGGGAGAGGTGCGTCGTTTAATTAGACGGTATGGGAGAGATGTAGGTGTCCGTCCGGCGAGCGAGTGCGTATATGCAGTTGTTCCTGGCAAACAATGTCTGTGTACTACATTGCACCAATAAGTGTATACGTAGTAGCAGATGCAAGCTGCATGGCTTTGGAATCTGGATGAATGCGTACCTACCTACTTACCTACTTTTTTACCTACCTACGTAGGTACGTAAAGTATGTGGGAAAGGACAGACCGTGTACTGTTAGCTGGTGCTTCTCTCAGCTCAAAGTGACGAAAGCTTCCGCCCTCCCCGAAGGTGCCCAGTGAGCGTGACTGAGGTACAAATACAAGGCGATACCCCTTGGGGTCGCCAGGTACACTGTAATGGTTAACCAGTGAGCGTGACGACGACCAAAGGTAAAAAGATGAGAGACGACGGGAGTTGGGATTCCTTGCTCCGATCGCCATCCAATACGCAGCACTGACCTATGAAAGGTGGTACCTACCTACCTACCTACCTACCTAGTTTAGCTAGTATCACTTACTTACCCAAGGTAAGGTACGGTTGGGTTAGGTATGTAATGTACCTAACCATATACCTACCCAGGTAGGTACCTACGCATACATCGGGCCTACCTAGGTAGGTAGTACACACCAAATCGCACCCTTGTTGAGCCTGCCCAGGACAGAAAAACGATACCAACCATCGTCAAGTTCTAGAGTACATTGTACTTTCTTAAGCACTGCTTGCTAACCTGATGGATGGTTTTCCCTTTCTTTCCTGGAGAACGACCACGTCCATATCGGGGTTGTATCAATCAGAGGCAACCCCCCGTTTTGATGTGTGCGGGTAAATGGGCCCAGGCGAGATTCATGGCACACATACTTAATCCAGGGTCCTCCTTCACACAAGATCGGACTGCTGTCCTGCCATGGTCTGCTTGTTCTGACTGGTCTGTCCCGACTGATACTTCATCGAAGAAGACTCGTATGGCCTTGGATTCCCTCCTTTCTTCTTCTTTTCTTTTCCTTCCTCTTGGCGAACAACCGTGAGATATTGTCCTTCTTGTCCCCGAACCCTTGATACCGGCCAGTGCCGTCCGCTCCAGATTACTCAACACATGCTCCTCGGTCGAGCGCACTTACACTGTCATTTATGTAAAGTTACATCTGTCTGTCTGTCTGTCTGGCCGCCTGTCTACACAGCCTCCCATTTCCACGCAAGCACTTACACTCTCGCACCGCTTACGTCCATCGACAACAGCGCCACAGGACCCACTGGATCGTGTCATCTTTTGGTCTTGTCCGCCAATCGAAGCACCAGGCATCAAATGCCGCGCAAATCACCACGTTTAGCGTCCTTGTATCATCTGTCTCCAACTTGTTCACCTCACTTGCTAGCCAAGGCGCTTCCCGCGGGATGTTCTCGGCCACGGCGCCCACGTGTACTCTGCGACCAGCTGACCAGCATCTTTTGGAAACCCAGGTATTGGTTACAAATTCATTATCGACTACTACACGATACATGCGTAAATAGTATTATGGCGCGGCCGGCTGTTGATAATGTGTTTCCCCGGCCCGACATAAACTGGATATGCTTGACCGGGTACCATGACGCGCATGCACTATCTAAGACAAGTACTCGTCTCCTTCGTCTGACTCGTCGTCGGCCGACACGTCTTCCACAATTAGGTTTCCTGACCGCCCAATCTTCTGCGCCATCGTCTCCTCCTTGCTAGGCTCGTACACGACCCGGGGCATTACAGATGCGATACGAAACTGGTATGTGTGTTCGTAGTCTTCGGGCTGCACCGGCGACTTCTCCGTACCTTCCTCAGGCGATGCCAACACGTCGTAGCATTCCACAAATGCATAAAGTGATTCCATCGTGGTATCGTTCTGGAATCTGCGCACAATCCTCCCGGCGCCAGATGACTCGGGCATCTTCAGAGCAATCCGGACAACGTCTTTGCTACTCGCTGGTGGCTCATCTTCTATTGTCGTCGCCCGCCAGCGTTTCCACTTCTCGCGCTGTTCCTCGCGTCTTGCGGCAGCCTCGGCCTCTTCCTCGGCTTTCCGCGCAGCCTCCGCCGCAGCCTTTTCTGCTTCACGCCGTTGCCGTGCCCTCTCCCTATCCCTGGCAAGCGAGCGTTCGTAGGCGGAATCCTGTTCGTTCCTGAGGCTCCGCGTCACTTCCTGTGCTGTTCTTTCAGCTCGAACGCCTGCCAAGTCCGGGGCATATCTGTCGAGGGCGGCCTGTGCCTCTGAAAGATATGTAGAGGCCGGCATTGGCCCAGCCAGGCGCTTGATAATACTCATTCTGGTGCTTCCTTCCTTGGGTGTGAGGCATACGATGGCCGAGAACGGGTACTTCGTGCAGTTGTATTCTTGGGCAACCTGGTATGCTTCCGAGTCCAGAATGTTGCCGCCCCACACAATTATGTTGTTCGCTGGGTCGTTGATGAAGCTGACCACGTCCGGGGCCAACAAAGTCTCTCTCGTGAAGGATTCTGTGTCATCGTGCTCGGGCGACATGAGGACGACTAGCAGAAACTTGAGCTCTTTTTTGGCCTGGTCTTGGGCCTGGGCAATGCCCCCCTCGAACCACGGTAGATCCGCACTCCCATACTCTTCTTCAAATTCACGCTTGAATCGCGCAGCAGTATCCCGGGGCATCAGCATGCGGCGCCCGTTGGTGCTCCTGAGCCCAGTCCCCGGCCCACTCGTAATGGCCCTTGGCCGAATCTGCCTCGGAAGGAAGTTGAGTAGGTAGAAGACCGTGCGGAAAACCTTGGACGCAATACTGTATCCGATGCTGAAGGGTGCCAACAGCAGCCCGATCAAAAAAGGCGGTCGGTGGATGGTGTTCGGCCGGGGAACGATGCGCGGCGCGGGGTCGGGACGGTCTCTTCGGGGAGCTTGCGGTCGACCTGCCGAGGCATGCAGGCTTTCTTGGAGGTTCTCATGCCGTGCTGTTGTGCGCGGAATTCCATGTGCCATGGCCTCTGCGACTGGGTCAGGACCTTCGCCGTCAAAGAACTTGGCGATGGCGATCTACGGACACGATGATCAGCGCAACTGACAAACAAAGTGCATCTGGGTTCGTATAGCAGGACTTACCTGGACGTTCCATTGGGATCGCTGCAGTAATGGTATTGCATCCTTCAGGTCTTGATTTGTGACACTGGTATACTGCTGTAGAGCCTCTTGCTGACTTGTCGATAGCTGTCCCAAGTCCAGATCTCCACTCTCCGCCATTTTGACAGCTAGACGTGGATAATAATCCAAGGATCAACGGGCAACGTTGCGATATGCTGCAAATGTGATACTGGGTTCAACAGTCCATGGATGAGATAGTCAACGAGCAAGGGTCGAGCTGGTTATGGGCCAGGGATCAAGTGCTTGGTATCGGGAATTACGCCTGAAAAGAAGTCAAGATGGGGGTACAGTAGTTCGAAGGGACTAATTGGGAGGATGGCGCGTGCCGGGAGAAGTCGGCAGGTCGGTCAAAGGGTCAAAGGGTCTGGCAGGTAGGTGTTTGGCTAGAGGGAAAGAGAGGCTGGATATACTAGTGGGTTTGATAGAAGCTAACGGGTGGTAGTCTGGTGACGACACTTGTCCAAGGCCTCAAGGTGGAGGTACCTGGGTAAGGCAGACTAGGTACCTCGCCTCCCAGGCACCAGTCCAGATGTACCTAAGGTAAGTGAGGAGGGTACCTGCTTGTCTGTTTGATAATTGAGGCCTGAGGTACAGCATCTGCAATAATCCGAGCTCGGAACGCCGGTGCTTACCTATGGAGAGGTTTATCGCTTAGAAGCATGGTACTCACACTGTCTAGCAGATACATAGGTAGGTACTCGTAATATCTGGATACGAAAGTGATTCGTGAGGTTTACCGCCTACTTGCATAACTTGCTTACGAATAGATGGTTGAATCAAGGTCTACTAGATGAATATAGCAGGAAGTGAGGAACCTGAGGGGATGAGATGAGGGGGGACACATGATTCAGATCCCATGCATTTAATGAGGGGAGCAGCCAAGTTCAATGTTGTTATTGCAGCTCAAATAATGGGCGATAAACGGACTCGCACTCAGTTAGTCCGCTGCTTCAGCGCACCTTTCACACACATTTAGCGTAAGGCAAGGGAAGGTCCAGCGCCGGAGAGCATTGACTACTAGTGGCCTTGAAGTTACGGCGGTGTGTCATCATCCCGCCAAGGGGTCAAGTCGTCTCCGGTACTCATCTCCCACCAAGCACGGCACACCACCGACAAGATCCGTTTCTCTGCCTGCCCGACCTCTTCTGCAGGAAACACGGGGGGGCATCTTACCTCATCGCGTTCCCACCGACACCACCGCTCTCCGCCGTCGCTGTCACCGGTCCCTTGTCCAGCTACGTCTTCTTATCTACGGTGGGCTGCAGACATCCTCCTCGCCTCGGCGCGCGCGCCTACATCTAACCCTGCCTTACCGCCGTTACCCTATTCCAACGACTACGCCTTACATCATCCTACCTTTACTGAGCTCGTCGAATTGATCACCAGCCGACCTCACCACCAACTCTGTTCGGACATCGTGCGTGTCCATGACCGAGACACGTACCCCACCAAAAGTGTTCGAGCCATGGGAAATGTCTGCAAGGATCAAGTGCGTCCGCTCAAAAATCGACCCCCGTCCGCCTTCGCGCCAGCCCCACGCGAGCTCCCGTCCTTCAGTGTTCTCCTCTGCCCGCCTTTGTCTTCTGTTCCCTCCCCCGCCCAAACTAGCCTGGTCACTTCCCCGTCCTCACCCAGCGCGCGCGCATCCTAGCCATGAAAACGACCTCGACGACAGTTCGATCATGGGCTCTGGATTTGGCTGACTCTATGCAGACGTCGTAGCGTCGACCAGGGCGGCAAACTTCTTTCCAATCGAACCTATTGACCATGGCGACCTCGCGGTACCCCCAGTCCGACCTTCGTCGACAAGTTGGGTCGCCAAAGCCCAAAACCCGAGGCGAGTGGACGCGCTCATACACTTTTCCGGCCACTTTGCCGTGACATCACAGCTGACATATCGTCAATTGCATCAGAAAACAAAGAGACACTATGCCGAAACGTACTTATCTACGGGCACTGCCGATACGAGAATTCGGGCTGTGCCTTTAACCATGACCAGAACCGATCGAACTCGGTTCAGAACAGCCCCGGTGGCCAGAGTAATCAGTCTGACTTGTAGGTGTCCATCCGCTACGCTGCCTTGTTTTGTTTTTTTCTTCTCTCGAACCACCATGTCCGATCTCCTGCCTCAAACGACCGGAACTCGGTGTTATCACCCTCTTCCCTCCCGAAGCTCTCCTCCGGCATTGGGGAGGGGGAGGCGGGTTATTTGCTGTTGCGAGCCCTCGGTTGAGGCTGCGATAGGAATGTCGTAGTCTCTTCGCTTGGTAGTTGCACACATACATGGATGACACCGCGTCTATACCAAGGCTCTCGACAAGGACGGAGAGGGATATACCTTGCCGTCCCGGCTGGAAGTACTGTGTCTTCAAAAACGTCTTGGACAGCGAAAGCTCTCTGTACCTTGAGTTACTGGCTTTCTTGGTATAGTCAGATCGGTTGATCTTTGGAGAGAGATTGTAACGCTGGACCTTCAGTGCCGTGGATGATGTGACGAATATACCAGAGTTATCAGTTTCCAAACGTCGAAGCAGCTCCGTACCTGGACGATAGAACTTTACAGAGTATGGCTGACATATGTACTCCCTCCCATAGTGCGAGAAAGGCGCTCAATGTCGACTCACCGTCATTCACTCCGGCCGGGCTGCCGTCCGCAGCATCACCGAACGCAAATACACTAGGTGGCCCATCAAAGAAATCAACATTTTCCTCACAAGCAGCCAGTGCAGCTGTCTTTACTCCTAGGGGAGCAGGCTGTACGTCATCGCCCTTTTTTTCTTTTCTTATCCTTTTTTCTTCTTCTTTTCCTTTGGATGAGTGAAGTCTTAATGCTAACACTCCCCTTTTGTAGCTGCGACACCAGCTGCCGCCCCGGATAGCGAGACTTCATCAACCATTTTTAACCCCGCAACCTTTCGAGAATTCACCCCTTCAAATTTTGAACTGAGTACCGGGGTAGGAACACAAAGACCCTTTATCCAGCCATGGTACTGTAGACTAAAGGTCCTTCTAGATAACCGCCAATGGCCCCGCCTCAGACACAGGGCTCTCATATGACCCCTTTACCATGCCCAGCGTTGGCCAGGCTTTGCCGGCCACACCCTTCAACCCATATGCGGATGACCCGACTGGCCTTGCTGGCTCAAGCGCGGCCTACTTTCAACATCAAAATGCCTACACAACCCCCCTACAGCCCGTAAGATCCACTAGCTGGGAGTTGAATGTGGCGACACTAATCGAAGGTAGCTTCAATACCACCTGTATGCTCCGGTGGGACCTTACAGAGACGACTTGTTGCCATTCCAGAGACAAGTACACGATTTTTTCTTGCCCGAAAAACTTCGCGAGGAAATGCAACGCAAGTCTGAGGCCTTGCAACAGGTCATGCCGAGTAAGTTGAGACAAGATTTGAAAAGATGCTTGAAGCTCATGTCACTACAGACTCAACGCTTCCTCCGCTTGATAATTACTATTCGCTCGTTCCTCTTGACACTAGTCATCGAAAGAGCTCTAGCGTATTCGGTTACACCACCTGGGTATACAAGGCGACGTCTTCGAAGAGCGGGAAAACCTACTGCCTCCGACGACTCGAGGGTAAGTTTCACGATCAATCATGGTTGGAACCAAACTGACGTAAATCAGGCTTCCGGCTGACCAACGAGCAATCCATTCGCTCGGTGAAGGAATGGCGGAAACTCAACAACGGCGGCGTGGTTACAATTCACGACGCCTTTACCACTCGGGCGTTTGGCGACAGCTCTCTCTTTTTCGTTCAAGACTACCACCCTCTATCCAAGACACTTGCCGAGGTACACTTTGCCCAACCCAACACGCCTCATGGCACACGCTTCAACGCCAAGAACCCCATCGCTGAAAGTGTCTTGTGGGGTTACGTATCGCAATTAGCGAATGCATTGAAGGCTATCCATGCCTTGAACCTGGCTGCACGCTGCCTGGACATGAGCAAGGTGATAGTCACCGATAAGAATCGCATTCGGCTTAGTGCCTGCTCCATCCTGGATGTGGTCCATTTCGAAGCTCGTCGCCCGGTCCAGGAGCTGCAGCAAGAAGATCTAATCCAGTTTGGCAAGCTGATGCTTTCCTTAGCAACTAATACGCCGCCCAATCAGCTCACCAACCTGAAAGGGTCCATGGAACAGATGAGCCGAGTATATTCTAAGGAGCTCACTGATACCGTCTTATGGCTCTTAACTCCAGCTCCAGCAGGTACCACACCCAAGGGAATCGAGGAGTTCGTCCGGGGCATTGCTGTTCACATGGTGGCCACGCTAGACGCTAGCCTGCAAGAGGCTGACACGATGAAGTCGGAACTGTTCCGAGAATTGGAGAACGGCAGACTAGTGCGCTTGATGGCCAAACTTGGTACCGTCAACGAGAGACAGGAGTTTGATGGTGACAGGGCATGGTCAGAAAATGGCGAACGATATATGCTGAAACTCTTCCGCGACTACGTCTTTCACCAAGTCGATGCAAACGGCAATCCGGTGGTGGACATGGGTCACATCATCCGGTGTTTGAACAGACTTGATGCTGGCAGTGACGACAGGATCTGCCTGACAAGCCGAGATGAGCAGACGAGCTTCGTAGTCAGTTATAAGGACCTGAAGAAGCAACTCGGCAATGCGTTCGGTGACCTTCTTAAGGCAGGGAAGCAATCGACGGCACGAGGATTCCAGGGATCCTCTCACTAGAGCTGGGAGAGTTGGAGGGCTTTCTGTCCCGGTTACGGTTATTACCGTCGGCATCAACCCTCCGAGAAATGACTCTAGTTATCTGGAGCTCGGTCCCCGCGGCGAGATGAACAAAGAGACACGCAGGGCTTGGGCGCGATGGCCTTTCAACATTGGTTTACGGTGTTGGATTCTGGATCGACGGTTGGAGCTGTGCGTTGGAGGATAAACAGGCGAGTAGTGCGAGATGGGCAGCACTGGCGAATTCGAGCGTATAGGAGCCTACCGGCCAGGCAGGGAAAGCGATGCAAAGAAGTATAGAAATGGCGATAGTTGGCCTCGCTGGATGCGAGGCCTCTCACTCTGGAGCACAGGGAGGATATAGTGGCGAGGAGAAAAGATTAACGAAACCAGTTTCAACGTACATGTTCCGTTGCGTGGCCCAGCGAGAAGAAACGTATCGATGGGTCGGTTTGTCCATCTTCCGGAACGATGCACGTCAGATCCTTTTGTCGCCATCATGTTCGGCGCCAGAGTTCCCTTCATTTCAGCCAGCGTCTTTGGTAGGTGTCGACATGCCATTACCACTCAGGGTCCTGTTGCCGGGGTTTACAGGCCCTGACACAGTTGTGCCGTATACTAGGCCACGGCTTTCCCTTTTTGGTTCTTTCATGCCGACTGTTCAGCTTTATCCCTCGCTAGGTCCAGGGGCCAACATTGGCAGTCCCTTTCGCCTCAACCATACCACGAAGTCATCCCCCACCGTTTTCACTGTGGCTCCACCCGAGCGAACATCATTCCTCATCAGGCTGCGCAAAGGGATTGGCTATGGGTTCGCTGCCATCGACAGGACTGACAAGGACGAGCAGGGTTCCGCGTGCAACGACGAGGCCGAGCGATCTTGTTGTTTCGTTTCCTTCCTCGTCTGTTTCGTTCAAAAGACGTGTCAGCATTTGGATTTCGCCAGGTATCCAGTGAGTAGGCTTACCTCTCATGACCTCCTGCACTTCGTCCAAGACTAGGTTCATCAAGGCATCGTATCCCTTGAGTGTGCCGGTAACTTCGCACGTTGCAGGTTAGCGGGGTTTCCTCCCTCCCCTGGGTGACATGTTGTCGGGAACGGGTATGAGCAAACCAACCTTCGCGCCCGCCGTTGAACTTTACGGTGATCTGTTTATCCATGTACTTTGACAGGTCGAGGATATTCTCCTTCTTGGGTCTCTCGCGGTCGCCGCCGGACCCCTGGGCTCCTCCGCGGTCGCCGCCACCACCGCCTCCGCGTCCTCCGCCTCCACGTCCGCGGTAGCCGCTGCCACCACCAGCTCCTCGACCGCCGCCTCTGTGTGATCCTCTATCCGCCATTGCGCGTGTGTTCGTGCGTGCGTGCGAGCGACTGTATTGTGTATTGTAGGGGAGGGGGAGGAGGGTGTTGGTGCGTGGATGCTCTCGTAGTGGTTACGACAAAAATATCACGAGCTGCCTGCTTGTAGCAAAATCAGCCGATGTGCCCTCGCAACTGTTTTCTTGGTCGTGTGTCGAGCACAAGGAGGTGTCGGTGGTTGTCTTGAGTGACGTCGTTGAGGGTGCTTGCTCACCTGCGGGCCTTGGGGGTTGAAGTCGGTGGCTCGGCGCGAGGAAAATAGAGAAGCTTGAGCTTGGTCCGGGCTGTGGTGGGGCTTTTTGGGGCGTTCAACGTGGTCCCCCGCCGCGTTCAGAGCCCCGGTTTCCGTGACTGGCCAGGCCACCTTCGGTTTTCGGGTCAACTCCAATAGGTAGGTAGGTAGGTACCTATCATTTGGAAGACACAATGAAAATGGGAATCTCATATGGAATATTCGGCTAACGGATCAAGAGTGGGAGAGGGGGGACGGTTAAATGGCCCATGATACGGGCCCTCGGCTTTGATGAGACAGACATTCTCTACCTCGAAGAGACTGCAACACGTCTGATAGTTCCCCAAGACAATTAATCTTGGGGCACCGATCATTCACAAGTGCCACTTCGTGTTGCGAGGGGATTCTGAGAAATAATCCGAGCAAGTTGCTAGTTCAACCCCCAGTGGTTGGTTCTCTGACAACCCAAAGGCGGCAATGGCCAGTATCTATCACAACATCGGAGTTCTGCCACAGTGTGAACTATACTTGATATAACCACGACTTCAACGGGACTCCCGACCTCTTTTACCTTTTCTCGATGGCCAAGTGGCACGTATACATGTACTGTTCGTTTCGATGAGAAAATGCTTGGCGCTGTCAGAGCGGGTGGCACCATCAGAATGATAACGACGGTCGGCCGAAGGGCGGCGCGTGCAAGTGAGCGCAGATGGCAGGCGTGTGCTGCCTAACAGGCTACTTAGCTCCCAGAGATTCAACCAACTGAACGGCAACGAATCAAAGTTGGGCAACAGAAGCTGGCTGTGCAAACCAGACCGTCTTCTCCCCAAGGCCAAGACAAGTGGAACAATCCTCCTCAAGGATTGGATGGCAAATATCGCAACCCCTTTTGGGATAAGACACGTAGAGTGAGCGATATATTTCCTACCTACGCGTAGTAGCTATGTGTGTCCAAGGTGAGGATTCCTGGTCGTTCCATTCGTGATTTGCCAAATGTCTTGGCATTGCCTCCGTAGCAGGCGCCAGTCTGATGATGAGCTACGAAGAGACATGGGGACGCGCTAGTCTTTCCAACACGATAGGCACCTGGCGTCTGGACCAGGGGGTTGGGGAGAGTGCCCGCGGGCGTTGCGTTGTGGAATTACGCACTCCGTGTCCCTTTGGCTACGAGTCTCGGAGTTCTCAACGTGGCAGGTTGACGTATCGTGATGACGAGGCCCCGACGCGACGCAGGTCCGGGTAGGACGGCGGAACCGGGAGGGGGGAGGCGGAACAACCCCAAAGCTCAAAATTCATGACCCTTGTGAGATGATGAAGCAACGAGAAGCAAAACGACCACAACAACGAGCGAGGGCGAAGCGGGGAGGGGCCGCTACTCGTGGCCCCAAACGTGGCAGACCCAAAAATAGTGTGGTCGTTTTGCCCATAGCATGGGAAGCTGCTACATCCCAGCGCATCTTGGGATTCCGCACGTGTGTTGCTGCTAAAGTTGGGACGTTTTAGTTTGTCGATGTGAGGTTTGAGAGGGGGTGTTGGCGAGGCAGGGATGGAACTCCACCCGGGTAGGGAAGGGAACTGGAAAAGAAGAAAAGGAAACGAAAAGATATTTAATTTTTAATTTTTTTACAGACACGGATGCCAGCTATTTGTTGTATGCGATTCACTCACTGCAACTGACTAGGCGACATAGTGAATAAGTAATGACATGGTACGGACACTGACCCTAGGTACCTAGGTAGGTATTAACTTGTAGGCACCTAGGTAGGTACGGATACATGAAATTCGGTAATTACTCGGTATACCGACTGACCAGTAAGCAGAGGGGCGTAGGTTTGGGAGCGCGTTCCTCTCCGTCCGAAAGAGACAAAGCTTCCCAATCGTCGGGTGCGCCCTTGGCTTTCTAGAAAGATTCGACAGGCCGCAAGATGAGGGAGCGGGAACCCGGATTCCTTTTGTGAGGGATCGAGCTTACTAAGGGTCTTCCGCTCCACCCCTCCCTCCCTCCCACTCCTCTATTTTCGGCCCGCTGGTGAGTCGACCCGTCAGCACCTACTGCGCTGTGCAGTCAGTGTAGGGGCAGGCAGGCAGGGTAAGACGGCACACCCAAGTGGGGGAATGCCTTCCCAGCAGTTGAGAGAGAGGGTGTGTGTATTCGTACCGCTTCTCTAGGGGGGGCCAGATCAGAGATGCGACACATGTCCCGCGAGGGTGTACCTTTCTCGGTGTGTTCCAGCCTGGTCGGGAAGCGGGTGAGGGAGGATCTACTTACTAGTGTACTTGCTGCAGAGTAGGGAGGTATGGCACAATGAATGACTAGGCTGGCTTTCCCGCCGACTTTGTCAAGTGCCGCCTCTTCCTCTTGCTCCTTCCTCCCACACTTACTCACGCACACAGAGAGATTGTGTATATGGTATGGGTGTGTGCGTACATACATACCTAGTACGATGCATCGTACCAACTGCAAAGCATCGCTTCCTATGTACTGTGCAATTGTGTAAATGAGCGGGCGAGAACAGCGTCTCCTTTCGAAACACTCGATGCACGCCGAATGGCTAGCTGGATGGATGGATGGATGGATGAGTGCCTACTACATCGTATGTACCTACCTACCCTACCTTACCTAGGTACCTCGGTATGCACGTTGCCCCAGTATCCGGGCTGTGCATGCAAGGTGTTGGAGGTCCTCCTTCCTTGGATCCGTCCTCCCGTTCCGGATTCGTACTTACAAGTTACATCGTACTTAGCTAACTACCTAGGTACCTAATGATTTGTCTGTGTACCTAGGTAGTTTGCTAGCCCGTTCCAAGCTCCAAATTTCTCCATTTTCAGCGCCTTTACGATGGATATATCCGTAGGGCTACCGTCGCCGTTCTTGAAGTGTTGTTACACATGGCTTATAAGGGGGATACAACGACAAACGGATGCGGCATCTAGCTAGACTATCTATCTACCTACCCGAGTTCAAGCCAGTCCAAACCAGCCCGGTGGTGCAACCCCTCGGCACAATTGCCGCTTGGCCTTGATTCTTGCTCCTTCCTTCGCACTCTTCCTGGTAAAATTCACCTACCTACCTACCTACCTACCTACCTACCTAACTTGGATATCTCATCTCACTTACACCATCTGTGGACTGGACCTGACCTCCAACCCAGTTCCGTCAGTCCAAGCTTTTTAGGCTGCCTCCCGCCTAAGAAAGGAAGGGGAAAAAAGATATACGCCAGGGCCCTTTCCACCCCCGGCCCCATCCGTCTTAGTGGAACTCCACCCATCATCATTTGCTGCATTGTGGTCTGGCGGCACCTGCAGCGCTGCGCAGCACTGCATTTTCCCACTTTGGCTGCTCTCCCTCTCCCTCTCTCTCTCTTTCTATCCCCACTCTCTTACTGACCACCGTTCGTCTCAGTCTTAAAACCATTCGACACACAGCGAGCGTTGCGGCACACTCACTGGCTTCGACCCGTCCTCATTGGACAGTCCGCCGTTAACTCGCTTCTCCTCTCGCTGCGCCCGCCGTCCGCCCGTCCGCCCGCTCCCCCCCCTCTGGAACGGGGCCTTTTGCCGCCTCCTCCCCGATTCCCCATCCCATCCCATTCCATCCCATCCTGTCTGCTCTGCTCTGCTTCGCACTTATTATTCCCTCCCCTCCCTTCCTCTCACCCTCCACCTCTTTTCCCCGAGGTACCAGTGAGGTCTCCGCCGGTAAGTCACCTTTACCTTACCTTAGTTTCCCGACTCCCGCGTCCCGCTCCATTCCATCCAGTCCCGTCGTCCTGTGCCCCCACCCCCCAGGCTGGCCCACTGTCCCCCGTCCACCCCCGTACAAATCCCAAAACAAAACCCGATTCCAACCCTCCTCGTCGTCCTCCTCACCCTTCCCCAGTCTTTCTTGGCTCTGCGGCCCTGCCCCCCTCCTCTTCGATTAGCACTTCTCACGTTCATCTTTCCGTCAAAGCTTGCTCCATCCAAACTCCAATTCCCGCATGTTACTACTACTACCTGAGGCACTTCTTGCCGGGCCCTGTCTGGTCGCCGCCTCCGCCGCCGCCGCTGCCACCACCTCATAAGGTGCTGCTTTGCCATGAACTAAAGAACTCTTAGATTCCGGATTCCCTCTTATTACACCTAGAGAGGCTCTTCAGCCTTCGTGTTGCATACGCCTCAGTCAACCACTTTTCGCTTTCATCTTTCTTGACGTGGGAGAGAAAGGGGCCACACCAAGAAAGAAACCAGCTCGCCACCCTCGTGGGATCGTTCGTCCAGCTTCACCCGGTGACATTCTCGCCATGGCGCATGCCCAAGATTCCCAAGAGCCCCATAAACGGAAACGGGACGCAGACGACAGCGGCGCGCAGCCAGCTCATTCTGATCGCATTCCTCAGCCTCCTCCGCCTCAGTCAGGTATGTGCGGTGCGCCAGTGTGTGTGTGATCCAAGGCCGAAATCTTGCAACAAAACCTTGCAAGATAAAAAGAAAGAATAAGAGCAAAACCGCGCGCGAAAAACATGAGCCGTCGATTTCGTACATCAACTGCATCTTGTCATCGTCGTCATCGTCGTCGTCGTCGTCGCGCCTGGAGGCAATCGAGGTTAGACTCGCCATTGATCCCTCGCCCCGGCCTGCCTGCCAGCGCCGCTCGCACCTTGTTTTCTACCTTATTCCCCTCCACCCTCCACATCTCCATTCCCTTGGTCGTTTGTCTGTCTCCATCTATCCGCATCGCGGCTCGTTCCAAGCCCCTTGGCAATGCTTAATTCGTCCTTCGATAAAATTCTACCCCCGTTGGCCGCACCCGCTCGCAATGAATCTCGTCTTGTCCGTCCACTGAACAAATACTAATTGTCCACTCCAAAGGCAATGCATCCATCATCAACTACCTGTCCAAAGCCAGTTCCGGCAGGCTCAAGCTGATTCAAGGAGAACCCGACACGTTCTCTGACGTGCTGGGCCTTTTGAATCAATACGAAGGTACGCGTTTCCACCCTTTGACCCGTGCAAATAGAACCCCAAGCTCAAACATGGACGATAGGGGTTCTCAATCGGCATGAGAGTCTCGCCGCCAATCTAGGCGCCAAGCTGACGGGTCCTCGTCTGCTAAAGGCCATGGAGGGCGCATTCGAGGGCCCCATCATCACCAATCCACCGCCCGCCTATGGCGCGACACCTTTGGGCTGGCTAGACATCGTCACTTTCGCCAAAACAAACCCCGAAAAGTTTGTCTTGACGACGGGCCACGATGGCGAACGCACCTGCCAATTCTACCTCAACGGAGTACAGGTCCAGATACTGGAAGACGACTGGCGCCTCATTATGAATGGCGCGTTGGACAGGTTTTCTAGCGTCTCGACGGCTCCTCTGGAGGAGGACGAGACGGCAGAAGTGGCGACGCTCGAAATCGTAGAACAGCGACTACAGGTCCTCATCAAGAAGGCCGATGAAATCGCCAAGAGGGCGCGGCAACTAAACTACCACTTGAGCGGCCGAAGGGCTGGCATCAACTCAAGGCATGGCAGCCAACAGGGGAGCAGCTCCGCGTTTCAACCAGTCAACCACTCCAGAGGTCATGTCCCCCATAGCTCTGGATACGACCTACACGCCGACTTGCTCCAGCAATTTTTATCGTCGCCCCAGGCGTACCCTCCGCGGGTCCCTTCCAGCGCTGGGCTCGAGACTGCACACTCCACCGGCCAACACACGCCACCAGCGACAAATCCTCACCCACACTCACTTCCGTTGCAGGGCCGCCCGGCTGTCGTGCACGCTCCCGTTGTTCCCCAACGAGACTCATCGTACGATCCGTCATCAGCACACAGAGGTATCATCACGGCTAGGATAGAGAAGTTGAACAAGGGCGATCAAATCTGGCCACCATGCGACCGCTGTCGCAGATTAAAGTCACCATGCATAAAGCATCTGACGGCCTGCCAAGGTTGCACAAAAAAACACGCCAAGTGCGGATGGAAAACCATTACCGAAGAAGAGGTTGCCTGGTTCAACCGTGAAGCGAGCAGCAGTGCGGATGAGACACACGTCGAGCCGATCCCGGCGCTTCCAGCGCCGGCGAGGCTATTGCGATACGACCCAACACAAGACGACGGTCGATCCAACGAACCGCCGCCGCCATCCAACAATCTCATGCCGGGAGGAGACGTATCTCGGCCCGCCAGCAGAGGCCAGCAAGAACATCGCCAGCGATCGCCTTTAGATCCAGGTTCCCGCAGCAGGACAAGCAGCTTCATGGACGTAGAGCATGAGCCTCCACCCCCGAACCAGAAGCCATGGGTACCAGAGCCACAGCGGAGAGAGCAACTACCCAGTATCAAAAGGGATCTGTTGCTCAGCCACATGGCATCGGCTGCAACGGCAGCTGCAGATGCATGGGATGCCAACTCAACACCTGCAAGCACTATAGCTGGAAGATAATCAAACATGGTTTATACGGCAGACAAATGTGACAGGAGATAAAATTTGTCCGTCTTGACAACCAATGCGGTCTCTGAAAAGTTGGGTAGACGAGAAGGATTGGAAGGAACATGTCGAGTGTGTGTGTAAAGTATGCGGATGTGTGAACGTGTGTGGCATTGAGTACAAGAGGGGAAAAGACGCGAGGGGAGAACAGAGAAAATAAATACATAAATAAATAACGTACCTGCATAGCGAGTCGCCAGTCATAGCGAGTTGCCACTTTTCCTCTCTTTTTACCTCTTTGACCTTTATACTAACCTTCCTCTACATATAAACATACAATCCTCCTTAATTAAAAGTCGTATTATCCTTACTATCTAAGCTATTAAACGAGACCTAAAAATGTCTATAAAAAAGGCTGCCTCTACCTTTAAGGTCCCCTAAATAACACTATATAACTAACGTATAGGATGTATTATATAAAGTAAAAGGTAACTAAATTTAATAAAGATAACTATAATAAAAGAGGAGGTAATTCTTAATTAAGTTATTAACCTAATTAATTAAAAGTTCCCTCTATAATAAAAAGATATATAAGAAATAGCTAACTAACTCCTAAATGTATATAATAGGATGTATATAGGACCCTAATAGGTAGAGAACTTTATATAATACATCCCTAAATTAAAAATATAATTTTAATATTAGATTAACTATTAGAGGGCCTTAACTAAGGATCCTATAATTATATAAGGCTAGTTTATACTTATATAAAATATAATTATAAAGTATAGGATATAGGATTATAATATCTATAATTTTAATAAGACTAGCTTCCTAATAGGAATATTATTATATATAAAGGTTATTATAACTTCTAACTATAAGGGAAGGCTTTATATAAAGCAGTTTAGTAATTATAAATAGGTTTCTATTATTTAGGGTGTATATATAGATAGCTAGGTATTACCTCTATATATTATTATAAAGGGTAAATATTACCTTCTCTCTTAGTATACTAATAGCTAATTTCTAGTTATATAGTGTATCTATTTTAGGCTTATAGCTATTTACTATATAATTATACTATTAAAGTATATATATTACTATAATAGTAATCCTTATTTAATTAATTATATAATCTATAACTATAACGTTCTCTATAGTAGAAGTAGCCTTAGGGGTAAGATATATATACTATTAGAATTTCTACTTTTAGGTAGTAAAATCTATCCCTAAAATGCTTCTAATATTTTCCTAGTGGTAGTGCCTAATTCGGCTTCTATATCTACTCTAACTTAGGTATACTTATACTTTTATACACCCTTTTAGATTAAGGCTATTTATAGCCTTAATTTAATTATATTATAGGTTTTATACCTTTCTTTCTTCCTTCCTTTTTTCTTATAACTTTTAAAATACTATAGTTACCTAACTTATTACCTAATTAGGGTTTTAAAATATATAACTAAAGCCTAAGCCTATATAGTTAAGTAGTATTACCTTCTACTTAATAATAGATAATAAGATAGTAACTTATTATAGAGCTTATAGGTTTAATCTTAAATAGAGGTAAAAAGACTAATAGTAGTTATCTATAAACCTACTAACTCTTAAATATATAAAGTCTATACCTTAATAACTCTAATATATAAGTAAGGTTTACCCTTATTATAAACCCTTTCCTCTAGTTTATTAATTATATAAGGTAGTAAATAGACTTTAGAAATTATTTTATACTTTACTTTAAAGATATTAGTAAGATTAAGTTAAGCTCTCTTAGCTAATTATCTTTTATACTTTTATAATATTATAATTAAAAGAGTTAACTTTTATAGTTAGGTTTAATATTAACTTATAACTTAAATTAAGGTAATTATAACGGTATAATTACTAACTGTAGACGTCTCTTTATTATTAAAAAATCTATTATTAAATTTATTATAGTTATTAAAAGTAAACTTCTATATTATTCTAGATTAGTTTAGTATAACTATTATAAAGGTTTAGTCTAATTAGAGGGATAATAGACTTCTATTTTCTCTACCTTTAGTATAACTTTAATAGTTTTACTTATTATAACTGTATTACTTATATTAGTTATATTACTAGCTTTAATTAACTTACTACCCTCTATTAAATCGCTAAGTATAGTTACTTTATCCTTTATAGTTACTTTATTAATTATAGTTACTTTATTAATTACAGTTACTTTATTAATTACAGTTACTTTATTAATTACAGTTACTTTATTAATTAGTGTAGTCTTATTAGTTACCTTTTTACCTTTAAGCTTATCCTTATAATTCTTTTTTAGCTAAAGTAACTAGTTAGTAAGGCTTAATTACTATAAGAAATTATACTACTTTTACTTTAGTAGCGTCTTTATTAATCTGTTAGCTATTAATTTAGCTAAAAGAGTATATATAACCTTAATATAACTATTAGAAATCTCCTACTATAACTAATAGTAATAAATATCTATATAATAGAGCTTTATTTATAGTTAAATTAACTCCTTTATTACTAAGCTAATTATCTACTAATTATTATATTATATTATAACTTTAGGTCTTATAGTTATAACTATAAGCTTAGTAATTAATTAGCTTATAAATATTACCTCCTTTACAGCTTATAAGAGAGTAAGTAATTTAGTCTCTATAGTTAAAGTTATAACAGTTTGTTATTTATTTACCCTCTAACTAACTAGCCTACTAAAGAGCTTTATTATATATACTTATAAGCTTTTATAGTTAATTAAATTATTACTAAAGCTTATATCTAAAGTAACCTCTATTCCTTTAGCAGCTCTATATTTAAAGTAGAGACCTATTATCCTTTAAAGATATTATAATACTTAATTTACTATACGCTATTACTTCTTACTTAGGTTCTAATTAAATTATACTAAACAGCTAGCTATAAAAGTAACGTTAGGTCTTATTATTACTACTATATAGAGTATTAATCTAACTTTATACTAATATTTTATAATATCTATATTAGATATAGTCTTTATTAGTAATAGTAACTCCTTATTACCTATTAGTATATTATTTAGTAGTAAGTAGATCTCCTTTTTAATTAACTTTAAAATCTTATTAATATATACTAACTATAATAGCTATATATAATATTACTTTTAATTATATAGAATCTCTATACTAAAAAACTACTGTATTTCCTTACTACTCTTAAGTAAGTATTATTTTTTTATAGCTTTTATTACTTTATTAGCCTTACTTTATAGAGACTTAGGGAATATAAATATATAGTTATTAATATAGAAGAAAAATATAATCCCGCTATATTACTAATAGTAGTACTCCCTTATAACTAGTATAAATCTAAGTTTATAAAGTCCCTTCTTAAGGTGCTTTTACTATAGTAGAGAAGAATAGTATAGACTATATAGCGCCTTTTAAAGCCTAACTATTCTCCCTTATCCTTAATTAGAATAGCTAGAGGGAAGTCTTATAAATACTATTTTATCTATATTAGTGTATATAAATATATTTACTATATTAAATTAAATTAATTTAAGGTCTAACTTAGCTATAATTATAATTAGTAATCTAAATAAGAGCCCTATAAGTATTACTATATATATATTATAGATTATATCCTTTACTTATTAGTTACTTTAAATAATAAGGTGTACTTTAAGTTTTATAAGATAACTGTATTTATTTAGCTTATATATATAAACCTATTAACAGTTAAGTATTTACTTACTATAGGCTTCTTTAATATCTTCTTCTTACTAACTTACTATATCTTTATAACTTTATAAGTAGTCTTCTTTAGTGCTATAAAAACTACTTCTAAAAGGATAGGTTTCTAATTTAGTATATAATCTAGGTAGTATTAGTAGATCCCTCTAATAGATATACTATATATACTACCTATAAGGGCTTTCTATCTAATAGGGCTCTGCCTTATATTTAGAGCCTTTAGATAGATCCTCTCTTACTAATTAATCCCTACTTCTAACCTTATAAGGTAGCTAGTCTGTATAAAATATAGGTAAATTAATCTGCCTTAAGGTACTGTTCTTATTACTAGTATAGGGTTATAATACTATAGCCCCTATTAAGAATACAGCTTTCTAAAATATATATAGGTAAATCCTCCTTTATAGATATATATAGTTAATATATTAGATATCTTTAGCTTTACTTTACCCTCTTATATTAAGAGTAGTTACTAAGTATAAAATAAATAACACCTTTAGTGTTAGTAGGGGAGTAATTAATATAAAGTAAGACTTTATATATTTATAAATCTACTTAGTAGATTTATTATATTATTTAACTAGTTTTTAAAGTATAAAATCTTCTATAATATCCTTACTATTAGTAATATTTATTTTAACCTTTATAGTAGTATACTAAATCTATTTATTAATTATAGTTTTATCTATATTCTATAACTTATTAATCTATTTATCCTTCTTACTAAAGAAGTAACTATCCTTATTAAATATTATATTATATAAGGTAATAACTTTATTCTTTAGAGGGATATATATATAATACTAGTTAGTTAATATATATCTAACTAGATATCTAATATATACCTTTACTTTAAAGCGCTATATCTAATTATACCTAAGTTATATATCTTTATTTATTATATATATATAGTATCTAAATACTTATAAGTAACTAATATATAGGAGGGTTAGCTGCCCTCTTATAATATACTATATTTAATATAGTAACCTCTAACCTTTAGCCTTAGTTAGTATATAGTTATATAGATATACTACTGCCTTAAGAATCTCTAGCTAGAGGTACTCTAGTAGCTTTACCTTTAGCCTTATTATATAGGCTTTTTCTTTTATTACTGCTATAATTCTTTTAGTACTACTGTTTTAGGCTTATATATATAGCACTAATAATTTAAATAGTATTTCTAGACTCTCTATTACTTTTTTAACTTATAGATAGGATATAGTAATCTTATTATTATATTTAATTACTTAAATAGTTATCTTTTTATATACTTTAATTAATTAAATAAAGTCTATAAGGGCTTTTTTAATTTTATTAGATATATATTACTAAAGGTAATAGTCTTATATATAACTAGACTTATAGTTACTAATAAGTAATATAGACTTATAACTGCTATATCTTTACTTAAATAGGTAAAAGTTAATAGTAATATACTAGCTAACCTCTATATATTTAATTAATCTATACAGTTAATAAGAAATAATATAATATATCTTTACTATTATATAGACTTTATAGTCTGCTATAGTAGCCTTAGGTATTAGACCTTTTATTTTTACTCTATAGGTATATATAGTTATCCTCTATATTATCTACCCTTTTAGGTAACTAAAATAGTTATACTAGTAGGTTATAGTAATAGGTCTACTCTAGTAGTATTAGTCTTTCTCTAGCCTTTCTTTAACTGCTAGATATACTATAGTAGGCACTAATAGTATAGCTATATCTCTAGCCTTAATTACTTATTACCTTATAACCTCTTTAATATTAAATAATAGCTAGTATACCTTATTATAGATATAGTTATTTAATAGGCTGTTATTTTACTACTATTTTATTTTTACTTTTAGTACTATATATAACATTAAGTTATATAATAATATTAAGTAAAATGTAACCTTTTAAAGTATAAGTCTCCTAGGTATACTATTTATTATAATATTAACTATAATGCTTCCCTATCCTTTAATAGGGATAGTTATATTACTAGCTTATATAAAGTTATTAAGGCTAGCTAGTATAAGTAAGGTAAATTAATAGTAAGAATAAAATATATAAAGGGTTACCTTTAAATTAAGGATAATAAATTCTTTAAGTAGATATATTACTACTATAAATACTACTAACTATAGGGTAAATACTCTCTTACCTTTTAATTATATTACTTTACTATTACTTAGTTATTAAGTAGTTAAATCTTTTAACTTATTAATGCTACCCTCCTCCTTTATATTATATATCTTAGCCTTATTAATTATCTTATATACTATTACTATAGTAATATCCTCTTTATATAGTATATCTTTTACTAGTTAGGTCTTTAGAGCTATTTAGATACGTTCTATAGTCCCCTAGCTTATCCTAAAGCTAGATATACTATAAGGCATCTATTTACCTATAAAATAGTATTTCTTTATAGAATACCTTAGTTTATTATAGAGTATATACTTAATAGTTAATAGGCTTCTCTAGGCTCCTCCTACTTATATTAGTTATATAGGCTTCCTTCTCTTTTAGTCTTTAGGCTCTTTAGTAGTTACTATAGTAATAGGTCTAAAAGCGCTATAGGCTGCCTTTACTTATAGGCACTCTAGCTTAGCTATAATATAAGCCTATATTATAAAGGTTACGTCTTAATACTTTAATTATCCCTTTAATATAGGGATATATTATATACTTTTATATACTTTAACCTATATTACTAATAGTATATATCTTAATACCTTTATTAGTAGTAAGAACTATTTACTAGTCTCTATAGCTAAATACTACTAGGCTTTTATACTATAAGAAAGCGCTTATTTTTACTCTATTATCTACTTCTTAAGGTCCTTTATATCTATAACCTTATAGTTATAGGCTCTTTTTATAACTTTCTTATATCTTATAATAATAAGTTACTTATCCTTATATAAAGGTAGACTAATATAGGCTTTAAGGTTTTATATCTATATATAAATTAGTTTATTACTATTATAATACTTTATAATAATTAATAGATCTATAGTTATATATATCTAATTAACTATACTATTAACTGCTTTAAAATATATTTTATATTAATATAGCTATTTAGTATACACTTTCTTATTATATTTAAGCTACTTTAGACCTCCCTCTATTAAGTAACTAAGTATAGTTAGCTTTACTTAAGCTGTATTATTATTAGTTAATATACTAGATACTATACTAAAGGTAGTAATAGAGCCGCTTTAGGTCTACTAGTTAGTTAGGTTAACTACTGCTTTTATTTAATAGTCCCCTATATTAAGGGCTTACAGCTTATCTATAAGTTACTTTATTATCTTTTTTTAGAGGTTATTATTAATTAATAGGTTAATTAATACCTATATATTATATAATAAGGCCTTTTATTTTAATTAGAAGTACTAATTAACCTAGTTAAAGGAGGTCTTTAGTATAGTTAAGGTCCTATTATTAGTTATTATAACTAATTAAAGGTATAAAATAATAAATATAGTATATATTACTTTAAGAGATATTAATAGCTTAATATAATTTAGACTGTTAATTATTAAAGTGTGTATATTACTATAATAATAATCCCTATTTAATTAATTATATAATATATAACTGTAACGTTCTCTATAGCAGAAGTGGCCTTAGGGGTAAAATGTACGTACTATTGGAATTTCTACTTTTAGGTAGTGAAATCTATCCTTGAAATGCTTCTGACATTTTCCTAGCGGCAGTGCCCTATTCGGCTTCTGTATCTACTCTGGCCCGGGCGCACCCACACTTTCACAGCGACTCGCTATGCGGGTACGTTAGTTATCTCTAATTAGTAGAAAAAGTTGTCTTGCTTCTTACTTAACTCCTAGAGGCTCTATGTGATTTGCGGCCTTTACGCTCCGGACTCTCTTAGGTGTAGAAATACCACTTTACAGGTATTTATGTAGATTGTTTGTTTAGTCCGCTCCCTCTTGCCACCCGCTCTTATCATTTGTTCTGCAAAGCCGTTGCTCTGAATGATTTAAAACTCACCGTTTTAGATCCAGTGCTATCATTGAGTTACTAAGCCATCTGCCTCATAAACACCATGGCGGAGATCCAGCTTTGGGGCCAGATCAGCAAATGCGAGCAGTCGCGCGAGGAGCGCCACCTCCAGCCGCTACTTAACCACGCGCAAGTCACACCACTGCCCTCGACTGTAACCGTCAGCACAGACGTGACGCCTGTCTGGGTCAAGAGCGACCAGCACGATGTGATACGGGGCATTTGGGTCTGCCTGGCAACGTACCACGTCGTGCTGACCCTGCCCGAGGGCTTCGTTCAAGGACCCGGCGACGACGCGGGGTCCGAGATCCGCCTGGGCAAGATCCACATTAGGATCGGGCACGACGAGGACGTGCAGCCCCTCGTCGACAAGGACGGCAGACAGGTGCTGCGTGTGTCGTGCGAGACTTCTGGACCGGCGGCGACACAGGCTTCGCAGTCCGTGTCAAACACCGTCAGCAAGGACGTTGGAGTCAACATCGGGGCGTTTGGCGATGCGCGTGGGTCTTTTCAAACTCCCTCTCCGGTGCTGCTCTGCCGTTTTCTCTGACCTTTTTTTTTTTTTGTCGTAATATTAGCAACTGGCGGGCTTTCATTTAGCTCGAGCCTCTCACACACCGTCAGCGAGGAGATCCACGACGTCGATATCATTACCAATATGGAGCACGAGAACAGCAGCGTTTGGTGGACGTTTGAATTCTCGGGTATGGACGAGAGCCCGGCGTCCAAGAGCACGTTCAACTACGTCGTCCAGGCCATCTGGCGATACCAGCCGCTCGAGGCCAAGGACCTGACCAGGATGGCGTACAAGGTCGATATCGAGTGGTCGCCTCATGCTGCGTGGAGCGTGGCGGGCAGGCGGATCAGTGCCGGGCCGGGTGACTTGTTACGCACGCAGACCAAAGTCTTGATTGATAATGAAATCCATGCGTTTCAGATCCCGCCTTCGGTGCTAGGCGTACGCAAGAGACCTTCTACCTAATCGGTCCCGTCGACGGAGGCACCCATATCTAGCAAGAGGCTGGCACTTGCTGTGAAGATAGATCCTATCTGCCTAATAAAAAAAAGTTTAACATTCTTACCGTCCGTTTTTGTAACCAGCGGGTCATCCTAGCTTCCCGGTGAGTTAAATCCAGATGTCGCTCTGTGACCCCCCGGCCGTCTGAACTGCTTGGCGCTAACGTCGGAATGGTATGCAGCAGCTCTTTTGCGTATGCTGGTGCTGTTGCCGCCGCGTATGGTTGCCATTACTTATTCTTGTACGCGTCTGCGTAGTGCCACGAGGACGCTGGCAGCAGCGTCGCTTCTACCTAAAGCAAGATGCCGTTGCCGGCATGGGACCGGCCCGCCTACGGGCGGGACGGTTCTGGATATAGATATCGAGTCTACACATAATCCGTACCCGAACCAATTTAACCCGAATTCTAACCCCACCCTAACCACTAACCCTGACCTATACTAGTGTGTGCACGGTAATACTTCCAGGTTAACTAGGGGGGGGGGGGGGGGGGGGGGGGGGGGGTCACTGTCTGATCACTTGAAAGCTCCATGGTTCCATTTCATACAGATTTTTGTCGACAGTATGCGGTCACTGCAACGATTAAGTGCCATATGGACTGGAATCCTCTGCGCAAGCATTGTATAAAGCGGGAATCTCGACGGCACTCCCCGTAACCTCATCGACTAATGGAAGCTAGGTGTTCCAGTCAAGTAGAGGCTTTGCACAGGAATCGGTTAGTTTCAGGGCATCACACTTATCACTGGATTTCTTCGAGACTAAACGGTGGTACTGAAGAGTAAGTTACCTCAGCAGACTTGGTTACAGAAATATGTGATGGCGTCCAAGCATCATGTGATTAATAACAAATACAACAATCATCACAGTGTGTGACGTAGGTAGTTTAAGATTGCGGGGTATTTTACGCTACAAGTGTCTGTCATCGCTTTTCCGTTCCTCAGCCATTCTGTTTCATTAAAACCTTTCTTACTTAACCTTTGAGACTGGCATTCAATGCCCGTGGACATTCAATCCATAGTGTGAAGCCTCATCTTCCCGTCATTGATTTGTCCATGCCCAACCAACTTGCGTTTGTTGCCCCCCCTGCCCACGCTCTAATTTCACCTCGACGTTCATCCACTTCTTTTACGTTGTTTCAGGGCCATTCACAGCTCTTTTGATCCTACTTTATGATCTAGAATGGCATCATCTGAGCAAAGTGCGGCGTTGCAGGGCCATTTTCGGAAATTCATTGACGGTTCTCACATTCTCCATTTCCATCAAGTCGTCGATGCATATGGCCATCTGTCGTTCCGCCACCCGTCCCGTGCGGACACGTTCTTCATGTCCCTCAATATCGCGCCAGCCCAGGTGACCTCTCCCAAAGATCTGATTGAGTATAATATCAAAGACGCAGAGCCCTTGGATCCGAATGGTCCCCAAGGCTTCGCAGAGAGGCGGATTCACTCGGAGATTTACAAGCGACACCCCGAGATAAAGGCCGTGATCCACAGCCATTCTGAAGCCGTGGTCCCCTACACGATCTCGGGCGTTGCCCTCAAAGCCGTCAGCCACATGTGCGGGTTTCTCGGCCCCGACGGCTCGCCGATTTTCGACGCCGCGGACTACATGGAGGAGGGCGACGTCCCGGATTTATTGGTGCGCACGGAGAACATGGGCGCCGCGCTAGCAAAGCATTTTGATGAGGGGAACAACGTGACGTTGATGCGCGGGCATGGGTTCACAGTCGTAGCAGACAGCATTGAGCTGGCCGTGATGCGAGCGGTGTACACGCAGAAGAATGCCGGTATCCAAACGACAGCTTTGATGCTTCAAGGGGCGACTGGAATCACGGGTGGTGTGAAGAGCTTGAGCAAAGAAGAATGCGGTGGATCGGATCGAACTACGAGATGGTCAATGTTGCGACCCTGGAACTTGTGGGTAAGGGAGGTTGAAGATAACTCGCTGTACATCAACACCGCATAACAGACATACGGTTGTTTTATTTGGCATATTCCCCAAGTCACAGTAGAAACCTCGTAATGAAGCCGGGAGACCGGAAGATCTGGTGGGTTACAAACTACCCCGCACGTCACTGGCATCGGCAGAGCATCTGTCAGAACTCATTGATTGGCTTGGACCGGTATTAACGTTTCACAGTTGGAGTCCGGAACACACCCTAACTAATCTTGACGCAACGGAATTGTTATCTGCGCTTGCTGGGGGAGGGGGGATCGGCTGAGTAGCCTCCACAAACTGCATCTCCATCCCACTGCCGTTGTGGAACCGAGGTTTTCCTTTGCTTAATATTACCGGTTTGGGGTTAGTGGTCTGATAGCCATCTACTACGTACTTTGCTATCGTAATGGCGGGGCACGCAGTGAGATGATGTTACTGCTTATCATCCATTCTCATTGTTATGTAGCGGCGCGACAATCCGGGGGGGTTCTCACAAATGTCATCAATAAGCGGGCAGATGCTCACCCTTTTCAACGGCACTTTGGCTTCAACGTTGAGTTTCTGAAACTGTCACTCGCCAAGCCGCCGCAATCACCATGTCGGAAACAGCAGGCCGCCAAGATGGCCATCTGCAGAAGCGGTTCTCCAAACTAACCATGATCGGCATGGCCTTTGCCATTCTGAAGTAGGTCGCTTCGAGCTCCGTAGCATATGTGCCGACACGGCGACACTGACAATCGCAGCACGTGGATTTCTCTGGCCGGGTCCATCGGTTTCGTTATGCCGTCTGGAGGCTCTGTCTCTTTCGTCTACGGGTTCATCTTCTGCGTTCTCTGTAACATATGTCTGAGTGCCAGCGTTGGAGAACTCGCATCTATCTACCCGACTGCTGGCGGCCAGTACCACTATGCCTACGCCCTATCGACTCAAAAGTGGAGGAAAATGACGGTCAGTCCAGCGCTGTTCCTGTCCACTTCGAGCAATAATGCTAACAGGGACTTAGAGCTTCTTCGTGGGATGGGTAAACATTGCGGGCTGGCTGACCCTGAACACAACCGCTGCATTGTTTGGAGGTAGGTCAATGTAAAAAACACTCCACCGAACTGTCGACTAAGCAACTCTCAACAGCACGATTTCTAGCAGCGGCTGCTGTGGCCGGCTCCGGCGGAATCTACCAGATTTCCCCATGGAGCACTTACTTGGTTTTCGTCGCAATTTCAATGGTCGGCGTATTCCTGAACATCTTTTGCTACCCAATCTTGAATCGGTGGAACGAAGGAGCCCGTCAGTTTGACCAATTGTTTCCTTGACTCGCAATTGCTCGCACTAATACCTCCTAGTGTATTGGTCCCTGATTAGCGTCGTCGTTATTAGCATTGTACTGCTCGCTACATCTCCCAAGACGGATGCCGAGTTTGTTTTCACCAACTTCTCCAATACCACTGGCTGGAGTGATGGCACCGCATGGATGCTTGGGTTGCTCCAGTCCGCCCTCAGTCTTATCGGGTTTGTTCTCTTTTCTCCCAAAGCAGTCTGAAGGATACCCACTTACCTCTATTCTGCAGTTTCGATGCGGTGGCTCACATGACCGAGGAAATGCCCAATCCGTCCATGGATGCTCCTCAAGCCATGGTTGGCGCCGTTCTTGTCGGTGGAGTAACGTAAGTCCAGGTTGAGGTGCTATAGTTTTCATGCCCCTGACATGTTGTAGTGGAATCGTATTCATACTGGTCATGCTCTTCTGTGCCGTCGATATCGACGCCCTTCTCGCTTCTCCTACGCAGAGTCCTTTAACGGAAATGATACTGCAGGCAACCCGCAGTAAAGCAGCCGCAACTATTCTTAGTGTTGCCGTGGCTGTGTGCTTCCTCAATGGCGCCAACGGCTGTGTCACATCTGGCAGCCGCTTGATATGGGCTATGGCTCGAGACAACGGCACACCTTTTTCGAAATAGTATACACCCCTAAAATCCCGGGAAATCAGTCGCATTGGCTAATTCTTGTTTCCCTAGTCTATCGAAATTGCACCCAAAACTGAATGTGCCTGTTCGTGCCATTGTTTTGCAGGCTATCTTCAACGTATTGTTTGGCCTCCTTTACCTTGGTAAGTAAAGACCTGCCCCTGCCGATATCTACGGTACTGACGCTCTTAGGCCCTGATGTGGCTTTCAATGCTTACATAGCAAGCTGCACTCTCTTCTTAAATCTGTCATATGCACTACCAGTCATGATTCTTCTTGTCAGAGGGCGGCAGCTAGTAACGGCCAACCCACCTGTGTTCACTCTGGGTCAAGGCCTTTTTGGTTATGTTGTGAATTGGACATCGGTTCTATTCGTGCTGGTAACTTCTGTTGTAAGCAGCCCCCGCCAGCCCAAGTCCTGAAGCTTTGCTGATGCTCGCCCTTAGTTCTTCTGCTTCCCTCCCGCGATCCCGATCAACATTTCTACCATGAGTAAGTGCGAACCTGCGATGGTTCTGAAAGAGTTACTGACTCCTCAGATTACGTAACCGCTGTACTTGGGATCTTCATCATATACGCGGTGGCATTATGGTTTGCGAAAAAGAAGACTTACAATGGTCCAAAGTTCGAACTCATCCTTGGAGAGGAGCTTCCAGTCGCAAACGCTACTGTCCAAGAATTTCCCTCGCCAAAGGGAGATGATCTCTTGAGGCATAGCAAGGGTTGAACCCTCGATTGATTCTTCGAGAGTGGCGTTGCCTTGATTAGGAACAAATTCCGCTTTTCTCCTTCGTCTTCTTTTATCTCATGGATCAAACCATCATTCAAGTCAAGCCATCTATATACGTGCCTTCTCTCGGGTCAAATGGCTGTTTTAATGAAGATAGAGGTTTGAGTTCATACATGTATATAGCTAGCGAAAAGTGGAATAGAATAGATCATCGTAAGCTGAGAAAGTATACATGTAGTTAGGACAACAAGAGGCAGCGGGCTTGGCTACTTGACTACAGCGGTGGCTACTTGAACTCCACTCTCTACTTGGCCAGGCCGACAGCAACTGTTTTTTCTCGAAAGGTTTACACAAGAAGCAGAGAGACATTAAGTTCTATATATCGTTTTGTCCTCCACTATGTGCACTATAGCTTCGTTGCTTTTGCATACCCATAATGCCAATCAACCCGCTTCAGATCCTTTCTAATCTGGTAATTCCGTTCTGCGATCTCCACCAGTCGCATGTCAACGTCCACCAGACGCATCCCCTCCTCGCCATCGGTAAAGCTCCCAGGAACCTTGCCAACAATGGGCAAAGTGACTTGGCTGCATCCAAAGAACCCTTGCTCCGCTGGCCCGGTAGCGTTGCAGTAGATGAGCGCGGCGGTGTTCTCGAACGCGCGTGTGGTCAGAGTGGTTTCCACAAACATCTTTTCGCAGTTTGCGTTGTATTCAAGTCCTTCTTGGATCATGTCTGACAGAGTCCAGTACGAAGGCATGATGATGATCTTGGCCCCCGCGAGGACGAGATGCCGGAATGCCTCGGGGAATGCAAGATCCCAGCATACCAGAATGCCGACGGGCCCGAGGGGTGTGTTGAAGACCTGATGAGGTCCCGACGCGGGTGTGCCCTCGTCGAGATTCATCTTGTGGGCATAGTCGACGCTGGAGGTAAGATGGTTGCGTTCAGGGATCCATAGATTGGTCTTGGTGTAGGCGCCGAGTAGCTGGCCATTGTGGTCGATAAAGTAAGATGTATTGAGAAGCGTCGGCTTCGGCTCTGCGCCGGTTTTGTCAAGCTTTTGACCATCAGGTGCCTGTGAGACAATAGTACCTGCGCATATGTTTATGTGCAGTTCTGCTGCTAGTTGTTGGTATTGCTTTTGGAAGCGGCAAGCTACTTCAGGGGTCAGGGCGAACGACGGCTCTTCTGGCATCCACCCTGTCAAATGGTATTCGGGCAATACGGCCAGTGATGCCCCTTGTGCTGCTGCCAGGTGAATCTGTTTTGATGCATGCGCAAAGTTATGCTCCGCATCAAGAACCTATCCGGGGGAAAGGCAAATATTATCAGTATAAAGTTATGTACCAATGTAACGCTAGTGATGCGGTCATTCGTCTGCTCACCTTTGGGCATGTCTGTATCAGTGCAACCTTGAACATCTGGTTTTCTGCAACGGCTGTCATGGTGTAGATACAGGACCAGATTTGATCGTCCTTGCCGATTTCCTGGCCGTGAAATGAGTAACATGTATGCTCCGGCAACTGTGGTCGAAGCTGCGTTGGAGGAATGGCCCAATCCGCGATTTTGATCATCGATACCATTTCTGGCAAATATATCCTTTGCCTCTGGGGGGCCCCCCTTGGCTGCATGACGCCCCTCGAACCTCCGATAAGCCCCCCACATCCTAGCACGAGTCATTTGCATTACCGAGACGCACTTTCGTCGATATGGGCCACCCGAACCCACGTTCAGACAAGACTAGTTTCCTCATTCAACGCGTCCGGCCGGGTATGAGCACGAGGTAACCGGATCCAGCCTCGCTAGGTGACGTGAAATTTCTATCATCTTTTGCCGGCGGATTTACGGGACATCTTGATAACGGTCCGATGCTGCCGTCAACGCGTAAGACCATTACTCGGTCTCGGAATGGGTGCGCCGTCTGCAAATCGAAAAGGGTGCGATACTGTTAATGCCAGCGATTGCTGCTGCTCATGACAGCTGCTGACTGCTTACCTCAACAGCTCAAATGCGATGAAGCGAAGCCCTACTGCTCGCGTTGCCAACGGCTTGGCATCTCCTGTCCCGGGTACCAGATGCCATTGAAATGGACTAATACGTCCTCGAGACCGCCCCGACGTGATCCTACGTCACCGGGGAGCAATGGGTCTGGGAGCATTGTTGAGTCACCTGAGAAGAGTCTTGATGGATCTCAGTCTTCCGACCAGTCCCGAAAAGAGCTATGCGACATGGACTTCTTCAATCACTTTACGGATATGAACACCCCTGGGAGCCTCGGTTTCCACGACACGGACAGCATAGAACCACTCTTCCCATTCTCGAACGTGCTCATTGAAAAAGACCACTCAACAGCCTCCGCCGCCGCGGTGACAGCCTCGTCCCTTCAGCCCTGCGGAATAAGTCCAGGGTTCACTTCAGACGACGCTGAGGCTACTACCAGCATGGTCGAACGAGTCGCACCAGTGGCCCCGTCTCCGCCATCCCAACACGAGACGTCGCTTTTACCTTCCTTGCAAGACAACTCCTCGGTACTGGTAGAGTACTACTTCAAGGAAGTGTGCGGCATGATGTCTTGTTACGACAGCAAGTTGAACCCCTACAGGACAACCATTGCGAACCTCTGGGGCACCTCACCCTCGCTTTACTACGTCACACAGAGCATGGCGGCGGCCTGCCTATCAGAGGTCTCCCCGGGCCTAGTCACAGTCAGCGGTCGCCTTCGGGACCAAGCGATTCGCTCCCTGTGGAACGAAAGCAGAGTTGGCCCAACCGATACGTCTTCCCTGCTGTCCTTGGTCATGCTCGGCTTCAGCCTTTGTTGGCATGACCCTAGTAGCCTTGGTCAGTCAGAGTTTGAACTCCTTGCTGAGACAATGTCCCACCTGAACAACCAGGGCGGAAATTTGACGCCAGTTGAGAAGCAAAAGAGATTCTTCTTTTACAACTCTCTCGTCTACTGGAAGATGTTACTGTCCTTCGTCACCGACAAAGAATTGCCCGTTCTGGGTACCGCCCAAGAGGCCCAGCCACAACCAGCGTTTGGGTCGACCCCAAAAAACGTAATGATGCCACATCCACAGACAGGCATTGGCGTCGATGTTCAAGAGCTTGTGGCGCAGGTTGGGGCTCTGGTTAGGAAAGAGCGTAGACGTATCCGTCGACGCCAACATTCATCGAGACATGACATTGAACAGTCCATCAACGCCATACGAACTGCAGAACAACTCCAAGCCAAGTTATGCCTGCTGGACCTTCCCAGAGAAGCAGCAGTCATCGACTCGGGCGATGAGATGACACCCACCGATCATCTACTAAGAACAGCGGAGGCTTATAGGTGTACTGGCCTTTTGCAACTTTATCGTAACTTCCCTGACCTCCTATTCGACGGCACATCGCCCGTCACTCTCAAGACCCCTCCAAGTTGGTTGGACGCGTCCGGAAGCTCCAGTCACAACCGCTGTGAAGATTCCGGTGTCATACTAGGTACATGGCTAACGAGTCTTGCCCTCCACGTAATCGACCTTGTACAGAGTATTCCGATATCTTCACGATCTCGTTCTATCCAGCCACTTCTCCTCGTCAGCGTCTGCAGCGAGCTTTCTCTCGGTCGTACATTCGTGCCGGCCCCTTACATGGAAAAGAGCACCGTCGCCAGTATCGGCTTTAGTCCAAGAATGAAAGTATCGCCAACTATGACCGATGTCCTGCTTGCAAGACGACTCATAGTTTCACGGCTCACATCCTTTGAGGGGATTTTAGCTGCCAAGCCAATACGACAAATGCTCAAACTTGTTAAAGAGACGTGGGCCTGCATGGACAGTCAACAAGAAGATGTATATTGGATGGATGTCATGATGGAAAGGGGTTACGAAACCTTACTGGGCTGAGAGCCAGTTGATGCTCAGGCACATTCGCCATGGTGGCAACTAACGAATGGTATACTTATGATTATTGGTAAGGCAAGTTTAGATACGAAGCGTCATTGAATGGGAAACCCTCCCTGTGTTTGCCTATGTGTGTAACGGCCAATTTTCTCTATCAAGCCCTCCGGGTGTCTGCGTTTAGAGCGCTAGGTGTGAAACATTAGCTTCGCTGGTTAAAAAGTCCCCAGTACTGATGGCGAGACCCGAAGTCTCTAGGCTCAAGTTATCATGCGTTTGGGATAAGAGTCCTAGCCCTAGACATGGAAGGGATATCAGGGACACATCTTGTACACATCCAGAACTAAGCAGTAGATCGACGCTACGCATAAGGCGAAGACTGCTTTTCTTGTTGCTCCCGTTATACTTGAAGATTGAAGGCAGGCTACATATGGATGACCCTCCAAAAGGGGTAGTAGATACCGGACTTCAGAACGGCCCTTTCTACGTTGTCCTAGCCTCGCTCATCACTACTTTCGAATCATGCAGCGCATACGTGACGTGTAAGTCTTGATTTCCCAGCCCTTGTAGCACTTGGAGGCTTTGTCATACTCCGGATCCTTGACACAGTCCATCTTGACGGGCCCATCGCAACTTAAAGATCCGGACCCATCGGTGCCTGCTTCGTATTTGCAGTTTTTCAGCCCGAAAGCACTGCTCCCATTCTTGGCGCTTATGCTTGGGGGCCACTTCCGATCTGACGAGGACGTGTCGGTGATTTTGTATCCTATATTTGAAATATCGCAGTGGTTGATGCTGGTGTCAACTTTCACCGGGAGCATCACCCACATTTCCGTGAAAACCACCCCCCTACTGCCTCCGGCCAAAACGTGCTCGAGCATAACAAGAACCGCTTCTGTCGCATCCGGCTTAGGCGGCGGCTTGGGCGGCGACGGCGACGGCGAAGGCGAAGGCGACGGCGGTTGGCTAGGTTTTGGTTCCGGCGGTCGTACTGTGACTGTTGACGTGAATATCGTGATTGTTTTGACGACCGACCTCTCGACCGAGGCCGTGACTGTGACGCGTCTCACGGGGGATGTCGAGGAAGTGGTTGACAATGATGAGGTAACCGACCATGTCAGAGGAGCCACGTAGATGGTGGTGTGGATGGAGGGGGTCTTGTTCGTGGTCACCTGAGAGGTGGACGTTCCAATTGAAAATGTTCCGTTTTCCGTTCCGATCAAGGCCGTGCTCGTCCTCGACTTGTTTTCATTCAATGTGGCTAGGTTCGAGCTCAGGACCGTTGAGTTGGCACCAAGAACCGGGGCTGCCGTTCCGTTCAAAGACCACGAAGTCGTTGGAGGCAGGTTGGCTGTACTATTGCCACCCAGAGTTGTCTTTGTAATATTGCTGCGCAGTGTCGAAGTGGCGGTTCTGTTCAAAGATGGCAGCGCTGTCGGAAGCAACCATGTCCCGGTGCCACCGCGGCGGGAAGTGGTCATTGAATTGTTCCATGGAGTCGGGACCCGCGTGCCGTTAACAATCATTGAACCGGTTGGAAGCGGCCGTGTTCCTCCTCCACCCTGTCCCGGGCTCGTAGGCTTGCCAGGCGCTTCTTTTCCGGTTGAGTGAGAAGGGGAACTAGTACTAGGTCCAGAGGAGGCCGGCTTGCTCCTCAGCGGGCACTCTTGTCTGCGGACTGGTCCTCCTGCGCCTGCATTTGGGGGCGAGGTGAAGATTTGATCAGATTCTGGGTCCCACTCAAGCATCATCATTGAGCCGGGATACGGAGTCAAATCCACTGGCGGGCGTTGTCTTGGCTCGCCATCCCAGAAGTCATCAATCGGTGACTTGTTCTCTGTTGGCATGGCATGTATCGGCATGGCATCGACCCACCAGCGCCACGAGGCTTTGTCGTTGCATGTTTTTGCTGGGTGGTACTGGAGCATGACCTTGCCACGCGGCGAATCGTGAACCCTTTCCCGCAACCGACTTTTCCCATCGAGGTTAGGATCATACATCTCATCGACAGTGAGCAAAACCTGGGGGTAATCCACTACGGTCTTACGAATATGAGGGATTAGCTCTTCAAGGGTGTCCTTGAGTAGCTGAACTGAATCATGGGACACGAGACTTCCCGCTCTCGCGTAATATCTGTATGTATCTGGGTGATCGACCAGTCTGCCGTCGTGATCCTGGTAGAACTTCGTCTCACGAGGGGTGACGATAAGGGCGTGAATAGGGTCTTGCTCAGCCGCCTCTTCGTCTCGGTCGCCGTAGTATCGATCGCCAAATAGAAAACCGAGTTTTCCGTGCTCCGGTTGGTTAACAAGGTTTCCGATCCCGTACTGCCAATATCGGTTCTCGTCGTTGACTTCACTAGGCCCAACCAGCATCCCATCGATGGCTTCCTCGAGAAGGTTGTCTTGGCGGATAGCCCTCTCAAAGAACTTGCCCATCCATGCACCTCTACGGCTCACGACTAACACGACTGTGCAGCCTATAAGGTTTTCGACTCCTAATGTTTGAACTTTGTCCTCGAAAACGAGCCAGTTAGACCGGACTGTTGACGCGTCCTCGTCTGGATCATCGATCTGGGGGCCGTTCATCACTAGCTTAGTCTCGTGATACGGGTCTCGAGGATTTCCGGGTTCTTCCTGCGTGCGCATCAAGTTGAACTGCTCTCTGACGAAAATGGAATAGTCATAGTCGTAATCGGATGGGTCTACCCACTCTCCAAGGTAAGGTTGGCCGCGCCGTGAAATCTTTGACTCGGCCAAGTCAGCGGTATGCGTCTTGTTTACCAGATCTGCTAGATCGTGTCTGTCCGCTGCTCCGACTTCTGATATTTGACGCACGGAAACGCCCGACCTCCCGGCCTCGCGTGCCGGGCATCTTCCACTGTCACAGTGCCAATCACAGAGAGGGTGCGGGGTGGGCACAGATGACTGTATGGTAGTTACGGTAGTGATCGAGTTGAGGACGCTGCAGCCGGTGACAGTGGTGTACGCGCTAGTCAGACACGTAGTACTCGCAGCAGTACGCGCTGGAGTGCCGGAGTTGACGCCTAGCGGGATGGAAAGATCAGCCTTGGGTTTGGAGAAATATCCTGGCGCTGTTGTAAGACTTACTTCTGGTTATAGAACAGAAGACCGTCTGTTGGGTGGCGGTGACAGTTACGGTACACGATGCGGTCGAGGTGGTCGAGGTGGTCGATGTCGTTGACTCATCGTCGTCCTCCTCATCCTCATCGTCATCCTTCTCCTCATTCTTCTCCTTATCATCCTCTTCGTCTTCGTCATTGTCATCATCCTGATCGTCCTCTTTTCCGTCATCTCTGTCGTCGTCCCCATTGCTTTTGTTATCATCGGTCGGGCAATTGCCAATCTTGAGGCCAAAGAGCTGGATACAAAACGAGGGAACGTTAATCGAGATATTAGGAGGGAATTTGATGTAACAGCCAAAGCAGATAATTGGAGGCCCCGTGAACGGGAAGATAACTATACATGTATATCGTTAGTTCTCCGCATCTCAGGGCACTATATATCATTTCCAAGCCTGACCTGGAACTATGGTGGGCCCGCTGCCGCCTGGTGATGTTGTTGTAATATAGCGCGGGGTCGTATATGTGACGCCAGTCAATGTGACTAAAAGCGCCTCGGGTGGCAAGACAGTTATCGTTGGTGGATCTGTTGTCAAGGCCGAGCCACTTAGTGAGATGGAGGGAACGGCTATGGGTGGTGTCCATCTCGGATCCGGATAAAGATCCGACGTCACATTCGGAAGTACAGATGGAATTTCAGACGTGGACGAAGATGCGGGATACATGGGCCCTGTCTTAGATTCAAGGTTGGGGGCTGTAAAGATTTGGCTCGGTCGCGGTTGAACAGGTCCAAAGGTCCTCGATATCAATGGTGATGACAGGGACAAAGTACGTGACAATGACGGAGGACCAAGCCGCGATGTAGAATAATTCCCAGGTCCAGGAACCGATGACGGATTCTGGATTATTTTCGTGCGTTCGATTGTTGTTGTCAGAGTGGCAGTCGCAACTTTGCCAGTCGACACAGTGGTGGAGTTGGCCCATGGATTACTTTGGCTGGGGATCGTCGAAGGTGTCGAGGTGGTGTTGGCCCAGGAGAAGTGAGGAATAGATGCCGTTGAGCTTCCGGTAACTAATGGGACAGCCACTCTCGAGATGTGTGACTCGAAATAGTAAGTCGAAGAGGTTTTCGGGAGCGGATCATCCCTTGTCTAGACATATTCAGTTGTCTCTCCAAAACGGCTGTCTGCGGTTCAACCCACTTTCGTTATGTTGAGACCCGGGGCCGTCTTCACGGGGCATTGCTCGTTCTCGCAAGTTGGATGAACCAGCGGCTGCGATGAATTCCGGGCGTTTCGAACGGCAAAATGATATTCATGGTTAGGCAGAAACTCGGTCTGAGCCAAGGCCCAAAACAGCATCAGAGCTACAAAAGGCTTCAATGCCATAATGATTATCAGCTCGCTTTCCGCAAGGCTTATGCTGAACAGACGCCAAAGATAGTCTCTGATAACTGGTTAGCCAGGCAGACCCGGATCAATGTGTCTGTCATCGTCAAGAATGAAAGCCGTAATCGTTATATATCTACGGTGTCCCGGCCACACTCGTACAATCTCCACAGATGTTTTGGCAAGCCTTGTATTTTCCCCTCGTAAAAGCGGTGATAAGAAAGGTAACTGTTGCAGAATAACCCGGGCCTCCCAGCCGATGAGCCGTGCATGCCTTGCTAATATGCAGGCTTTTGCGGAAAAAGAAATCCCTGCCGTCGTACGAATTAAATGAATGCATGTGCGGAATCTGCAACATTCGCAGCAAACCAACTCCGTTTCATCTCTTTGAGGAGCAGACTTGTGTGTTGTACAGAATCTATTGAGCCCCGTTGCCCCTAATCAACGTTGATTGTTATCGGTTACCCTGCTGTCTTACGGAGGAGAGTACGAATATTGGGAATCCGGCACTTGGTGTCAACCCCCAGCAAGGGTTGATCCGTAACCTGTACTTGCAGCTTCCCACACCCAGAGCAGCTTTGGATCGAGGGAACCAGAAGCAAACTATTTTGGCAAGACTCGGTTGAAGGCTTTTACTCAGACAAAGAGGCTAAACAGTAAACACTCACTTGCCTAGACGGTCATCCACCACTGGGCCGCAAACAGTCTGCAAGCCAGTGCAAGGGATGACAGGGAAACGACATGATTCCTGCAGAACTCGGTTGACAAGCACATTGCCATTCACGTCGTTCTGGTGAAATTCTCCACACTTTGCTTGTATTTGCTATTGACAACCCGCTCAATGTTCCCGTCGCATCCCACCGACAGCTTCCAGACCAACCTCTCAAGCTCGATAGATGCAACCCCAATAACGAGCTTCTGCATCATGCCGGCTGAGCTTATTAACCCCTTCAATTTGCAAGAGAGAGGGTGTTTGATGGTCATGCGCCGGTGTAAACATTGACCGCTAAAGCAAGCTCGTGCTCGTATTCAAAATGTGAAGAACCTTTGTTTTTGCCAGCAACTGCGTGAGGATTTTGTCACGTAACAAAAAGACATCGTTAGTTACGGGCAGTAACTAATGCCTTATATATCTCGTGACAGATTCCGTGTAGCTTTGCGTGGGCGCAGCACTTGGTACTCCCTAATAGTTCTACTTCAAGGGTAAGGGTTGACTAGATATTGGGGGTATTCATCGCTGCGAGGATTGGCAAACGCAAAATAAGGACTGGTTCCAGGGACTGTCGTGTCGCCTGATTAAATATACTTTAAAATTCAAGCAACGGCTATGAGAAAAATCGATAAAACGGGATCCAGGGCCTGGAACTACCGCTTGAATAGAAACTAATAGCTTACAGCCGCTTAGTGGCAATCCGTAAGTATGACAACGCAAATATGTGTACTTTTGGAAATATGTAAATATACTCCGGGAGATGGTATGCAGAGATTGGAACTGATTACACTTTGTCCATATGTGCTGTCGATTGTCTGTATCTAGGCGCTTGGAATTTTGAAATCTCTGCGTCCTGGAGGACGACACAACAAGCCTTATCATGCCGCCAAATAACGACGGCGACTATTGACGTGGCTGCACCGCCACTGAGCCGAGAATGACAGCAAATGGCCACTGGTCGCCTTGCGCTTAGTGCTTATGCTTGATGCATCATGCGAGATACAGATGCAGATGAATCAAAAAGGAAAAATGTTGGCTGCCTCGAGAGTTGGGAAGCGCTCAGTACTTATTAATTTATGGGTTTTCTTTCTGTAAGACAGTGCCAGCTTGGTCAGACTACGCCGTGGTTGTTCTTCGATTCCATCGCTCGACCAGACCAGCCGGATACATCTCGCATCATGACTACAAAAATCGTGCCGCTCTCCTTGGACGACGCCCTCAAGCATGTTTCAAATGCCGACAGGACGACGAAAGCAAAGTCGTTTGGCTTTCTCGACACGCTCGGGACCGCGGGCTGTCTACTGAACTGCGACGGCTACGCATCGAGACAGAAGCTTTCCCTGGATGCCATTGAACAACCGCTGGCATCAAGCGAAGAGATCGTCAAGCGCGGGAAGCGCAGGGTTGTCCAAGGAAAGCTCTTCACCTACGAGGACCTGGTGAAGTCGAGCTCGAGTGGCTGCGGAAGCTGCAGAGCTGTCAAGGCCATTCTCGACGCCGTGCCGAGCCATCATTATGGGAAGCTGTTGCCGTCTACTGCCATTCGATGGACCGCCAGAGACAGCGGCACCCTGGAGCTGGCCGCACCGGACGGCAAAGAATATTACCTGAGACTGTTCAGCCTCGTCGGATCCGTCAACGTTTTCCGCCGATTTCCAACCGCGAACGCCTTGGCGGGAGACACATCCTCCGACGTCAGCTTTCGCAGGGTACGAGCCTGGCTCGACGTCTGCGAAGCCGGTCACAAAAAATGCGGGAAAGGCACCGACACGAAGCTCCCAACAAGGCTCATAGACGTGACGCGACCCGGAGACAGGGCTGGAGTGCGATTAGTCGAGACGGCCGGCAAAACCGGCACCTACATGTGTCTCAGCCACTGTTGGGGAAAGATCAAAATCAACTCCATCACGCGGAAAGACAATCTCAAGAGGAGGCTGAGCCTCATACCGTGGGCCCTGCTCCCACCGAGCTTTCAGCACGCGGTGGAAATGACGAGGAAGCTCGGCGTCCGCTACCTGTGGATCGATTCCCTCTGTATCATCCAGGACGACAAAGAGGACTGGGAAAGGGAAGCCGCGCAGATGGTCAACGTCTACCGCAACTCGTACGCGACCATCGCCGTCAGCTGGTCCCAAGACTCGCAAGGCGGGTGTTACTCGCGGACAATACCCTCGCTCTGTTTCAGGATGACGAAGCCCGGCGGAGATGTGTTTACCATTGCGCTCGGAATCGGCGCCAAACGAGACGGCACGCGAGAGTATGCCAAGGTTCAGGCATACTTCCCTCTCTTCAACAGGGCGTGGTGCCTCCAAGAACGGCTTCTGTCACGCCGGGTCATCCACTTCAACTACGGAGAGATGGCGTTCGACTGCGGGGACGGCTACTCGTGCGAGTGCGGGGGGAGGCAGCACTACAACTGGCACAACGTCATCAAGCTGGAGGGGCCGTACACGCCGCTCCCTTCCAGGTCGAGATATCTGGCGCTGCTCGACAACCGCACATCGTCCACCGCCATCACGACCAAGACGGGCGAGAAGATCGAGCCGTACGAGCGGTGGCACCTCGTGGTCAGCGGGTACACGTGCCTCAACCTCACAAACGCGAGCGACATGCTGCCGGCGCTCTCCGGGTTGGCGCACGAGACGGCCGAGCTGGTGGACGACACGTTCCTCGCCGGCCTGTGGAAGAACAACCTCGAGCAGGACCTGATGTGGCGCGTCGACGCGGTCGCCGAATGGAGGCACGAGCGGGCGAGGATCCTCAAGCGGGGCTGGGTGGCCCCCTCCTGGTCGTGGGCTTCGACGGGAAGCGGTTGCAAGGTGGGCTTCCCCGTCTTCCAAGGCACCCCCGTTCTGGACTACAAGACGGCGGGGATGGCCGAGTCCTGTGAGATAACGTGCCCTCCCGCGGGCGCGGACCCGTTCGGGTCCGTCTCTTATGGGCTCCTCCGGGTAACAGCGAAACGGCTGCCGGTGCTGGTGCAGAGGCCGTGCTTCCGGTGGAAGGCGCAGAGGCAATGGTCGACGAAGAAGTACGGGAAATTTCGGCTCTACGCGCGTGAGGACCAGCGGGAGTGGCATGACTGCTTCCCGGCGACCGGGGCGGCGCCTCTCGAGTTCGGGCCGGCCAAGGCTGACCTCGCGGTCGACCCATCGGTCGAGCGGATGGAGGGCTGCTGCCTCCGCAATGAAGACCCGGCGGCTGCTCACCCGGGAGCGTGCGGCCGCTGCCTCTTTCTCCCGGCCGAGCTGTTGTACGTCAAGGGGCTCAAGACGGGCCAGGGGGCGCCGTCGACGAGCACAACAGATTTCTTCCTGATAGTCGCCAGAGACGCGACAAGTAGCTACATTCGTGTGGGGAGGCTGGATGTCATCTGCGGCAGCCGAGACGAAAGGGATGACTGGTTCGAACGCGTGTGGGAGAGGTTAGCTATGCCGGAGGTATCAATAACGATCTACTAGCTGGAACCAGTCGGGCAGGAAGGGCTCGTCAGATACACACATATCTATAATATGTCTTTGCTATTCGACATTGTTCTATATAGTCAAGTTCCATATGGGTGATATCGTGTCGGGTTCCACGTATGGTATGTGCTTGAAACCAAACAGGCCGTAGATGCAGGACTGAGCGTTGGCATTATCCAAGAGAACGAGCTGCTGGCATAGCAGATGGATTGATAGGTGGCCCCGACTTCTTTGCGCCCGATCTCAAGCTCGGAATGAAATCTGTCCCTCTTGAAGCATAGCCTGCACACATCTTTTTGGCCCATGGTTTGGGCGTCGACATTCTAGTTTACAACTCTCGAGGAAATGAATAATGTCGTGCCAACCGCTCCGCAGTCTCAAGGTGGCGTTGGATTCCGGGACAATCAACGGGTGGTCAGGTCAATGCGACGGGTCTGCAAAGGTGTTTTTCTATAGCTGCCGCTCTCCCTCATTGATATCTTCCCCGAAAACTTATTTTGCTTCTTTTCTGCACCATGGCGATGCTCCAGATGGTGCACCGATATCAAGGTGCGCATGGGGGATGTTACAGGCCTTTGCGGGTCTTCATACATAAATGAGTTAGCCAGACCTAAATGTCAAGATACAGTCACTAGTCAAGGTGCCAGAGTGGTTAATGGGCTGCCCTGCTATCAAACCTTGATTCCAGATTAGGCAGTGGCTTCGGTCGCGCAGGTTCGAATCCTGTCCTTGACGCACCTTACCTTTTGCCTTTTTTGCTACGTCTACTTGTTGCACGTTTGGCCGCATCTAGTAGGTAAGAATTGTTGAACTGATCTATCATGGCACGCACACACACTCATACTAGTGGTTAAATAAGTATGTATTTATTGTATGCGCTTGCTTGCTACCACCATCTAGACCCACACAGAAGGAGCCGGATATGTACCTGTACCTACCTGCTCCCTGACCTCTCGGGGTACGTACCTATACTTGGAGCAATTAGGTATCCGTATTCACGTCGGATACCGGGCAGGAGCTCCCCACCATCGCCAGCTCCCGAAGCTTCCTTCGCCTCCGATCCGACCCCGCGACGTCACATGACGATGACGTGAAGGCCTCGAAAGGTCGCAAAGGATGGTGTTTGTTCCGCTGATATCACGGAGCAGCTCAGTCTCGTTTTCTCTCTCTCTCATCTAGCAACTGGTCACCCGATAAGCATTTGGAGCTGCCTTTCTTTTTCGTCTTTTCTTTTCCCACACTCAGCCAGCGAACAAACACTGTCTGTCCCGAAACCACTGCTCAGGCAGAAAGAAAGAGGGGTCACATCACCAATACACACACACCTACATACATACATAAAATGGCGTCCACGCAGCAACAACAGCCGCAGCAGGTCATACTGCCCGACGGACGGGTCCTCTCGTACGACCTGTCGGGCCCGGACTCAAAGCCCATCGTGCTGTTGGCCAACCCGCTCTCGGCACCATTCGCGCTCTGGGACCGCGTCGTCGAGGTTCTCCACGACAACGGGTTCCGCACGCTGCGCTTTGACCAGCCGGGCCACGGCAAGTCGTCGGCGCCAAAGGCGCTGGACACCGAGTTCGAGACGATCGCCGACGACGTGCACTTCCTCGTCACGTCGCTCAAGGTGGACAGGCTGTTTGCGTGGGTGGGCGTGTCGATGGGGGCGGCGACGAGCTTCTACTTTGTCACAAAGTACCCGGGCATGGTGCACAAGCTGGCAATCTGCGACACCATCAGCTCGTCGCCCAAGCTGGCGGGCGTCGAGGACACGTTCGGCGCGCGGGCCAAGGCGGCGGGCGAGGCGGGCAACATGCAGGCGCAGGTCGAGCAGACGATGGAGCGCTGGTTCGGGGCCGACTGGGTGCAGGCCAACGCGGACGAGGCGAGGCGGGCGCGGGCCATCATGAACCAGACGACGGTGGAGGGCTTCCAGACGTGCTGTCACGCGCTGCAGAGCGACAAGTTCGACATCCGGCCGCTGTTCGAAAGAGTGGGCTCCGGGGTGGACGAGGCGTTGCTGATTGTGGGCGAGAAGGACGCGAACCTGCCGCAGGCCATGGAGGGGATGAGGGAAAAGGTCGAGGCGGGGTTCAAGGCGGCGGGTAAGGACAGGAAGATTGAGCTCAGGGTGATTCCAAAGGCGGGCCACGCGCCGTTTGTCGACAACCTCGGGCAGTTCAAGGAGGTGTTGTTGGGCTATCTCAAGGCGTGATTCTGATTGCACAAAGTCCAGCAGCCAGCCGGTCAGTCGGCAAGCAATCAATCCCTTGGAGGAGTAGTGAAAAATCGGCAAATTTCAAACAGACCAATCCTTACTTGATCAGGGCATTTGGAGGTTGGGTGTCATGAAGCTATTGCCATCCATCCATCGGCTTCCGTTCCCAGCCTCTGGTGGCTTTTATTTTTATTTTTATTTTTATTTTTCGTGGAATGGACAGATGCCATGGAACAAGGGGCGGGCGACACTACCTAAGGGGAACAAAGGAGTCTCGGTGAGATAACCAATAAGGGGGAGGGCCGTGCTTCTCACCTGACCTCTCAGCTGACTTACCGGGATCACCGAGACACCAGATACGGTTTAGTGCCTTTCTGGCCCCACTCCCATCCACCCACCACTGCCAGCCTTCCCTTTTTTGCTTCTCTCCTGTGGTTTCCCCGTCCAGGGCAGGTCCCCCCGTTCTAGTGTAGCTTCCTTCCTTCCCCAGCCCACTCACTGATCCATTGTACTGTGCTGTACGTGCACCCGCGCTTCTTTGGTGCCGATGCTCCGTTTATCTTTGCTCCCACAGCAACGGCCCGTCAACCATTGCCATTCCAACATCTACCCACACACACACACACACACACACCACAAACACCCGCACACATACACCCACCACCCGCACCAGCACACGAACTATTCCCACTACAGACAAAGGCGTCGAGCACGGAGACAGAGAGAAGGAAGAGAGATAGAGAGAGACAGAGAGAGATACCTTTCTTTGCTCCTCTACCTCCCTCCCCCCTCCCTCCCCACCACCTCACCGCAGTCTCCATATCTCAACGGCCCAATCCGCCTTCTGCCTGCATCACCGCCCCCGGCCCTCTCTCTCTCTCTCTCTCTCTCTCACCTCTCAGCCAATCCACGTTACCTCGTTCCCACCGCTGACGTGGTACCTGACGAGAATCTTGTCTCCGCACTCATCCAAGCACGTCGCACATGTCCCCGCGCTTCCTTTGCTAAACTACAACAATTGGACGACGACACACTCCCATCTCTCATCAATCACTTCCACCACCAACACCGCGCATTCTAGCTCGCACATCGTCGCTCGTTGCTCGCGCATTTCGCCCCCACCATGGCTGCCCACTCCGATGCTGCTGCCCAGCAGCATCAGCCCAACGGCACCCCGACCGACGCCCGCTCTGTCGCCGACGAACCCACGACGCCCCAGGACAATGATATCCTCGCATTGAACTCGCCCCAAGTCACGCTACCATCCACCGAAGCTCCTGCATCTCCTCCCATCGACCCCAGCCAGTCCTTCAAGACAGAAGTCAACGATGACCGTCTGGCCTCCTCCGCCGTTATTCCCTCGTCCCTGACACCGCCTCCCTCCTCGCAGCTTGCTGCTCACGCCGCCAACGGCCCTCTCCAGACTGCATACGGCGCCTCGCACCGCTCCGCTCTCGTTTCCCCGCCCGCTACCGGCCTCAATCCTTCCATCACCCGACGCGACGCTGGACTCCACGCCGAATACGTCCCCCCCGCGCCCCAGCAGGTCCTCGAAGCCACGGCCGACGAGCTACGGGCCATGATGCAGGCGAGTGTCGCCGAGCACGCCAAGCTCAAGATGGAGGCCGCCCATCACAAGCTACAGTACAACCTGCTCAGCCTCCAGGCCGACGAGGATGCGAAGCGCGCCGCCGTGGAGCACGAGATGACCCGGCGGGAGATCGAGGCCCTTAGGACGGCTGAATACTCGCGCCACGCCGTCCGCGAGCTCAGCGCCGCCTCCGAGTCGGCTCAGATGAAGTACCTCCAGATGAAGATGTGGTACGAGGAGGCCATGGACGAGAACGACGCTCTCGCCCGGCGTGTCAAGATGGCCAAGAGGGTCATCTCACAAAAGGAGGAGGAAATCATTGCACTGACGGAAGAGCGCGACATGCTCCTCAACCGCATCCGCGAGAACCGGGAGCACTTTCATATGCTGTGCAGCCCGGGCGGTATTTTTCACGGTGCCATGACGCCCAAGCAGCAGACCGTCTCCACGCCCCAGCAGGCTCACCGAACCACCCCGAAGCAGACGCCCCGGTCGGCCAACCGCGGCGACGCCAGGGTAGACCGCGACCACGACCACGGCCCGGAACCCATTGCGGCTCTGCTGCAGGCCTTGAGCCAGGACAACAACAACAACAACAACAGCGCGCCCACAACGCCCACCACTGCGGTCAGACCCGCGGCCCGCATGCCTGCAAAGCACAACCGAAACGCCCAATCTCTGTCCTCGTTGCCGACGACGCCCCTTTCGCGCGCCCAGCGCCACGAGCAGCAGTCTGGGCTCCTGCCGTCGGTGAACCTTGTCCCGCAGAGCGAGCCTCGGTACAGGTACAGCAACGCTCACATGGTTCCTGGCACGCCGCCGCCGGCCATCCAAGGACGGGTCCAGGAGCGCGCCCGCAAGAGCCGCGAGAGCACCATCTCGGCTGACGACAACGAGGAGCTCGCTCGCCAGGCCCTCGAATCCGTCGCCAAGTCGACCTCGTTCCTGTCTCAGGTATCACGTGCTTCACGGAACGGCCGCCGCCCTCTTCCCAACGGCGGCGGCAGCGACGACGACGACGTCTACGAGAGCCAGGCTAGCCAGGCTGCTTCAGAGATGCTGCGTCGCGACCCGCGCGAGAGCTTCGAGGTCGCCAGCTCTGTCGGTTCGCGCGACGGTACGCCGCCGGCGCCTGCGGAGAAGAGCGCCAGGTTGCAGGCGAAGCTGTTCTCTGGCATCACCAAGAGCGGTACGGACAAGCGCAAGTTCAGCAACGGCCACGGTCCCGGGCAGGACGTGCGGCCAGACATGGTGAGCCCGCCCAAAAAGATGCGCGTGGGCGGTCCCATCGGCGAGAACCCGAAGGTCGGTTTGGGCATCCAATACGGTTACAGTTGAAGCCCGTCGGAGAAGCAAAGGACGGACAAGATACGGCGGCTAGTCCTTTTGGTCTCGGTTGCGCACTCTTGCCTACGCTTGACGCTTATTTGCCTGCGCTTACTCCACGGAACCTGTTTGCAAGCATCCCTGTCGCGGGTGGTTCGTTAGGTGAGGTGGCTGGGCTTGAGGGGAAGATAGGCGGTGAGTGGGGATAAAACGGCGGCAGCAGTGCTGTTTCCACAGCTGAAGGGGGGCATCTATTTTCCCCCCTTCCCTTTCTGCTGCAGGTGCAGGGAATAAATAATTCGACGTGGCATTCATGCATGTGGACTTTGGGTCGCGCATTATGGGGGATGCAGGGAGAGGGAGGGATGTTTTTTTTGAAAACTGGCATGCATTCGCGTCAAAAAGAGCAGATGATGATACCAGTGCCATGTTGGTACAGGTGTTGAACCTGGACGTCCTTTCTCTCTATCTACTCTCTGCAGACAGAAGCGCGGGGCAGAGAGAGAGAGAGGGAGAGAGAGTAGCGAGAGGACGAGTGAGTGTGTGCGATATCTTGAGGAAACTAGAGTTAACGACCTGGGACGAGGAAATTTCATGAACAAGAGGCCGGCCATGTCTCTTTTTGGGTTGACAGCACATGTTGTTTTAAGCTAGTATTTATAGAATGGACGATAAGGGCCCAGACTCCAACAGACGAAAAGAGAGAGGGAGGGGGGGGGGAGGAGAGGTATCTATCCATCCAAGGGTCAACAGCACTTGGACTGGGTCCAGAACCAACGCAAAAGGAGGAAGAAGATTAGTTAGAGAAAAAAAAGCCCTTTTTTATTTTATTTTACTCTCTCGCTGCAGAACGAACCCACCAAACATACATAGTACGCACACCCACACGCACACACACGCACACGCGCCAATACCGATCGATGGTGAGTTTCTCGGTCTTTGCATCGCATCTCGTCCGTCTCCAACCAGCCTTGGACCCCTTCTTTTTTTCTTTTCCCGCCTCTGTGGTTCGGCCCGTTTTTCGCACCACCGCCACCTTCGCCCGTTTCGTGTCCGCCCCCCCGTTCTCCAAAAAGGCACCGCAAAACACGGGGGACACGGACTCGTACACGGACGGATAGACCCAGACCGGCGCTCGATCATCTCATCGTCTTTTTTGTCTCATGATAGAAACCCCCTTCCCCCCTCCCTCTCTCTCCCTCCTCCCAAAACATTGTGTTCTTCTCTCTCTTGCGGCCGTCTGTGCCCCCCGTGTCTTTGACACAAAGTTTATCTTGACCGCCGATCCTTGACACCTTGATTATCTGAGCATCGACCCTACCACACAAGAACAGCCAGTCCTACTACTACCATGGAGGAGGGAGAGCTTGCTTAATGCGACGACGCTATCTATCCATCATTCGTCGTCACATGCGCGCGCCTCTCTCTGTCTACGTAACCCTTCCTTGAATTGGAAAAGAATAAAAAAACAAAAAACAAAAGGCTCTGGGTTTCTTTCCTGTTAATACACCCTTGGTTCCCCCATGGCTGGGGCATCTCCGAAGGGGTTTCATCTCAGCTCTAATGGATCGTTCCATCTTCCCTCACGGCCGTCATAGATCTCTCTCAAGCCAGTGCACACAATAATAGCATCCATCCATCCATCCATCCATCCATCCAGTCTGACCATCGTGTGCGGCCTTTTCACTCACCGCCGCCCAGCGCCCACTCCCACCCCGCGCCAAGGGGAACCAATCCTGCCCCCCGTCCCCTTTAACCCCTGCCGCATTCCGCAATCCCATCATCCCAGCAAGCCCACTCGGCTTCGTTGATCGCCGACGGACGGGAGACACTCGACCGCCAGCAGCCGTCATCCCTTAATCTTCAACGCACACTCAGCCGCTGCGCATAGATAGACAGCACTTGACCCAGCACAGCACAAACCCCATTCACCACCGACAATGAGGGACCTCCCACCAAGCCCCCGCCAAGGTTCCCCCGACCTCCTGCCGCGGCGACTCTCCGACGAGCTCGGCGACTTCTCATTCTCCAGCGACGACGAGTACGACCAAGAAGACGAGGACGAGGGCGAGGGCGAGGGCGAGGACGGGGATGAGAGCTGCACCGCAGTCGACACCCCGACCTCGTCTCGCAACTCATCGCACAGCGCAGGCAGCTTCTTCGACGAGGTCAACGCCTACAAGCAGCACCAGCAGCAGCTTCTCGACACCACGTCAGAGTCGGAACGCACCGAGAAGAAGAACAGTAGCCGGCCTTCGACGGCCGTCTCCATGCCGCCCTTCCGTCGCGCGTCCACGTGCCCTGTACTGCCCGACGACTTCATCTCGAGCGCTGCCGAGGAGGTCGTCAAGATCATGCCCGACCAGGCCGATTTCATGAAGCGCATGGTCGAGGGCTGGAGGGAGATCCAGCGCCGCTCATCCGTTAGCGTCATGTCCCCCACCTCGCCGGCGAGCGCCGTTTCGCCTAGCACCGTGGCGTCGCCCAAGCGGCCTCACACGGCGCCCTCGCCACTTCATCCGCCCCAAATGTGTTTTGCATCCTTTCCCCAGACCGTTCCGGAGAGAGATGAGCCTGACAGCAGTCCCGACGAATCGGTGGAGGAGGGCCTTTCCACCATGGCGGAGATGCTCGAAACCGTTGAGGTGACGCTCGACGAGCTGCGAGAGCTGGCCAAGCAGCATGCGGGTGCGGCGATTGCGTCGACCTCGGCGAACGTGGCAGAGCAGGATGCAAAGTTCGCCGCCGTGAACAAGTGCATCGACACCATAGGAAAGGTGTGCGAGAGGACGCCAGAGCCGGACTCTGATGCGCAGTTTCACTGTGTGCAGGCGCTTGTCCAGATTTGCGAAATGTTTGCGCGCGAAAGTGTCGAGCAGGACCATTACCAGTTAGGGTCTGGTTTCATGGCCGAGGACAGTGAGGACGATGACGTCGAATACGAGGGCGAGGACGAAGACGAGGGCAAAGGCGACAGTGAGAGTGACCGTGAAAGCGATTGGGTAGACAAGGACGATGACGACGACGACGACGACGACGAGGGCGAGGAACTCCCGATAGACTCGGAACCTACCGAGTACGAATCAGGAGACTTCCTCGGGGGACCACCGACGGTAGAGACGGACAAGACTCTTCCCCCGCCATTACCAACTCGGACGAGATCATCAACGCCGACTCGGCCAAAGACGGCAGAACCGAGGATTGAGGGGCCCGACACACCCCGCAGGCGCGCCCGGCTTGTTCGCGAGGCCAAGGCCGAGCTCGAGGCGCTCTTCTCCGAATGGACCGCGCCACAAAACTCGTTTGAAGAGCGCCACTCACGCATCGTATATGCTACCGAGGCATATCACCTACGTCTTGCCGATATGAAGTCAGCCCACGACTTCGAGTTCAAGTGGAAGGACGAGCTCAAGGCCTATGACAAAGAGATGGAGAACAGAGGCCCCTTTGGTCCTGGCCCAAGGGTATGGGTCGTCATCGACGTGGCCCTGCCTCTCGCTCAGTTTTGGCTGGCCCTGTTCCTCTTGGCGGTCGACAGTTCCAGGTTGGGCAAGTGGGTTGAGAAACCGGAGTCCGTCTTCATGTTTCTGACGGTCTGGGTGGCAAGCGTGGTATTCTTGGCGCGCCTTGTGGAAGTATCCGCCAGGAAGGACCTGTATGAGGACATGCTGCCTTTGGAAGCTCGGGAGATGAGAAAGAAGCACGATCGTGAGCTGGTGCTTCTCAAGGCGGCTCATGACCGCGCCATTCAACGCATGTACCTCCCGGAGCAGCAGTCATAGATTTGAAAGAAGCTTGTTGAAATGTACATACTATCGAAGTGTATTAGTACCCCTACACAAAGAAAGCCGAACCAATGTCGGAATCCTCCATGCCCCCCTTCCCACCTTCTTGTGAAGTTCCTTTGCTCCCTGACTGGTTTCGGCGAGTGTCTGAGGAAGTACCATTCATCCTGATCCATGTTGGCCGTGTATGGGACACCTACATGTTATTGGACAGATTGTCAGTCTCACGCATTGGCATCGCTCGTTGCCAGACTTTGGCCAACAATAGCATACGCCACGGCTGACACAGGTCAAGCAATTGTTTTCGAGGGTGCAAAGACCTATGAGCGCAATACATATCCAAAGGAAAACGTGCATGAATAATAGCGTGTGTGTGAAATCGATTCCAGGCGTAGTTGGTCCCGCGCGGGTAGCAACGGGGGTCAACGGTGCCAACTCATTGCTTAGGCCGTTTCCTCGGTTTATCGTAATGGAGAGCGTATCTAGCTGCGTAGGACTGTTCAGCAGAGTGGTATATAAGATCAAGACGCACCGAAACAATAGTCTTACCTGCCTCGCCGTGGAAGTGCCGGGCTCGGCAAAAGGACCAGTTCGTTGCTGGCAAGACTTGGGAGTCCTAGGGCAATGGTACATGATGCTGATACAACCGAGTATGAAAGCAAGAGGGCCAAGCAGGTCGACGGGCATGTTGGACAGCGTGACAACGAGGCGTTGACCATTGTGCTGTTCTTCGGTGGCGTCCCTGTTAACATTACCGTTGGGCCCTGGACGACTCACGACACGGGTCGATAATGGCACGGATTCTGGCGTGTCCCCCATGCTGGAACCATGCGGAGTAAGGGTGGCAAGGGTATGAATATAGTCGTTTGACTGGACAGAGCTGGTCAGTATGCGAACATGGGGTGTGGGCATGGATAGATTGACAGGTACCTGTGACTCCAAGGTAGTAGAGCGGTATGAAGGCTCATTTGCCTCCTCGTCGCGGTTCCGTCTCCGGATGCGTATGCAAGATCCACAAGTGGTCAGGATCCATGTGGTGATGGCAAGGGCGCCCGAAACGCATCCCAATGCGATGGCGGCCACAACTGCAGGGTGAAGATGTTCGGAGGTCTCCTCCTGATGAATGTCTCCAAGGTTATCGAAAGACCCATCGAGCCCATCATAATCCCATGTCTCGCCCTGGAACATGGATATCGACAATGGCTTCTGCAAGCGATACCTGCGTCAGCATAAGTCATGAGCGGAAGGGTTTGGTGGCTTCGATTCTGACGGTCAAACATGCAAAATGCAGTTAGGGAGGTAGATGGTTGGCGGCGGCGGCGGCGGCGGCGACTATGAGAATGATGACGATGCTGTTCATGATGATGATGATGAGGAGGAGGACGAGGATGTGAGTGAAGATGGAAGAGAGAATAGGGAAGACGGAAAAGAGAAAAGCGAAAGGAGGAGGATGAAGACGGACCGGCAGAAGTCGCTGCTTCCCGCAATGTCGATGATATCACAAGGAAGGAGCAGGCGAGACTCCTAGTTTGCAGAGTTCCTCTTTCCCTCCCAGCGTACTTTGACATTGCTGACTGATGCTGCTCATCGAGGCAAGCCCAGTCTCCCCCCTCTCGCCCTCTTCTTATTTTTCTTTTTTTTCTCTCTCACCCAATCTCACACTCGAATCTTCCTACGGCGAGGACGCAGTAACAACTCTGTATAACAATTTCAACTTCCACCAGATGCATGGTCCGGCCGTGTGTAAACGATCTCAGTACGTATAGACTCAGCACACGATGCCAATATCTGCTGACCCTCCGTCTTGTAAGACCTCCCGACTGCTTTGCATGCGTCTGATACGACCGATCCGCTTCCTTCACAGTACCGCCCGCTTGCGCACATCCGACCGAAGAAACGACTCTGGAAGCTCAAACCCAGGATCAATCATCCTCATGTGACGAGTCGCATCCTCCACAATGTCATAGTTGAAGTGGAAATTGTAGAAGCCCTCCGGGTTTGCTGTCCCGACGTTAGATACAAACCCGACCTGGCGAGGTTCAATAATACAAGGCAAGGACTCACTTGGGATACGATCGACCGGGACGAACTCGGAGGCGGCCTCCCTAATCTTTCCCGCCTGGTCCTGCGCCGCATTACTGAATATTGTTATTGCGCTGGCTCTGTTCCTACGGATCTCCTCAAACAGTTTGAGTCTCTCCGGGACCTCGGCTACCGAGGTGACGTTGGAAAAACACACCCCGAGAGCAACGCCGTCCTCTATTGCCTGTGCGCCGCCTTGTCCCTGATCTGAAATCAGTCAGTAGGTGGTTAATACCATTTAGGACGGAAGCCCGTTTTTTCTTACGGGGAAGCATTGGATGAGCGGCATCGCCAATCAGAATCATTCTGCCTTTCCTCCACGTCGGAATGGGGGCCCTATACAGCAACGGCCATTGCTTGACCTCGCCCGCTTTTCTAAATGCTGTCAGACACGTCGAGGCCATCAACAAACTGAGACGAGGGCACTCACTCGAGAAGAGAAAGCACACTGGGGTGAAAGTTGGAAAAGCGATCCAAGAGGAGAGACTTGTCGACCGAGTTGTGCCAGTCTGTGACGTCACTTAGCCTTCCCTCTCATCACCTCATCCATTGCTCCCACAATGGAGACCTCCACCTGACCGTGCGAGCTGACCTTCTTTACTCGATGAACCGACCTCATCATGAAATATCCCGATACAGTTGAGAACCTCGCCGCTGCCTCGCATTAGTTTAAGCATCCCGACGCACGCCCAAGGGCCAGACGGACTCTCGACATGGATACGTTACTATCCTCTTCCCGTCCCCGAGAAACATGCTGATGACGCCTTCGTTAGGGTCATCAAGAATCTGAGACGTCGTTGGGTCAGACAGCGCATGCTCCATTGGAATGAGGAAACGATAGCAGAAGTTGTCCTCCGGTGCGGGGAAAGCAGGATTGGGCGATCCAAGGATCGCTTCAACCCCGCCGCTATGGATGCCGTCCGCGACGACTATTAGATCTGCGGAAACGACAGTCCCGTCGCGGAGGGTGAACCGAGCCCCGTCGGGGTCCTGCGTGACTATTGTCAGCGTGCAACAAGCATTCTGTCCAGAAGAGCCCGCTGGTACCCACGTAGCTCGTGACTTCGCTTTTCAATTTGAAGGTAACCGGCGGCCCCCCGTCATCCGCCGTCGCCATCCGCTTCAGCTCCTGATGCAAGTCGACTCTGTGTGCCAAGTACCATGGCGAGCCATACTTTTCGGTGATAGCGCCCAGGTCTAGCTTGTGGGTTGATTCCAGGGTGTCTCCCATCACCCGCCGGCCGCCCCTGGCCGTCACGAACCTGGCTCGTACGGGGTCCATACCGAGCGCCAGAAGGGGCTGTGATGCGTTGGTTTGCACGTTGATCGCAGCGCCAACCTCGTTGTTCAGTGCCGATTTATCGTAGATGGTCACGGGGTGGCCAGCCCGTCGAAGTGCGATGGCGGCTGTGAGCCCGGCGATCCCGCCGCCAATAATGGCAATATCGAGCATGGTTTACAGCACCGGATGCAGACTTTTACAGTCACTCAAAAGTAGCCAAAGTGTTGCAGGATGGCAAATGGGTGCTTCTGTGGAGAGAAGTGGTTGAATATATGTGGCGAACGAGGGGCATGTGACACTGTCGGGCCCCTCGCCATGAACTTTATTGGATTTAATTTGGGAAAAGCTTTCTCAGGCCCGCCATCGTCCAACATGCTGGCGCCGCAGCAGAGTGGTTGGATAATTAGCGAACTAATACTGGTCGGAGTTATGTCTTTGATCTGCAAGCGCCGGCGCGCCACTTGATGCATCATTTGTGGAAGCACATGTCTTGTGGGAGAGAGGCTGGTCTCATGTGTATCCAAGAGAGCGAAAGACAATAGATTGATCCAAACGGCTCAAAACTGGCAGGTTTACCCTTCAGATAACATGAGACATCTGTCTACTTATCAAATCATCGTTGGTACTAACTGGGCGCTGTGCATCGGACCGGACCGGATTCTGGGGAAGTCCAGACGAAACACTGTGGCTGGTGGATAAAGCAAAACCTCCCACGCCCTAGCAGGCTCGCTTGCCAGTCGGTTGGCGAGAATCTCGCGTTGCAAGAACATGGTAGTCTTGGGGGTGAGCCGTCTGGTTTGTTGCCTTTATGTGGGCTAATGGTATACTTGATAGTGGCCGGGTGTATCGAGGCCATGTGCTTCGAACAAAGTAGTGACTTGGATCAAAGAACGAATGGCAATGTCAATAACGTAACCTCTATCACCATCATCGTTAGGTTCAACATCATGATTGTGATATTGCTGCCAATGTCGACTGACTTTTCCGTCTCGGTGTCGGGGCCAACACCGTCCAATCTGCAATACCTACCTCATGGAGTGACCCTTGCGGTTCATCCAGCTCGATGGCACGCGCACGAGCAACTGCCGACCGGCCACCAATGGCAAACCCGTCTCCGTCCCGACTTCTGTCCTGGCCACGCCCCGAGGTGGTTAATGCGTTCCTAGGTAGGTTTCGCGCTAAGATGAACCCAGTAGAGGGCGACGAACCCCGCCCAAGGTATTTGAAGCTTTCGGCCCCCCGTCACAGGAGGTAGGTAGACAGACGATTGACGGCCTAGAACCAAACATTAATCAAGCTGTTGCGGCGTTCAGTTCCCGTTCCTACGTGATACGTGGGCACACTGCGCACCCCGTCGATCGACGGCTAGGGGCGCGAGACCGAATGCGAGACCGACCCCCCTAAGCCGGAAACAAAGCATAACCACTACGCAAGCAAACTAGTGATCTTGATGTGTTTAAATGGGTCCAGGTGGAAGTGTATTTAATCGTAAGAGGTGCCAAACTGTCTCAACCCGCCGTCTCTGATTCTTCTCTCTGCCCCATTCCGTAGTTTGGGAGCTCCAGAAGGAGATGGCGCTGCTTTCTTTTGGTTCGGGCAATGCTCTTGGTGTGGCTCTTGGGTTTGTAAGTCCAGCCTCGACCGGCAATCGAGCACTTTCTCGACGACTGAAGATGAACCAATCTAATGAAACTCTCGCGGCAGGCAATCGTTTACTGCCTTGCTCACGCCTTCTATAACTTGTACCTCCACCCGCTAGCAAAGTTTCCGGGTCCGATATGGATGCGCGTCTCCCGCGTGCCGTTCTGCTACAAGCTCCTGACGGGGACCCTCCCCTTCGACGTGCTCGAACTGCACAAGCGGTACGGCCCCGTGGTGCGCATAGCACCCGACGAGCTGGCCTTCCACGACTCGCGCGCATGGAAAGACATCATGGGCCACAGAGCCCAGGGCGAGGAGGAGATGGAGAAATCGAGGAAGTTTTACCGCGCCACTCCCGGCTCCCCGTCCAATATTGTCGACTCCGGCCGCGAGGAGCACGCCAACCTGCGCCGCGCGCTGGCGCATGGCTTCAGCGAGCGAAGCATCCGCGATCAGCAGCCCATTGTCAACGGGTACGTCGACCTGCTCATCAAGCGGCTCCGCGAGCACGGGCGGGGCGGCGGCAGGGCGCTGGATTTGGCGGCGTGGTACAACTTCACGACTTTTGATGTGATTGGCGACCTCGCCTTTGGCGAATGCTTTGGATGCCTGGACAGCTCGGACTACCACCCGTGGGTCAGGTCGATTTTCCAGATGGTGCGCGTAGGCACGGTGTTGCAGACGGGGTCCCACTACCCGTTCGTGTTGAAGCTGATGATGGCCATGGTTCCCGAAAAGATGAAGCGCGAGAGGGCGCAGCATGGGGCGTTTACTGAGGCGAAGCTGAAGCGACGCATGGAGCTCGGACATGAGCGACCCGACTTGATCGAGGGTCTCTTGAGGAGAAAGGACGATTGGGTATGTGGCCAGGGCCGTTTTGGAAGTCCAGGTGGGACTAATGGTGCTGCAGAATATGAGCTTTCAGGAGCTCAAGGCTAACAGCAGCCTTCTCATCATCGCCGGGTCCGAGACCACGGCAACTTTGCTATCCGGCGTCACTTATTACCTGCTCATGAACCCGGTTGCCCTCAACAAGCTGACGGACGAGATCCGATCGACCTTCAAGGATGAGAGCGAGATTGACTTCCAGTCCGTTGGCAACATAACCTATCTGCTCGCATGTCTCGACGAAGCGCTGCGAATTTACCCCCCAGTACCTGGCGGGCTACCCCGGATTGTTCCCCAGGGAGGCGCGAACATTGCAGACCACCATGTCCCCGAAGGCGTAAGTCCACAAGTATCGATGGGCGCTGCAGAGGGGCAAGGCGACTAACACCAAGGCCCAGACAACGGTCTCCATCTACCACTGGGCCATGTACCACTCCGAGAAGCATTTCCGCGATCCCTTCAGCTTCCATCCTGAAAGGTGGCTGCGAGACCCAGCTTTCGCGGGCGACAATAGGGAGGCATTTCAGCCATTCCACACCGGACCCCGCAACTGCATCGGCAGAAAGTGAGTTGACCGAGCCCGTGGACACGAGATTCACCGTGACTGATGCGAGCACGCCCTTAGCCTGGCGTACGTTGAGATGCGTCTCATCCTGGCCCGCGTGCTCTGGAACTTTGACATGAAGATTGCCGACGACAGCACCGACTGGGCCCCCAGGCAGAAGATCTACTTGTTGTGGGAGAAGGGACCGCTTAATGTCTACTTGACGCCGGTCCAGCGTTCTTAAGTGCGGAAACGGGGGACCGTGTCGTGTCGAATACGAGGAACTGTCCAGGTGACAAGGCAATCGCGGCGCCGGACACAGAAAAGTTTTGCTTTGCTGACCAACATAGGCTCGAAGATGTCCGCGTTGGGAGAGATTAGGGAATGCTACAATCTCTTCGTCATTGCGCAGTAGTAGTAGGTGTGTGACACTGAAGGCATGCGAAGTTCTTCCGTTTCCGAGCGTCCCTAATGGATTCTCTTCCTTCTTTGTCTAGTGCAGTTTGCCTGGTTTATATGTAAAATTACGGTACGTAAAAACCGATACGTAGCACCTTGCTCTGACGTGTGCCACATCTCAAACTCTTAATGCGGTATAGCATACAACAACGCAAACCAATTACTGAATCACCGTGACCTGAATGCATGCGCAGAGGCGCCAGGAAAGTTGCGACAACCGGTGATGAATATGATCGTACCGTTGAATCTACCGTCAAGGTTCTGTGTGGTCTCTTCCCTCTCCACCACCAACCTTATGCACGCCCTAAATCGATACCCCCGTTTATTGCATATATATATATGGGGTAAGTCTGTCTGGTCGCATTACGTTAAAGCTTTCTCACATTGCGCAATTCGAACTCATTCATCGTTGATTACTCAGTGCATCATCCATTCATCACCATTGTCCGATCCAACCCGCCGAGTGACCAGACTTTCCAACATGGAGTGGTCAACTTACATCTGGATAGCAGTTGCTATCTTCATGCTCGCGCGCGTAAGTACATATAGCATTTGCCAGGCCATCAAGTCGTGCGATACATGCCTTGATCCCCCCTGCCCAGCTCTCATGCGACGGTGATAACGAACTACATCGGGCGGGGGGACGCAGCGCTGCCATATCAAATGAACGTCTGCTGACAATCCTTTCTCAAGACGTTGTTCGCGGATCGCTCTCCCATCCCCGAGACGTCCGGCAAGGTCTTCAAGGTATCCAGCGCCGCGGAGCTGGACACCGTCCTGGCCGCCAACAGACACGTCGTGGTCGACTTTTACGCCGACTGGTGCCCCCCCTGCCGCGCCATCGCGCCCGTCTTCTCCGAGCTGGCCGACAAGCACGCCTCCGACGGCCGCCTGGCCTTCGCCAAGGTGAACGTCGACCACGTGAACGCGGTCGCCGGGCGGTACAGCGTCACTGCTATGCCGACCTTTGTCTTCTTCCAGAACGGCAAGCCCCAGGGTGTCAAGGCGGAGGGCGTCAGTCCCAAGCAGACTGTCGTCATGTCTAGCGAGGGTCTAGTGGAAAGGGTGAGGGGCGCGGACAGGGCCAGCTTGCAAGCCGTCGTTCGGGCCTTGGCCAGCCAAGGAGGGGAAGGCTCAAAGAAGGAGTAATGGGGTGCACATGTTCAGGATCACAAATAGGTCAACCTTGTATCTAGTTGTGATGTAAACAAGTTGCTCGCCTGCGTACAGACAACAGACTAGAGGAGTGGCATATGAAAGGCAGCAACCATGCTCGACAAGTCCATCCTCGGAACAAATTGTTTCCTTCCTGTCGCAAATAAAACGGATCAGAAGCTGTCTTTCTCGCTCTTGTGACAGTGCCGCCTAACCGACTCTGCTACAAAAGCTCCTCTGATAGGCACGCAACGCTCTGGTTCGTTTCATTCGACTTCTTATGAACCATGGCTAAAGTTCGTTTCTGGGTAGACACTCTTGCTCATGCTCTGCCTGCCAATATCTGAGATGGAACAACTGCGCGCGACGATGACCGTAATCTGCAAACTGCTTCTTCGCATATACGCCTGTGTTCCTTGACAGTCATCCTTTCTAGTTTCCAACAATGTGTGATTTGCCGCCCACATATCTGCCGGGCTACGAATCATACGTCGTGGATGAAGCGAAAAAGCCTTGCTGCCTATTTTCCTGCATTTGACCCTGCGACTTGCATGCAGCATGTAACCAATTGCATGGGCCGGTCTTGACAGTTGGTCACCATACTTGCATTTTTAGGTGCTCTGTTGGGTACATCACCCTGGCTTAAATACTTCGCTTTGGTACCCAACCCTTTGGTTCGTTTTCCATTTTCATTCTTTCATCCCAGCTGTAAACTTTTGCTTTCTACTTACTCCCCATCATCACCCTCGACTTCTCAACTTCATTGGACCCAATGGAAGAAACAATTCCGAGCATTACTCCTCAACCGTACCAATACACGCCGCTCCGCAACGATGTTTTTGAGATACGTCTGCTTCATATATTGCCAGCGACCAGCACAGACTGCCAGCTAAAATGCCGCCTGGAAACGTCAGACATTCTATCGGTGGTGCACGGAATCTTGAAATATGAGGCCCTTTCTTACACGTGGGGAACCGAAGCCCCGACAGAAAAGCTCACTATAGATGAAACCAGGTATCTCAACATCACCTCGAGTTTGGCATCCTTTCTTCGCCAACGTCGTGATCTAAGCAAAGCGGTGGTAATTTGGGTGGACGCTGTGTGCATCAACCAAGAAGACATCGTTGAACGGAATAGCCAGGTCTCTATGATGGACGGCATATATCTCGCGTGCACCACCATGTCCATCTGGTTGGGGCGTGAAGGCGAACACAGCGACCTAGGTATGATGGAACTTACCAACCTTGCCAAATCGCCTACGTATACCAGTGTGCCGTTGCTCTCCAAGGAAGTATGCAACGCAATCGAGAAGCTTCTAAGCAGGCCATGGTGGACTCGAGTGTGGATAGTGCAAGAAATATGCCGGGGTGGTGCAGGGTCAGAAATCTGGCCGGACTTGGACGCATTGGTGGTTCGTTGTGGCGGAAGTTCCATTTGCTGGAACTATCTTGTACTTGCGTGTGCGAGGATCAAGGTGGATGAATCCTCGCTGCTCCAAACAATCGCCGGCGTCGAAAAAGTCTTACACTTGGACTATATACGTTGGAGTGGCAAGAGACTTGTAAAAAAGGGCTTGGATGCTGGATTTGACGAGAACGATTTCCTGCGGCTGGTTAGGAATTACCGCCATTTCGATGCTACTGATCCCCGGGACAAGATATATGGTCTCTTGGGCATGTTGAGAAATTTGGACACCACCCCTCACGTGTTCGGAATCAAGTATGCTGATACTACTGAGGAAGTTTATGCGAGGTTTGCCACCAAGATGGTTCAAGCATCGCTAGGCATGGAGCTGTTGAGAGATTGTGGGGGAGCTCAGATGCCTGAGGAGTCCCCAAAGTTACCGTCCTGGATCCCAGATTGGTCTCGCAAGCGCTGCGACGCGCCTCTCCCAAGCTACCTCACCGGGAAAGTTGAAAGAGACGTTCCTTGGTGGGCGGTACCGCGCCTAACATACAAAGGAAACGGGGTAAGGCAGGCTTCGTTTCCAATGACATACGAGAAAGCGAGGGAAGAGATGGAGAGGGTACTGAAAGGGGGCGAAGTTGGCTTCGAGCCTCAAGAGTTCGCGAAGTATTGTCCACCAGACTTTGTGAAGACGCTTCAAGAGATGGTTGATAGCAAGAAGCTCGTGTTTGGAGGCCTTCACGACGAACACTACGTTGATCCGAGAGAGAATCTCGGGTTTGGTGCAGCCCAAGCGAAATTCATCAATGCGAACGAGATCATCAAGCAGCGGCAGTTCGTCCGAGGGTGGGTGGATGAAAACAAAGCTAAGCAACCCGAGTTCTCGGCTGGCCTAGGTGCTGATAGCCAGTTTGTTGTCGACCACTCCGGAAAGATGGCAGAGGTGGACGGCATTATCTGGGACGAAATCGAGACGGCGCAGGCGCCTTTCCCGGAGGAGCTGCATTCGAACTGGGAAAGCTCGACTCACTTCATGGTCGCCGTTGGACAGTGCAAGCGGCTGGCGATGAACGCGCAACATACAACACCATACACTTCGCGAGAAGCCAAGCATACGGCTTTCTGGGACACTTTGGTGGCAGGCCAGACGGTGTACATGGAGCACAACTTTGAGGATTGTCTTCCTGCCATACCAGAAACTTGGCTAAGAACAGATGCACCCTTGACCCATCGCAACCCACGACAAGCAGAGCGGGCGGAGCTCCAAGTTCTACTCGCATCTCGAAAAAAGGACATTGGGGATATCATCGAAGCAAATCCCAAAACGATACCGGCTTTTTACGACTTGCCGCCGGTGGCTTCGTCCAGCGATCAAGTACGAGAGTTGACGGCTCGTTTTCAAGACCTCGGCAATCTGTGGAGCTCACAGCCATACGATCTATATCACCGCCCCTTCGTACTTCCAAGCGTCGTCCCGGACCCATATTGGGAAAGTCGCCGTCGGTTCGATAAGAAGGCTCTGGATGGCAGTAGCCGATCACGTCGGGAGAGGTGGGTTCCCAGTCTGCTAGGTCCAAACCAGCATGCGAGGGAGCGTCTTCAGAAGTTGGCAAGCGAGGCGTGTGGCAAGGAACCATCCATCGTGCCTCAGCATCCTGATGCGGAAAATAGCTTCCAGTTAGAGAAATATTCTCTTGGGCGTCGGTTTTTCATTACACGAAGGGGATACATGGGAATCGGACCGGCGGGCACCAAGGCTGGCGATAGCGTCGTCGTTCTTCTCGGCGCGCAGGTGCCTTTCGTCTTGCGTAGTCGTGGGTTGAACAAGTACGAGGTTGTGGGCGAGACGTACGTATCAGGCATCATGAAGGGTGAAGTTTTGACGAATCTTGCTGAAAGCAAGCGTGAGGTGCAAAGACTGACGCTTGTCTGAGTCGGATTCAATAATTATATCAACAATCACTGAGCTGATGAAAGCTTAGTAGGTCTACGAATAGCGACACTCGGGAGTCGAGGCTCACTTCCTTCTCAAGTCTCAGCTGCATGTTAGTCTGTCATTATGTTGATCTTCGCCTCCCATCAATGGACTTGTCTGGATGCATAGCCACGGCAGACTTTGCCCATGTTACACGATGATGACGTACTCTTCCGTGAATCGGTCCAGCTAGCACTTCGATCATTCTATGATCAACCACCGTGCTTCCGTGTCCGGAGAGTGTCGGTACTTAGATCACAACCAAAAGATATAGGCGATCAAGGTACCTGGATTTTCAGCTTTTCATTAGATATTTAGGTGATGTGATTTTGTATGCCCCTCCTGATTTGATCCCATCCTCAGGGTTGCTGCAACGTCAACCGACGCTAGGTGGGACAACATCTGTTTGCCGTTCTTCACTACTTCGTACATTTTCAATCCCCCCACCCCAAAGAGCATCAAGGAACAAGGCATACCTAGGTATACCTAACCAATCACTTATATTTGTTCTTCACTGCATTTTTAACCCCCACAAGGGCAGCAGGACGCAAGTTCGCCATACACCCACCCGGAACCATGGACGAATCACGGCCTCTCCCGGAGTCCTGATGCAAGCCACGCAGGCAAGGCATTGGCAGACGAGCCCTCTCATCCCAAGCCTGGAAACAGGTGCACTGCAATTTTAACCCCGCCCGGAGGGATGAACGATCTTGGCTCTGGCCATGCGTCCATGTGTCCACAACCAGCGGCCACGGCACCGCCAACCCTCGGCTCGCAGCTTCAAGACGACGCCTTGCTCCCCGGCCGCTGATGCCTGGCTCGCGTCACACTTTACCGGCATCCCCGTAGAACCATGTCACTCCACCAAAGTGCACCCAAGAGAGCCGGTATCAAGTTGTCTGATGGATTCATATCATACATCTAGGTATCTATTAAGACTTAACAAATAAGAGATGAGAGAGAGCCTTGCCCTTTCCTACGGATATCCGCCTCCCTGCCCTACGGGGGGGAGGGAGATGGCAAATACACACGGGATATCTCAGTCTACCATGCCAAAAACGTACATGTAGAAACCAGAATAAACAACGGCCTCGGGTCTTCCCAAAGGCCTGTAAACGGAGGCGGGCTCACATGACACCGTCCCCTCTCCGTTGCGATGTTCGCACCCAGCCCGCTCTCCTCTCTAAAAGAAAAAACGGCTCCATCATTACATGCATGTATGTGTCAAAACTGTTTCGGTTTCGTCCGTCTCTTCTTTGCTTTCTCGTCTCGTCCCCTCATATCAGAACATCAATACTTTTTCTTTTCTTTTGCGTGACCGGTTGCTTATTCGGTCTTCTTCTTGCCAAAGAGGCCGCCCTTCTTTGGCACTCTGGCCAGCCAGTACAGACCCAGCGCGGCGAATACGTTGAAGATGATGTAGACCCAGGCAATGCCAAAGTTTCTCCAGCGGTCGGCGTAGTCGCTCTTGACGGTGGTCAGGAACACGTTGGTAAACTGGATCGGGCAGAACTGGCAGTCGGTGGTGGCGTTGTCGTCACGGAGGTACCCGCCTGTCTGCTGGATGTAGTTGTTCATGAACTGTATGCACGTCTCTCCAGAGGGAGGATCGAAGTGCAGGAACTCGTTGGCGGCACACACGACCTCGGTGTTTGCCACGGCGGTTGACAGCATGCCCGACACGATGTACGTGAATGGTGATAGACGATACATAAAGATCCAGAACCGGGGGAGGGTGTCGGGGTTGGCGAGGACACCGCAGAAGATGAGGCAAAGCATGAAGAGCAGGTTGGCAATGTTGCCGCCGGCCTCTGCGGTCTCGAAGCCGGCAATCATAAAGTCGGTAAAGGTCGAGGTGAAAAGCAGGAAGACGAGGAGGTAGAGGAACATGAGGGCGCCACGCTCCGTGACCTGGTCGGCGGGGAGGGCGTTCTGGTAGAGACCGACGGGGTAGTACCAGCAAAAGTACATGATGACGGCCATCAACGTGTTCCACGGGAGCTCGACAATGATCTGGCTGAGCATGAAGACCTTCCAGCCGTACACCTTGGACGGGCGCTCTCGCGCCTCGTACAAGGACCGCTGAATGACGAAGTGGGGCATGGTCTGCTGGACAAGCTGGCCGAAGATGGTGAGCAGGTTGAAGATGGCAAACATCTGGTTCTGGAGACCCTGTTGGGTGTTGGGCGCCTTGAAGAAGACGAAGCCGATGAAGGCGGCGACGAGCGTGCACAAGGCCGTCTTGGCGTAGATGTACGAGGGGGTTCTCCAGTACTGCTGGAACACGCGGTGGGTCACCTCCTTGAGCTGGCCAAAGAAGGGAGCGGCGAATTCGTTGTAGCTGGTCTTGTCCTGGGTAGGGGGTTGCTGGACGCCACGTTCGTCCTTGAGCCTCTGGAGTTCGGCTTGGACGTCGGCGTACTCCTGGGACTTGCGCCACGCCTGGTGCCAGTCGACGTCGGTGTGGGAGCCGGGCGCGGCACCAATGACCTCTAACATCCATTCGGCGGGGTTGGCGTCGCTGGGGCAAGGGAAGCCGCCGTTGCGCTCAAAGTAGGCAGTCATGGCCTTGGAGTTTTCGCCAATGTCGCCAAAGTAGACGGTGCGGCCGCCCTTTGCGAGGAAGAGGAGACGATCGAACCGCTGGAAGAGCATGGCAGAGGGCTGGTGGATGGTGCAGAGAATGGCTTGTCCGCTCTTGGTCAACTTCTCCAAGAGGTCCAGAATGGCCCACGAGGTCTGCGAGTCGAGACCCGAAGTGGGCTCATCCACGAAGAGCAAGAGAGGGGGCTTGGCGACGAGCTCGACACCAATAGTCAAACGCTTACGCTGTTCGACGTTGAGACCTTCGCCGGGAACACCAACAACGGCATCGGCATACTCCTCCATATCCAGCAGCTTGATAACCTCCTCAACGTAGTCGAGCTTCTCCTGTTTAGGGACGTGCTCGGGTTGACGAAGAAGCGCACTGAAGTTGAGGGCCTCGCGGACCGTGGTTGTCTGCAAATGCAGATCCTGTTGCTGGACGTAGCCTGTCTTGCGCTGGAAGGACGTATCGCGCTGCCAACCGTCGACCAACATCTCACCGGTGATGACACCCATGGAAGTGCGGTCAGCCAGACAGTCGAGAAGCGTCGTCTTACCAGCACCCGAGACACCCATGAGAGCGGTCAGGGTACCGGGCTTGACCCAACCATCAACGTGATCCAGAATGCGTCTTGTCTCGTTCTTGATTTGGACATCATAGCAGACATTGTTCCAGTGAAAGGTGGACTTCTGCTCCTCGATAAGACCATCGCTCTTCTCGTTGACACGGTTGCGGTCAGCAGTGGTGACGGGTCCAACTCGGATGTCTTCGGGGTCGTCGGTGTGCTTCTCAGAGAGGGCCGCGGGCTTGTGTCCGCGGCGGAACACGAGAACTTCTCCCTTGGACTTCTTCTCCGAGACCAACTCGGCAGTGACCATGTACGTCATCAGGAAGAAGAGCATAAAGGCAATGAGAATGCCGAAGTTGCGCCAGCGGTGAGCATAGCTGTAACGGAAGCCTGACTCGACATAGTTGTCACCGCTGACGAAGTCGAGACCGGCAACAGAGCCGATAGCACTGCAGACGCGCTGAGAAGCGGGCAGGTTCTCGTATCCACGAACCGCGGGGTTGGGCACGAAGCTGCCCGTCGAGCACTTGAAGTTGCGACCGTGGAACTCATTGACAATCAGGGCCTCGAAGGCATACGCCAGAGGGTCGAGATAATTCAACCAGCGGCACCAGCCCAACATGTAGTCGATGGGGATGACAAAGCCGGTGAAGATGACGAGGTCCAAGATGAGGATGGCAGCCGGGACCATGGCTTGCGACAGGGTTCGGGACGATGACGCGATGGTTCGGAAGATCATGGACATTGTCAAGACGGTGAAGAAGGAAATCAGGAGGAAGAAGAAGAACGCTCCGGGCTCGCGGCGCAAGTTCGTCATGAAGTAGAGGACCAGGTTGAAGACGATGGTGTTCATGATCTTGTACGGCATATCGCACAACATGGATGCGACGGCTTCGGCGGACGGGTGGTACAGGGCGTAGCGAGAGTGCTTCTCGACAATCGGGCGTTGGGCATACAGCGTGAGGATTTCGAGGGCACTGGAGAAGGCGTTCATGAGCAAGGCGAAGAAGAGGAGGGAACCACGCTGGAAGAAACTGTCGGTGGTCATTTGCAGGTTGTAGAAGACACTGCCGATAATCAGGCCCATGGCGATGTTTCCGATGAGAGAACCGACAGTGATGCTGGGGTCACCGATCAGGCGACGGAATCCGCGCCATAGGCAGAGCTGTATCTGTTGGGTATAAGACAGGGTGAAGGGAGACTTGGCGCGCTGTCCCCTGGCTTGCTGTGCCTTTTTGGAGGCACGGAAAGCTTCGGCGTCGGGTCCGTTGAAGGGGTGAGACTGCTTGTACTCCTCGATCTCGGCCTGCAGGGCCTTGTAGTTGGCGCTGTTCTTCCACGCGGTGGCAAACTCGTCGGGTGTGCGAGGCGCCCTGTTCTCCCAGCCGGGACGGACGTGACGCTCGTGGGGACTCGTCATGGACGTCAGGAAATCGGGAGTGGTGGCGCGGGCAGGGCAGTCGTAGCCCAGGTCGACGAAGTACTGCTTGGCATCGGTAGCCCTGCCGAAGAAGATCTGGCGGCCCTCGTAAAGAACGACGACCTTGTCGAACAGGTCGTAAGCGCTCTGAGGGGCCTGGTAGATGGACACGCAGGCGGTGCTGTCGAAGAGCTCGGTCTGCAGGCGGAGCGTCTTGCAGAATTCGATGGCATTGGCGGAATCCAGACCACGGGTACTGTTATCCCAGCACTGGAGGGGGGCGCCAGAGAGAGCCGCCTCGGCGATGGTGACACGCTTGCGCTCGCCGCCGGACACACCACGGATGTACTCGTTACCGACACGGGTGTTGACGGTGTGAGAGATGCCGAAGAGGGCCATGACGACGTCCCTCAGATGCTGGGCGAAGGTGTTCTTGTCGAGGCCCTCGGGCAGCTGGCGGGGCTGACGAGCGCGGGCAGCGAAAGTCAAAGTGTCGCCGACAGACAGCTGAGGGAAGTGAACGTCCACCTCAGCCGTGTAGATGGCCTCGCCGCGATGGTGAGTGTGCATCTCCTTGGCAGTCATTCCTAGAGAGAGGTGGCCATGTCAGCACTGAAGAATTCATAGTCCACATTTTGACATGACACGAGGCGTGGGGGGCGGGGCTTGCTTGTGTCTTGTAGACCAAACTTGCTGGCGCCAATGACACGGCGAAACCCCTGCCACCTTGTATCGGGGTGATGTTTTGCGCTGCTTACCCTGGTAGTTGAAGTAGGAGGTATCGTCGGTGTAGAGACCGTTAGTCTCACCGGCAATGGTCTTGAGGAAGGTCGAGCAACCGGAACCGGGAGGACCCAAAACAACCAGCATCTCGCCTTTGCGAACGAGGCCGTCAAAGTTGCGGAGAATGTCGATTCTCGTCTGGCCGCCGCCGGTGAACTTGCGGGCGAGGCCAATGGCGCTCAGCCAGATGTTGCCGACGTCCTTCTGGTAGTCAGTCGCCTGGCCAAAGCCGAAGACGTTGAGGTTCTGGAAGGCGACACCAGAGGTGCGGAAGGAAGCGCCGTTCTGGGAGACTAGGTCGACGATGGCGCGGGCCCAGGCGCGGCCGTTGAAGTTGGGCGAGTTGGGGTTCAGAGGCGAGGTCTCGTCGGCGAAGAAGGGGTCCCCCCCCACAGGGCCGGCGGCGGAGGCGTGCGAGTACTTGCGGGCGAGCGACTGCACGAGAGAGTGGCGGCGCTCCATCTCGGAATCGTCATCGTCGGCGGCGGAGATCTTGTCGCTCTGGTGGGGGGTCAAGGGCTTCTTGTGGGTCGAGTCGCTCGCGGCGACGTCGGTATCGGAGGTGGCGGCGGTGTCGACGGTGTCGACGGTGTTCTGGTTCGCGGCAGCGATTTCCTCCTCCTCGTGGTGGTTGGGACGGCCAGAGGAGATGGGGACGCCAGAAGTTTGCGCTGTGCCATCATAGTTGGGGATGGAAGCCATCCCGGCGAAAGCCATGGCTGAGGGTGGCGGAGGCGGGCGTCGCCGCGGACCCAAAGGTCAAGATTGTCGGGCTTGTCACAGACAAGAAAGAGGCCGTTGGACGGCAGAGTGCTTACAAGAGAAGCACCCGTTTGACACAGATGGAATATGTCTGTCGGTTTTGGTGTTTTTGCTTCTCGCTCGACAGTCGGGCCTCGAAAGACGCGAGGGCCAGGCGTTCGGACGGTGCCTGGTATTAGTTACTAAGAGCCCAGCGAAGGGGAGGTGGGAGTAGGTTGAAGTAAAGGATCGATGCGAAAAGAAGACATGGGAGAGAAGAGGGAAGATGGTTGTCGGGGAAGGGTAGGGTGGGTATGTATAAGAATAAGAAGCGGCTGTCAGATGGAGGGCGGATGGAGTTGGTGCTCTGCTCTGCTCTGCTCTGCTCTGCTCTGCATACCTATGAATACCGACCTGATACCTACCTACCAAGTCGGAAATAATTACAAGAGAGGTGACCCCGGTACCTCGGGGTTACCAGGATGGATGGAGATGCGGCGGGGCGTCGAGGGGCAAGTAGGTAGGTATGTATCCGCACGCTAGGACTGGCATGGAAATAAGCGGTAGAGAAAGGGGGAAAAAGAAAAAGAAGCAGAAAAAAAGAATTGAAAAAAGAGAGAAAAAAATACATGGGACGAGGTGAATGGAGTTGGGCCCGGGCTGTGGTGCATGTACATGCATGGGGGGTGGGAAGGGGACGGGCAAATGAGGATCAAAAGGGGAGGATCGGGTAAGAAAAGACTACGGAGTAAGGTAGGTAGGTATCAAGAGCACCTCATCGGTACAAATAACGAGTGGGATAAAAAACAAATAAAAAATAATCGAACAACAAGGCCAAGACAGCGCTGGCAGACACACCCACGGTGAGGAGAGGAGAATGACAGAAGATGGAAGTTCCCCGAAAGGGATAAGGACATAGGTAGGCTGCTGCTTACCTACCTACCCAGCTAGGTAATATCAGGGGCCCCAGGCAGACAAAGTCAGCCAAGAGGGAAGCAGTCTGGCGATCCGTAAAAATAAAAATAAAAATACTTGCAGTACCACTTGTAGCGCCTAGGTAGGTATCCGTACGTGGAAAAGAATAAAGATGACGCCGCCTTCAGCATTACTCCGTACGGTACGGTAGCATCGGTACGTACCTCGGTGCCGGGGGTGAGAATGGGATGTGATGTGATGGGATGGGATGGATGGAATGGGGGCACCCGGGCACGTACTGGTTCCACCGATGCGCCACCGCGATGATGCCCGTCGACGGGGTCGAGTGAGTGCCCGGAAGCCCTAGCTTCATCCAGGGCCCCTCATTTACCCGGCCGTTTGCCTGGATCTGATAACACTTGGGACGCAATTAGTGCACTTGGCACGTAGTGTACTGTACCTAGGTAGTTAGGTACGCAAATAAACCAGTACTTCGTACCCGTTGTCCGCCGTGGCTGCGGACACGGATTCCAAACTCCGCGACGCCAGGGAGGAGGGCGGCGGAGAAGATGTTGTACAGCATAGCGACTCAGGTCCTCTACCGACCTACGAATACGTGAGTAAGGCTAGGTACCAAGGGGGCAACTAGTGTTGCACGACTGCCACGTGGAGTCGGTCGCGAGTAAACAAACAGCCGAAACTCTGCTTGGTACTCATGGATCATGTTTGCGAGGTAGACACGACGTCGTGTGCCTACGTAATAGTGTGGGGTGGGTGATATACGGGCGGAAAGTTAATCGTGGACAAATAACCATATCTACGACAATCTCCGCGGCACATCGTATATCTGTCTGCCTGCCTGCCTGCCTTTCTTACGACTACCAAGTAATTACGGAAAATGCAGCAGCAGTAGCAGACGACCCAAGTGCGCGGGCTTCATCTCACCATGACCGCATGGCGTTGTTGCAAACGGCGGCGTGTCTTCACTCCGGAGGGCGCTCGCCGGTGTGAGACGGACAGCACTCGTTGGTTGACCTGGCTGTGTGCAACTAACCAACCAGCCAGCCTATCGGTGTCTTGCCAGAGGCCGAGGACACAAACCTCAACGGCGCAGGATCAAGGACATATCCGGTGCTACCAGTGTGGTACGAAGTACGGTAGGTATACGAATACCGCTTGGGACGGACCGGGGTGCAAATTGCAATCTCACATCGTCAGCCGTACAGGGGGTTAGGAGCTAGGTAGGCAGGTAGGGTCCAGTGTACGTACGATGTTTGGCGAATAACCCAGCGAGCGCAGCACGCATAGTCGATTACTTACCTAGGTAGTAAACTTTCTAGTAAACTAGTTGGTGCAAGCACTACCACAGTCTTGCGTAAGCGAGCAGTCAAGCAGGCAGGCAGGCAGGCAGACGCATGTCCTGTCCCGTCTTCCCTGCGGGTGGGATGGCACGCAAGGCTGGCGAGCATCACATCAACCCTGCCATCGTCCAACGGTCTACGGATACGGGTTCCTACCTATGTACATCGTATATCCGTACGATGCACGTTCATACCTAGGTAGGTAGTACACTTGTGAGTGTATGTATCTATCCATCCATCCGCAAGTGCGGCTCAACCCCCAACCCTCAAATATGCGCATGATCAGTAGTGCAGGTACTACTGCCTATCGTACCTGCCGTTGACGTCCCTCGCTCTTGCTCCGGCAACACAAACTCCGCCGTTGCTGTTTGGCCGATCGCACCTCAAGTTCCTTTCAATCAAAGTTGGCAGGCGCAGGGTTCTCGAGTTCCCGCTCTCGGGCGACCCCACACCTACCTACCTACCTAGGTAGGTACAAAGTACAGGTACGTACTCCGTACCCAAGCAGAGAAGCAGCAACAGGACGTGTCCTTCCTCCTGGAACCGGAAAGCACAGGTAGTACGCTTCGGGTAGGTACGTATCGTACATATACCTGATCGTACGTAGTAGGTGTACCTATGTCCTCGCGGCAGGCGCATTCACTGCCCAGTGTGCCTGCCTACCTACCTACCTAGGTTTAGGGATTCTAGCTTCTTCCGCTCCCACGTGAGAAAAGGACGCCACGCCGTGGTTGAGATGCAAAGTACGTACCTACCTGGAGGTCTGAGAGGTACTTCGTAGTGGGCGCTGGTAGTAAAAAGACGCAAGCGAGCTGGTCTGGTTGCCCTGCTTCGGGCTTTTCGAGCACCCCGACAACCCGCACCTTCTCCCCATGCTGCCTGCCTGCTCGTCCCGTCCTCCCGTAACCGAAAAGAAGAAGGAAGGCGTCAAGGAAGAGTGAAGAAAAAAGGACCAACATGGACCCGACTGACTGACGCGTCCTTCGGTACCAGGTACGATTTCAATGTAGGTACCTACCTACCTACCTACTGCTTGGCCCCTTTTTGCCAATCTCGCATCCACCCCGTCCATCGCCAATCGGCTCCGCGTCTTTGGCTGCTTCGTTTCGCATCGTTTGCTCGTCTGCCCGCCTGTCTGTCTGCTCCCTCAACCGCACAGGGTGAGCCACCCTTGACCACACACGACTGCTGTCAGCTGCAGCCGTCAGCATCAGCACCTACAGACCGAGAGCTCAGCTGCCTAACTACTCACTCAACCGCAACAGCGTCGATGAATACCCGCCCGGCATGCTTCACGACGACCTGACGACGGTTCTTTTGCATGTTCTGGGAAAACAAGCGCCACGGCACCTTGCCGATCATGTTGCACCCGTCTACCAGGCGATCACCGCTGCCGATATACGACGATTTACGGCCAATCCCTAGCAACCCACAATACCTACTTCGTACTTGCGAGTACCTACATACTCGTGTCTACCCTACAAATGCTCCTAGTCTGCACTAGGTACAAGCTAGGCCGGCCACCTTGTCACCCGAACACCGCCTGTCCTGGGATGCGCATGCACAGAACAGAGCACACGATTCGTACCGATAGATCCCGTCGGAACCCTACACACCTACGAATACACACCTACACACAGAGTCAAGCGGTACGTGCTGTCTGCCCGGCCATTTCCCGGCTCTTGTTCGTCCGTGAGAAGGCTCCAATGCCGATTGGGTTCTTCGGGAATGTTCCTCCGCCCTCATTTGCTTGCTTGTGCGTCACGCAATCAATCAGACAGCTAAACACATAACAACAGCAATAGCAACAGCAATAACAACAGCAGCAAGAGCATCGGCCATTAGTTGCCACCGACGGAAAAGAAGAAGATAAAAAAGGAGAGAGAGAAGGGCTTTTTTCCACACAGTCGTGCCTCCCTCGTCCCAGTACCTACACTGACAACTGACTGAACCTTGACGCCATGCATCTCGACAGTCAAGCTGGCTGGCTACATCAGCATCGGGACTGATTCGGGGACAACACTTGCTTGTCTTATCTTGCTTCTCAGCCAACCAACTTCTCATTGACCGACCCCCTTCGACCTGACGACCCACACACAACGGCAAACCACTTGGTTGGCTTCGTTGCGCTGTGCAATCACCAACAGCCAAGTTCCCCCGAGGGCCCAGCCCCGGCTCCAACTCCGACTCCCACCCCGCCATTCGCCAACATGCTTAACACGCCCCGTACACTACTACTTGAGGTATACCGACTGCAAACTCTACAATACCCATCCTTCACACAAAAATCTCAGAGACATCTGTTGAGCCCCTTGCCCATCACCCCCTCATTGGCCCCTTCGCATTCAACAGAGGCCCACCAGCCAATTGAGGCACTTTGACCATACGCATGGCTTTGGCTTTGCGAGCCGACTCTCAATCTGCCCCCTCCACAATACGAATCCGAACACGACAGTGTCCAAAAGCTTGCACTGCTGCCTACATAAACTAGTACCATTCGTACCTAGTCCATGTTTACTACTAGGTAATCCTTACGTAGCCCACCCGGTCCCAAGGTTACCGTGGCTTGCAGAGTGCTATACCGCAATTGGAACAATTGCCGCAAGGGTGCCCGTCGTACGTATATCAACCACTCATTTGAAGGACCGTTGCGTGACCCAGCGGCCCAAGCTGCACAACTACCTGCTCGCTCGCACCCTCCAATCATTCTCTCCAGATGGGCAACTCGTCGGCTCAATAGTGCTCGCATCATCTGGAATCGTAAGGCAATAGAGATGCCATAAACCAAACAATAATCAGAAGCCTCTGGCCCCCGACTGCGTCTCTTCACGGTAGGCTTGGACTTGTGGTTGACAGCCTAACCTTATCGGCTCGCTCTCAGCAACCAACCCAGTCAGTCTCACATCACCTCGGCAAGAGACCCTCCCCCCGCACACTGATAGGTATCAAATGCGACAATCGAGCATTTCACACTCAATCGAACTGACTTTGTCGGACTCCATCGTCACGCCGGTTCTGCCTTCTGCCCCTCCTCCGCGCAACTGGCTACTAATTAGTAGTTTGACTTCCTGCATGCCTTCACCTATTCAACAGCGCCTCTGCCAAATCATGAGCCACATTGGCTGTCCTCAACCTCCTCCTCCTCCTCGAAGTCCTGCTACACCCAGGACTGGGAACACAACCATCCGGCCAACTCTTCAAAACTTATTCCAGATGAATTACTGCCCAACTGGGACTAACGCCTCTCTGCCCGGGGCTCCGTTCCTCGCCTCGGTCAAGCTTGGGGAGAATGAGTCGGCCATCCTGGGACAGGCTTCGCACGATGTATCAAGTACAGCACGGCACGGCCTTGACACATGCCTCACAAAGTTCCAGCTCATGTTTTGGAAAGCAGGCAGCCGTCATCGAGTCGACTCTGCCTCACGTTCAGGCTTCCTGAAATCATAGGGCAAGAGGCCGAGGCCTCTGTTGAAGGTAGGTATCATATCCCGGTGCTTTGGGATGCCCCGCCATGGCCTTTTGCACAAAAGACTCGTAGGGTGGCCTGATCTTTTGCTCCAGTCAATCGCTTTCTATCACACACACACACACACTCTCTCTCTCTCTCTCTCTCTCTCTCTCTCTCTCTCTTGGCCGTGGCCGAAGCATCGCTTGGAGCCAGTGCCGCCGAGGAGAAAGATGCGCACATGTTCCATCCGAACCATTGGGGATCATGCCAACGTCGAGCATTCTGGATGGGTCAATGCTCAAGCTGTCCCAAGGCAGTGGGGCAAGGTCGCACCAGCTGACAGCGCTCGGCCTCACGGAAAACGTGCATCGAGCATCGCTGTTCCGCACAGTTCCCAATCCTGGTGAGTATGTAGAACGGTGCCGAGGCTTTCGTGCTAGGGCATATGGTCTGGCCTCGCCGGTACCGATGCCTGAAGCTACCGGTCCTCATCGGCTGACTAGAAGCTCGTTTAACAAGACAGTCAGCCGCCACTTTGGCCTCTTTGACACGGTGCGGTAACAGGACGGTGGGAAAGATTCCCAACAGTCGAGTTGTCCTTGATTGCTACCGGACTGCTTGAGGCTTGTTAGACTGTGGCACGAGACACTCCCTTTTCGTGCTTCTCGGCCTATAGCCGCGTTTTTGACATGAGCCCTCTCAAGCTGTCCATTATTACTGCCATTGACATTTTTTTGCACTAGTAATGAACCTGGTCTCAGAAGGTAAATTGTTGCTGGTGTATCGCCCGGTTGCTAGAAAAGGCAGGCCATGTCTGATGAGAAGCTTCACTCGCTTGGCCATTGGCCAACACTGATGTTGAACTCTTGCTTCTAGAATAGAGGGAGTTGCTTAGCAGCTATTATCCGCTTCCGGCATGTCAGGCATCCTTCTACATTGACCATTTCTTCTGTTAACCCACCCAACTTCGCGAGACGACGTCAGGTCCAGCTGTCGGCCAAAGCGCCGTATTGTGCGTAGCAGAAAGACCCGTCGGCTCATGGCGCTAGGATCAGAGGGAGGTTCTCGTCCAACGGGTGAAGACATTGCTTTCTTTGGGGCGAGTGACGCCGTATCTGAATGTCGGAAGTCAGTTCAATAAATACGTGCCTTGGATAGGACGGGGTTCCGGCCCTTTTTCTACCTTTCTTTTTTGTTTTTTGAAAGATAATGACATTCAAGCTCGGGGAGACCCCTCTCGATGGCTTAAATCGCAACTTACAACGGGTTTGTGTTCGGAGCTACATGGTCTCATCCACAGACTTTGTAAAGTTGATTCTGGACGCGATGTGCAGGCGAGAAGCGACGGGGAGATGCGCCCTCTCCAGCGGCAGAAAACGATTTGTTCATCCGGACTACGGACCAAGGCTATTCGTCTTGTCTGTGGTTCAAGAAGTTTCACATACTCATATAGGCATTGCTCTTTGGGTGCTGGTCGGGAAAATGATAGATCAACACGAAGTCGCGAACACCAAACATGTAGGCAAACAGTTGAGGGATGCCAAGACTGCAGTGCACGACATTGCATACAGACCCTAGACTTGGGATGTGCTGGCCGTTGCAGCTTTGCAGCGACGAGGTCGTGAATTACCAACCAGGCCGCTGGCAGCTGGCCTCGGAACTTGCGATGTGCTCTCTGTCCAAGTCAAGCAATGCCAGTATCAAGGGGTGATTCGGCCGGAGCTTGGTTTCTTCCAATGTCATGTAAACGTCTTGCTCACTACGGAGGCTTACCCTGTGACGTAAATGGTATCAAGATTCGCCAACAATGCCTACCCTAGGGATGGCAATACAATGCCTTTCCAGCAGCCTTTCTGCTGTCCGCACCACACATTTACCACTTTCCCCTTCCCGAGACCCCGAGCAATGGAACCGAGCCTGTCCAGCCTATTAGTACCCGTACAAGTTGACCTGTTCCGAAGTGGACGCCCGGATCCTTCGGTTCTCCCTGACGAGCAAGACGCGGATCCACCACGCGCACGTGATGGACAGCAGCGCGAAGCCGGCCGACGCGCCAAAGCCGATGGCGTAGCGGGGCGAGTCGGTGCTGGGCCACAGGTACGCGCCGTAGATGTAGCCGATCTGGAGGGTGGGGGAGGGGTTGGTTAGCAACGTGGCGCCAAGCGGTTGAAGTCCATCTTTGAGCATACCTGTCCTCCGACGTTCGTCATGGCGAGAACCACTGCCTTCTTCTCCTTGGTCTGCGAAAGGGTCGACGAGGCCCAGCCGATGATAACCTAACGGACAAGTCAGTTACAAAAAAAGGTTCGACGCCCGCCGCGCAGGGTTTGTGGGAGCGCTCACGCTGTTGACGGAGTAGGCGCCCATGGCGAAGATGAAGCACGCAATGTACCTGGCCGCCGTGTTGAGCGTCGCGGAAGCCATGACGAAGCCGACGACGGCGACGCCCAAGCCGGCGGTGATGTGCCACGTCCGCTCGTGGAGCCTGCCGGAGCTCCAGCCGAAGAAGATGCCGGCGGCGCCTGCGAAGATGAAGGGCGGGCAGGTCATGAGGAGAGTGATTGTGGTGCTGAAGCCGAGGGTCTTGACGACGCTGGCGGGAAACACCGTTGTCAGCTTCCGGTTTTTTTTTTTTTACATATCACTAGCGGGTGTTGTATCACGAATAGCTCGGGGCCTGACTCACGTGGGGAAGAAGGAGTTGAAGGAGCAGGCGCTGAGGTGGAAGTTCTGCATGAGGCAGAACAGCCAGGTGCGCCTGTCGCGGACCGCCTGCCTGAGGCCGTCCATGGCCGAGGCCTCGTTGCTGTCCGAGTCCGACAGCTTGTCCTTCTCCATGCGGGAGTGGGCGAGCTCGCGCTCGCGCTCGCTGAGCCAGCGCGTCGTCAGGGGCGTGTTGGGGAGGAGCCAGAAGCCGAAGACGGCGACGACGCCGGTGGCGGCGCCCTAGTGATATCAGTACATGTGCTTCTTGATATACACATGGCTGATGTAGAAAGTATAGGGTACTTTACCTCTACCTATATTTAACGTTGTGAGTATAGTCCTTACAATCTCTAAAGGAATAATGAAACTTACGATGAACAACCACCTCCAGCCGGCGATGCCGTTGAGGCCCCCCATGCCGGCGAAGATGCCGGCCGCTATGAGGGACGAGAGGCCGGTGGCGAGGATCTGGGCGCAGTAGAGGACGGCGATGCGGGACGCGACCTCTGGAAGCCCGTGTCAGTCTGGGGAGGATGGAGGCGTGGAAGGAGTGGTTGACGAACCTTTGCGGGTGTAGAAGATTGACAGCATGTAGGTGGCGCCGGGGTAGAACTGGCTCGCGTTTAGCTGGGGCCGCGGCAGATGCGTCTTGGATGGGTTGGCTTACGGGAGCCTCAGTGATACCCAAGAAGAAGCGGCAGGCAACAAGACCCCCGTAGTTCTGGACCAGAGCCGTGCAACCTGATGTTCATGAGCTTTATGACGCCAGCTTGTCTGCCTGTGGGACGTACCCGAGACCACGGCCCAGACGAGTATCCATGCGCTCATGTACATGCCTGGCTGGATTCTGGTGATCAACATGTTGGAAGGAATCTGCATCAGGACGTAGCCGACGAAGAGGCTATGCGAAACAGTTAGTAAAGGCGTTGCCGGTGCAAGGACTTGGTTCTCGGCTCCAGTCTCCCAAGCTCGTGCGAGTGTAGCCTTGAGCATATTGAACCGACGCCCGTGGAAACGAATAAGTTTCAGGATGACTGAATGGCATGGCTGCTTACATTGAAACCGTAGTGTTGAACTGGGTCCCGGACATACCCAAGTCCTCCTCTAGATTATCAAGTCGGGCCTGGGCGATGGCGTTGCGGTCGACGTAGTCTAATTAGCCGGTCAGCTTGGGTTTCCTCGAATGATACGGTGCCGAGCCCGCGGAGAGCCGTACTCAGGAAATACATGACGCAGAGTGTCGGCTGGCAGAGAGAAGAGGGGGTTCTTGTCAGTAACTCTTTTCTTTTTTCGCAACAAAACCCACTTAGCGGTTTCCGGGGGCTTCCCTCAACTCACCATTATCCGCCAATCCAACTTCCGCACGAGCCTGATCTCTTCGGGGTCCGTCTTCTTCGCGGACCCGGTCCAGTCGCGGCTCTCCTCATCCTGCGCGACGGGCTTCTCGTCCTGGAGCACGCTGTCGACGTGGTTGATGGCATGCTCCTCGCGCTCCGCCGAAGGCGAACGCTTCTCGCTTGCTGCCATCTAGGGCGTCGCGGTCGATGTTCGCGCCTGAGCCGGGCTGTGTACTTGACAAAAGATGTGTTTGGAAGGATCGGCAAGGCCGGGCCAATTAGTTTAAGTCTGCGGCGGGGAAAGTGTGTGGTCCAAGAGAATTAAGCATAAAAAGTAGGACGAAGCCTGCAGTGTTGGACCGTGTAACAAGGGCTCGCACGCATCGAGTCCCGAACAGCCAGCAGGGCTCCTGCTATTTATCATTGCATCTGGAACCCCCCCGTTGTCCTCTACCCCACGGAGAAAGGCGTCAATGGCGAATCCGGGGTACCTGGGATTACGGGGCCAACATTTGAGATCCGTTGACTTGACCGAAAGTCTGGGAGTAGGCAAAGGGTTGCGCAATACCACCGTGAGCCAAGCCAAGAGCCTCAGGTCGGAAAGGAAACGCGGGGTCCCCCGGGGCCAGATCAGAGATCCGAGAACAGAAAAGGCGGTCGGTGGGCGAAGAGCAGCAGCGAAGGGTGTCCAGGACTTCAGCAAACGAGCCTCCCAAGGGATAAGCAGCAGATTTGGACAGAGGCCAGACGATATCTCCGTAACTACCACCTGGAGGGGGGGGGGGGGGGGGGGGGGGGGGGTTGGTCAGCCGCTGCTATTGACTGGAGACCGCCGAGATTGGGGAAACGGGGGGGCCATTGGGAACCCCGCGTGCCAAGGCCCGAGGGAATGGTAACTGCTGGGGCTAGCCTGGGGTTGGAGGCACCAGACCCTGTTCCGGTGGGATTGGGGACGGAGTGAGGTGTGTCGGGAGGAGTGAAATGGTTCGTTCGAAAACCGTGTTGTGTGGACCAGTTAGTGTTGCTTCCCGGAAAGCTAATAGGAGAGAGGGAGGAGAGAGAACATCAGGCGAGGAGTGGATCTTGGGACATGGATGTTGCAAAGGTTAGAGGGTCGCCGCCATGGTCTTTGAGAATTGCAGTATGCTCCGAGACCGGGGTGATCTCGCTGCTGTGTGGTGCATCTTGGAAGTACAGAATGCGGGCGTTATCACTGACGCCAATGGCATATTGCCAACTACTTACTGGCCCGGTGATCGACAAATCAGCACTCACGTCTCGTGCGCCGTACAGATGAAGTAGATGATGCTTCTCAGTCAGCAGCCGTACATTTCTAGCCCCAGATAGAGGGGTCGCAGTAACGCAAAGCTTACCATGCATACACGTATGCAGGTAAACCTAGGAGTAAATGTCGCGATTGGCATCAGCGGTATCTCGGACGGCAGTATTCGGCTCTGATAAGAAGCAGACCATTCGTCAAAGACCGTGCGATGGCCGTCTTGCCAGCCGGTCTTTCAATGATCTACCAGGGCGTGAGAAAGAAACAAGACCAAGTCCCGCAATCCTGAGCACAAGCAGCCTTCTGTTATGATGTGTCGAAAACTTGTCCGGCTACGATGTCTCTGCTGAATAAATTTGAGGTTCTGGTCTTTCTGCCAAGGTCCCTTGAGGTCGACAATGCTATGGTGGTTAAAATAGTGAACCACAATAACCGTGGATTCCACTTTGGAGTGGAAAGGAAGAAAAGAGCTTATGTTGAAATGCGCAAAATCACGCTGCTTCGTTTTACAGATTGTTCCCTTGGTGCCAAAGCAGAACCTCGAGTTTCCAGTCACCTTCATGCCGAAGGACCACAGCATGCCGGGATTTTCTATCGTTTTACCACGTCCGCTTTACCTAAAAAGAAGTCTGTGTGACTTGGAGATGACAGATCCAATAGCTTCTGATATTGACAGATTCAGGAGAAGCATATCTAAGAATGGATTTACACCAGTCCGCAGCAGCCTTTGCAGGAGAGTGGTTCGAATGCGCGGCACGGACTGAGAATTCAGCACTGTCATGGACAAATTATCTGTAGTTTCATAGCAACCAAGGTTTGGTTCCGCGGAGCCTTTATCAACACTGACGGTGCTGCGACTTCGGGGCCTGTTCTCTTGTTCTTGTTAGCTGCAGTGTCAATCATCATCATCCGGGGTATTGAAAAGATGGCGTAGTCATGAAAGAGAGAAAATCATGGGAAGGGTGCTATAAATATACGTGTTGCATATGGATATCCATGTGCAGGCTTATAGGTCCCAGACAGGTATATACATCGCTGTATATGGCCTATATCTCGCTTTAGGTAGATAGAATGCTTTTACTATATATCTGGACCTCTATTTGTGATAACGACTTCTACATGATTCAAAAATGGGGCGAGTTTACAATCTCAATTAAGTCATTAGAAAATATTGTCCATATCGTTAGAAACTCCTACACATAATTCACAGAACTTGTACCCAGTTTCTGTTGCACATTACTCTCAAGCGTCATAACCAGGACAAGTTGAAAGAATCATACACTCGAGGGAGATATATTTATCCTGGCTAGATAGATACCGGAAGTACTGTCAAGGTTCTTGCTCAATGGACATAATGGAGGGTTTTGAAGTCTGACGTTTTGAATTACACACAAGTCAGATGAACTCTATGTGTCGAAGAAAGGGACTACATCTCACACTTTCTGAACCACGCTTTTCTCCTACTTGTTTAGATCCTGGGACCTGGAGCATCGAGTCTAAACACAACTCTCCAAGTACAACCCTAACCCTAACATCAAGTGGCTTCCATTTGCGGAAAAACCTCGGCAAAGCTTTCATCGGTGTATCTCGGTGTCCGTCGGTGAGAATGACGGAACGATTGACGGTTGAATGTTTAACCCCGGGAACGCGCCCAGGCTCCGTGGGCGTTTGCCGAACCCAATTGCCATCGATAGCGGGTCCCCCCACCTCGGCCACCTCGGGGCGTCTGGGGAAGTGAAGGTGAGACGAAGGGGATGAGCTATTCTCCCCCGAATTCTCGACTGGTACATCATTTAAGCTCCCGCACCCCCCGACCTCGGCGACGTCGCTCGGTATTTTTTTTACTTGACTCTTTTTCCGATCTACTTTTGGCTGCTTTGTTCTGAGCGCTGTTCCCTTTCTCTGTTGTACAACAAGCCCAGTCTTCCCTGAAGCGTAAAACCCCACCCGCCTCCATCATGTCCGTCCCCAAAGGGCTCTCGTCCGTGCTGAAGAAAGCACCGTCCGATGTCGTGATCCTGTCGTCGCTGCGGACGGCCGTCTGCCGGTCAAACCGCGGCCAGCTGAAGGACGCGTACCCCGAAGAACTGCTGTCGACCGTCCTCAAGGCCACGCTCGACGCCAACCCCAACCTCGACCCGACCAAGATCGAAGACGTCGCCGTCGGCGTCGTGCTCTCGGAGCTCGGCGGCTCCAAGGCCGCGCGCATGGCCATGAACCACGTCGGCTACCCCAACGAGACCTCCCTGTACACCGTCAACCGCGCGTGCTCGTCGTCGCTGCAGTCGATCGCGCTCGTCGCGTCGCAGATCCGGTCCGAGACGATATCGGTGGGCATCGGCGCCGGGATGGAGAGCATGACCCGGAACTACGGCAGCCGCGCGATCCCCGTGGACGTGTGGCCCGCGCTGAAGGAGTCGCCGGTCAAGGACGCGAGGGACTGCGTCATGCCGATGGGCATCACCTCGGAGAACGTCGCGGAGCGCTACGGCGTCTCCAGGGCGGACCAGGACGCGTTCGCGCTGCGCAGCCACAGGAACGCCGCGAGGGCGCAGGAGGACGGCTCGTTCGCCCGGGAGATCGTCCCCGTCACGACGAGGTACCAGGAGGTGGACAGGCAGGGCAACAAGGTCGGCGAGGAGCAGACCGTCACGGTGACCAGGGACGACGGCGTCCGCGCCAGCATCAGCATCGAGGCGCTGCAGAAGCTGAAGCCGGCGTTCAAGCCGGACGGCGGCAGCACCGCGGGCAACTCGTCGCAGGTCTCCGACGGCGCCGCCGCCACGCTGCTCATGCGCCGGAGCACCGCCACGGAGCTGGGCCTCACCGACAGCATCATCGGCAAGTTCGTCGGGGCCACGACGGTGGGATGCGCGCCGGACGAGATGGGCGTCGGCCCCGCCCTCGCGATCCCGAAGCTCCTCGGCCGGTTCGGCCTGGGGAACAAGGACGTGAACCGCTGGGAGATCAACGAGGCCTTCGCCAGCCAGGCGATCTACTGCCTGAGGGCGCTGGGCCTGGAGCAGGCCTACGAGGACGGCGAGGTGAACCCCGATGGCGGCGCGATCGCCTTGGGACACCCTCTCGGTGCCACTGGCGCCCGCATGACGAGCACTCTGCTGCATGGCCTGGGCAGATCCGGTGGCGAGGTCGGTGTTGTGAGCATGTGTGTCGGCACTGGCATGGGCATGGCAGGCCTGTTCGTGAGGGAGTAGAGCGAAGGCATCGTCGATACACCGAACTCTCTGTAGCAGACGATCATCTCTTGATCAGGGAGTGCGTTCCCGAACTTCCCCATTATGGGAGGCTATGCTGTGGCCAAGTTCTGAATTTGCATGCTGGCTTAGATGACAAAATGTGGAAGTGACGGGGAAGCCAACATGTAATCTTGTAGAGTCCTGATTGGAGACCCCCACCCCGGCAGGCGGCTAGCCATGCATACCATGCGTTGGAACAAAAGTTTGACCCAATGAAGAGGTATGGTGTCAAGCGAGTGTGGACCGCTGATGCATAGCCGCCTAGACTATCATCAGGCTGTCCAGGGTAGGATGAAACGGATGAAGGTGGCAGTCAGTAGGATAAGAACCCCCGATCACCTCTACTTCTTCAAAGTCCGCTCTACATAGCTCGTTATATAGGCGATCCTTTACACTTTTTAATTCTTTAAAATTTGCGACATAATGGAAGTGATAGGCGTCGTAGCAAGTTTCATTGCCATCGGCCAGGTTCTGGTCTCTGGGCGCCATGTCATTGATGTTCTTCGAGAAATTCCTGCCATCAGAGGTGAGCTGGATTGGCTCAACAACGAGGTTAGTATAGTACAATGGCCAAGACTATGCTACTCGAACCAAAAGTTAACTCCATGGCTTTTCTCCTAGATTGAAACCCTGCGTTTGGTGGTTGAAGGAGCAGACATGCGGGGAACGAGCACCGATCCATCCCTGCCCGAGATGCCGTTGCTGGGGAAGGCCAGGCTTCAGCTCAATGAAGTCGTTGCAGACCTCAAGAAGGTCCACATGGACTGCATTCGGGCTGCCGGAGAAGATGGCAAGGTCAAGGTGAAGAGGATGAAGTGGTTTTTGCAGCAGAAGAGACTATCCGAATGCAGGAGGAAGGCCGGTGAGGCTCGGGTAAATATTCTTGCTGCTTTGCAAACACTGCAACTCAAGGAGAGCAGGGAAACCAGGTAGGTGGCGCGGCATCAAGAACGGAAAAACAACATGACTGATGAGCATCGATTCCCAGACAGCGCGTTTTGCGCATTGAGACATTCACTATGGAGACACACAGGGCAATGGTCTTGGCGTCTTCGAGCTCCAAAGACTTACATGGAAGCTCTCGTCACTTGCCAGGACCTCAGGTTTGCGACATGGAAGAGTTGCATCGACCGCGTCCTGTCAAACCTATCAATCAGTTGACAACAGAGCTGGAGCAGCTTGTTTTGTCCGGAAACCGATCGAAGAAATCCAACAAGCCGCCACATAGGAGCTCGGACAGCGTCATTATCAACGCTTCGCTGTCGGAACTTGACGAATGCCCACAGCCGTGTGGATGCCGCTGCCATGCTTGGCGTCCTGCATCCTATAAATCAGCAGACTGGGCCCGAACTTTGATCGGATCCATTTCTGTAGGCTATAAACAACAGCTCGACTACGATCGCGGCGCAAAGTGCAACCTAAAAGCCTGCAGGAGCCGTGGCAAGGCATCCGCTCACTTCAGCTATCGTTTCCCGGCATGGCTGTGTTCTCGCCTCGTATCTTTTCAAGCTTCTTGGAGCGCTTCTGGAGAAATTAGTGTTTCATTACGCCCTGTTAGGGTGTTGTCCCCAAATGACGGCTTCTGGGGTTGTGTGAAGACTGGATCAAGAACAGATATGAGGCAACTAATGCATTACCAAGGAATAATTTACCCTGGTGATATTGATTCCAACGGATCAACAGCATTGCAAGTGAGAACCATTCCCCAGAGCCCTCCACCAGCATCTTTATGTTGTTGCTGACAAAGTCTCGTTTGATTATTGCTTTTAGTACGTGATTCAAATAGGAACAACAGACATTGTAACGTATCTGGCAGAGTTTTGGGGAGAACAGCTGAGCAGTGGCAGCTTCGACGAGTGAGTCAAATATTACATACAGCTGGTTATTAGCGAAGAATTTCAAGCCCTAACAATTGTGATTGATAGCACGTGGTTCTTCCAGGCAAATCGTCTTATCGAATACGGCGATATCCCAGCTTCGGAAAAGAAAGACGCATTACGCTGTATGATTTCTCGTAACAAAAGCAGAGTAGACGCCCAAGAGACTCTCTTGCACAATGCTGTTAGAGAAGCGGATATCGGTGAGATGCAGCAGGCCGCTAAAAGTCAACCATGGTCCATGAGCCAACTAAATCACCGCGGCGAAACGCCTTTACATGTGGCTGTTAGTTTCGGGAGCATCGATATTGTCAGGGAGTTGCTCAAATTAGGTTGTGATGCCGACCAGAAAGACGGCAATGGGGATACCGTCCTCATGAGAGCTTGTGCGATGGGTCACGCCCGAATGGCACAATTCTTACTCGATGCCGGCTGTATAGTCGATCTCAAGAACAATCGCGGCTTCACAGCTCTGCACTGTGCTACTATGCTGACAGAAGAAGGCTTGCCAGAGATCATAAGCAGTCTGTTGTCCGCTGGTGCCTCAACGACAGTCACCAATACAGATGGTCGCTCAGTCCTCCACAGCTTTGTGTGGGATGATTCTGAAAAAGAGACACTCGGAGCAGCTCTGCGAATGCTTTTGAATGCAGGTGCCAAGCTGGAAGCACAAGACTGCACGGGAAAGACACCTCTGATGGCTGCCATTGAGTGGAACCGCCTGGTCGCCCTTCAGTGCCTTGTGGAAGCAGGCGCAAGCACAATGACGCTCGGTCCATGGGGCAATATTTTCCATAGGACAGCGCTTATTTCTGGTATCGGCGTGCTGCTTTATTTAGAGAGCCTGTCTCTCTCTGGAATCGACACAGAACATATCAATGCGAGTGGTGGTACTGCGTGGGACTGCTTCATTTGGGTTTCCTACACCGAGAACTGGAGCCTAGTAGGTTATCGCAGGCCAAGCTCAGATGAGAAGCAAGCTTTTGTACGATTTTACCAGGGGGTAAGAGACAGGAACCTGGACTGTGACGTAAAAACGTTGCAACGAGTTCGGGAATACGTGATGCATGAGGATCAACGAGGGGCTACAGCTGCACTGGCCTCACTGGTCAAGCAAAAGGAAGAATGGAACCAGGGGGGTCTGGTAGAAACCTATAGGACGATCCGACTACAGATTCGAGAGGCGATGTGGGATGCAGCGATGGAGTCGGTGGACGAAAACATTGAAGTCTTGCAGGAGGCGATAAACAAGTCCCCGTGGGATAATTGTTCTCGTTGGGATTACTTGATCCACAAGGAACCAGACGAGAGTGCATCTGAATCGGAGGATGAGTCCAAAACAACTACGGTCCATTCTGCCGAAGACGAAGAACAAGAAATGATTGAGAAGGAAAAGGGGGAAGAGAGGAAGACGCGCAGAGCCTAAATTGAGATACGCAGTGCGCATGTAAATCGAGTAAATTGAGATTTGGTAACGATTATCAAGTGACGAGCCAGCGAGACGCATGATATACCGAGAATCTGCCATCCTAAGCAAGAGTCCTCGACGGAACATGGGTCATTCAAACAGCAATGCTTCACTGCCCTCGAAGCTCATAAATACCTAAACAAGTAGCTTCCGGGCTTCTATCTCTTCCGTTGAGAGTCCAAGACCGAAGTGGCTTGGCCCATCGGCCCCACCCACGGCACGACCGGAGACACCGAAGGTCGGCACAATCTCAAGCGCCGTTTCTCTGGATCCCGGGCCACTTTAGGGCCCCGAGTCTGGGGCGTTGTGATGCGACAAAACGGTAGCAGTAGCGACCCAGAGTTCGTCCGATCCTATGGGGCTTCGCAGATCCTTTCGAAACACAATTGCTGGGGGGCTGTGACCTGTCGATATGAACCTATGCATCATGTAGTAAGCAACAAACATCTATGGTTTGGTTGGTCAATAGGGTAGATACCTGAATATCTTTATGCTGTATACTTGAATCTCACAAGGTATCGCCTTGTATTTGTACCTCGGTATCACGTATACCTATACCGTCCTGTCCGACAGAGTGTTTAAGCCTCCGGTTTGAGCGGAACCAGACACTTCGGGCCTCAGGATAAGGACTCGTTGAGCTTTCCAATAGGATCCCTACAGGTTGTCAACACGCCGCTTCGGACCCGCACAGCCGAATGCGAATGGCGACTCATGACGCCGCGTCATTGGTGGCTTTTCCCTCCTCAGCCTACATACATACTACTAGTAGTTCAGCTAACGGCCTGTGGCTTGCTGACCCCCCAGCCGGCTGACAGGCTCACCGCACGCGCCGTGTGCCCCGCGCAGTGACTGCGCCACGGCCACAATCACGAGCTGAGCCGAGTGAATGCGGTGGATTGTGATGGTGGCGGGGGGGGGGATCTAATCCCCGTTGGCGCGGCGCATCCATGTTGTTGCCCCCCTCCTTGGCAATTTCCGCAGGTCCCCCCGTTTCTGGGGCGTCTGATGAATCTTCCGTGGTAGTTCGAGCGCGCATGTCTGTCGTCCTTTTAAAGGTCCAGCTCCTCTCCTGTCTTCTTGGCTGACATCCGTCCCGCTTAGCACAGCAGCCTATACAGTGACGCATCATTATCCAAATACTCATATCTCAGCCTCCCACGACAACTACTCCCATATCCAACATGTCTGCGAACGATTACTACGGAGGCGGTGGCGGCAGCGGCCACGGACAGTACCAGCAGCAACATGGCTACAACCAGGGCGGCGGCTACGCACCACAGCAGCCCAGCTATGCACAGGTGCGCAACATCCCGTCTCTTGTAGTATCTCTTCGGCCATATCATGCTGACTTTTGTACCCAGGGCCAGCAGCAGCAGCACGGCGGCTACCCTCCTCAGTCGCATTCCCCGTACCAACAGGGAGGCGGCTATAACGCTCCTCCACAGCAGCAGCACGGATACGACGGACCTCAGCAACCGACCTACGCCCAGGGCGGCCAACATCAGCAGCATGGCTACGGCCACGACGACCGAGGCAGCTCTCCCTATCCTCCCCAGCAGCAGTACAACCAGCCGGGACATGCGCCTCCTCACGGTGGGCAGCCCCAGTACGGCGGACAGCCGCAGTACGGTGGACAACCTCAATACGGCGCGCCCGGCGGCTCCGGTCAGGAAGACCGCGGTCTCGGCGCCACGTTGGTTGGCGGTGGAGCTGCCGGATGGGCGGCGCACAAGGCTGGCGGTGGTCTACTCGGCACACTCGGCGGTGCCATTGTAGGGGCAGTTGGCGCCAACATGTTGGAGAACAAGTTTGAGAAGTGAGCCTCTTTCCTCACCACGACGACGCCCAGACGCAGACTGACGAGACTATAGGAAGCACAAGAAGGACAAGAAGCACAAAAAGGACAAGCACCGCAAGCGCAGCGGGAGCAGCAGCTCGAGCTCAAGTAGCGACTGAGAGCCGGCCTACCGAACACTTGGGAGCGCATAACCTTACGCCTCACTCATAATGTAACGAAGCCCTCGGGTGCCCAGTTTGGATGATACCCCCTTCTCCAACCAAAACACTTGTCAGGCGCACCGGGATGACGACTACAAACGGCTGCTTGGATGCTGTTTTACGACCTTGGACAAATAGATGTTAATGTCTTAGCAATAACGTATGAATGACAAAAAAAAGTTATGAATTGCAAACGCGGCACGTCTACCGTCCTGCCACTGCAAGTCACAAGTGTCCAATTAATTCTCTATGGTATCTCGCGTAAACACATGATGTACAGTAGCCCTCCAGCCCTTTACTCCATCTGCTTCAGGTCCCGGGCGACCTCGAACGACGCGTCCGTCTTCGCGCGCACTTCCTCGACGTCGACGCCCGGCGCCACCTCGGTCAGCGTCAGACCGCCGTTCTTGCGATCGACCTCGAACACGCACTGCAGCCCAGCATCAGCAAAGGTGCCGCAAACAACAGTTGTGAGGGGAAGCGAGGGGGACGCAAACTTACCAAGTCGGTGATGATGGTGCTCACGACGCGCGCGCCGGTCAGGGGCAGGCTGCAGTCCTGCACGACCTTGGAGGAGCCGTCCTTCGCGACGTGCTCGGTCGCCACGACGATCTTGGTCTCGTCCGGGTTCGACACCAGGTCCATGGCGCCGCCCATGCCCTTGAACACCTTGCCCGGGATCATGTAGTTGGCCAGGTCGCCCGCCGCGCTGACCTGCAGCGCGCCGAGGATCGACACGTCGACGTGGCCGCCGCGGATCATGCCGAAGGACTCGGCGCTGTCGAACGTCGAGGCGCCCGGGACGAGCGTCACCGTCTCCTTGCCGGCGTTGACGATGTCGCTGCCGTAACGGACCATTAGTCGCTCGCGATCGTGCCAACAGGGGGGGGTGGATGAAGCGGTGTAAACGAGGGTGCACTCACGCGTCGACTTCGTCCTTTGTCGGGTAAGGCCCCATTCCCAGAATGCCGTTCTCGGACTGGATCCAGACTTGACGCCCGGCGGGCAAGAAAGAAGGGGCCAGGGTCGGGATTCCTGCGACCGTCAGCGCACGCCTTCTACTCCCTTTTTCACTCGACTCCGGCTCCGCGCATCTTCGGCAGTCGACTCACCAACACCGAGGTTGACGTAGAAGCCCTCTTGCAGCTCCTTGGCCGCGCGTCTCGCGATGCGGTCGCGGCGCTCCTGCGCGCTGTTCTGGGGCGTCGACGGGCCCGCGCCGTCGCCGCCCTCGGGCCTCGTCTTGAGGATCTCAATGTTCTTCCCGGCCGTGGAGGGCACGATGCGGTCGACGAAGATGCCGGGCAGGTCGACGTCGTTGGGGTCGATGGCGCCGGCCTCGACGATGTTCTCCGCCTCGACGATGGTGACGGTGGCGGCCTTGGCCATGATGGGGCCGAACGCCTTGGTGGTGTATCTGCATCGGCGGTCAAGTCGAGTTAGCGCACTTCCGCGGGCCCGGGTAGTCCGCAACCAGGGGGGGGGACATCTGACGCACCTGAACACACAGTTGCCGGCGGTGTCGACCTTCCATGCCCTCAGGATGGCGACGTCTCCAGTCAATGCCGTCTCCATGAGATATGTCTTGCCATTGAACTCCCTCGACTCTCTCTTGCGGCCGCGCTCCTTCACGGCGCCCGAAGGGTCCAGTCGCACAGGAATGTCACCGGTCTGCACCAACGAGTCTGCGGCAGTCAGCGCGGCCCGGGTTCTGATCCCAATCATGTATGTGCCACCTACGGGCTCCAGTGGGGGTGAAGAAGGCGGGGATTCCGGCGCCGCCGGCGCGGATCCTCTCGGCCAGCGTCCCCTGCGGGCACAGCTCGACGCCGATCTGTCCCGTCAGGTACTGCTTCTCGAGGGCCTTGTTGTTGCCGAGGAACGAGATGATCAGGCGGTTTACTTGGCCGGCCTTGGTGAGGATGGCCAGGCCGCCCTTGCCTTCCTGGCCGGCGTTGTTCGACACAGCGGTCAGGGAGTGCAGGTTCTCGGGGCCTCTACGGTTAAGCGCGCCGATGATGGTGTCTGCAGACGAACAGGTCAGCGAATTCCGGCCCCCGTTAGCGGCGGCGACTCCGGGGTCTCTCGATGGGTACCTGCAACGCCACACAGTCCGAAGCCGGAACTCAGGATGGTCGATCCGCTCTTGATGTCCGCGACGGCCTCGTCCGCCGAGGCGTACAGCTTCGAGCCGCCCCTCCTGGTCGCCGGCGCCTTCTGGGACCTGCGGACCGGCGTCGTGGTGATGCCGCGGCATGTCGCGACGCCGAGGGCCTTTGCGCGGGGGAACCGTTGGGGTTGCGCGCAGGCCGCACGCGAAGCTGTAAAGGACGCGCGGATGAGCACCCGCGGGCGCAGTTGACGAGCAATCGAAGACATGATCGAACTGCGAGGTTGTCGGAAGCTAGAGAGGGCCGCGACGAGGAGCCCGGGCTCTTGCGACGAAAATTACGGGAATATTAAGACACGTAGAAGACAGAAAAGAGAGTTCCGATTGCCAGTCCACATCTCGAGACCTCGGGTTAGGTGGGCGCGACGCATCTTTTTCAACAGGTCCCGGGGCGGGAGCCGTCGGGGCTTCTTTTGCGCGCCGACTGCATCATTGATGACCGCCAACCGGCATCATCCAAGGTCGTTTCCGTGACGTCTTCCGACGGCGGGGCACAGGGATCTGCCGGAACCAGGGCGTGGTCGTACCAAGCAGCCCTCGGAGCGCAGAAGTAGACCCCGAGACCGCCCCCCTCGCATCGCGGGGTATGGCTCCGTGACCACCGGCCGCCGCCCCATTGGTGTGGACGGATAGCGGCATGTTTTGATGGGAGATCTGGGGATTTGGAGAAATGGCTTGCGGGGTATGGACGGTTGAGGCGCCACCCCCCCCCCTGGCTTATCTGAAGTCCGGGGAAGACGGGCTTCAAAACGGCAGAGGAACCCCCCCAGGTCTTAACAATACTTGGCTCACCTTGGCGAAATTCCTGTCTTTTTCTCATTCTCATCTCGCCCTGCCTCTCTCGGTCCACCTGGCAGAGTAGAGTGTCCGCTCAGTTCGGTCCAAGCAGCCATCCCGCTCGGCATGACTACCAAAGACCTCGAAATGGACCCCAAAGCCGAGCACGACGAGCACGAGCTGGGCGGTGATGTTGAGCGTCAACGCCTCCTCACCAAGACGCTGCTCTTCAAGGTCGACACCAGGCAAGTCTCTACGAGCCTATGCATCGGAGGGAAGAAGACGCTAACATGAGCTTGACGACGGACAGGGTCCTGCCGCTCCTCGCCCTCCTCTTCCTCTGTTCCTTTCTCGACCGAACCAACGTCGGCAATGCAAAGATCATCGGCATGGAGAAGGATCTTGGCATCACCAACAGCCAATACAACCAGGGCTTGGCCGTCTTCTACGTGACATACATCGCCAGGTACGTGATCCCCTTTGGCCGATCTCCAGCCCACCCAGACCACCATAATCCCATGTCGCTTGACCCCACACCCCGCGTCCCGTTCGCTAATGCAAGCCCAGCGAGCTGCCAAGCAACCTCGTCCTGAAAAAGGTCTCGCCAAGGATCTGGCTCCCGTTCCTGACCTGCGCGTGGGGAATCGTCACCATGTGCCTCGGCTTTGTCCGCAGCTACGGCAGCTTCGTCGCCGTCCGCGCCATCCTGGGCATGACCGAGGGCGGACTGCTGCCCGGCATGGTGCTGTACCTCTCCGGGCTCTACACCCGCGGAGAGCTGGCCCTCCGCATCGGCATCTTTTACACGGCCGCCTCCCTCTCCGGTGCCTTTGGGGGCCTCCTTGCGAGAGGATTGTCTGCAATCGGCCCGGCAGGCGGCCTCGAAGGGTGGAGATGGATGCTGATCGTAGAGGGGTTGATTGTGAGTCGTCCCTACATCTCGGCCATAATGCCGCCGACAGAACGGCTCTGACACCTCAGCATAGACCGTCGCTTGCGGAATCGTTGCCGCCATCGGTCTGCCTAACAACTTGGTAACCGCAGGGTTTTTGACCCCGGAGGAGCGCGAGTGGGCGATACTCAGGCTCCAAACCAATGCCGAAGGCCGATTCAAGTAAGTCTGGGCAATCTGATGGAGCCGGCGCCCTACACTCGGATGCGAGAGGCTGACGCACTTCCCAGTTCCGCCAGTGAGAGGGAGGAGAAGTTCCGTTGGTCTGAAGTTGGCCGTGGCGTCTTCAACGTTCAAGTATGGCTGAGCGCGACTGCGTACTTTGCCATCCTGTCAGGCCTGTACTCCTTCGGCCTCTTTGTGAGTCTCAGTCGCCCTACACGGGAGACGGCGGGGTTCCTTTTGCTTTATTTTAGCTAATAGCGCCGCCTCCAAGCTCCCAACCATCATCAACGACTTGCACATCGCGTCCAACACCAACCAGGTTCAGCTTTGGTCCGTCATCCCGTACGCCGTCGCAACCCCTGTCACAGGTGAGTACTCGAACCCGCCGGGACGCCTTCAAAGACTGAATGGACCCCATTCTGACACGGCCGGTCAGTTCTCGTGGCCTTCTTGTCGGATCGCCTTCGCCTGCGCGGCCTCCTCATGCTTTGCGTCCTTCCCATCTCGATCGCCGGCTACGCGGCTATCGCCAACGTCACGTCGCCGCAGACCAGGTTTGCCATGACTTGCTTGATGGCCATCGGCATGTACAGCGCCGTCCCGTGCGTCTTGGTCTGGAACTCCAACAACTCGGCCGGCCACTACAAGCGCGCCACGACATCTGCGCTGCAGCTCGCCATCGCCAACTGTGGAGGATTTGTCGCTAGTAAGTCGGGAGTCCTCATTCCAAGAGGAAGTCATACTGAATGGCCTCCCAGCTTTCATCTATCCCAGCTCCGAAGGCCCGTTCTATCACAAGGGCCACACCGTTATCTTGGGGTTGTTGTGTTATGCCTGGGTAGCGTAAGTCGACCTGGACTGATGGTCCTACTCCCTTATGCCATGCTGACAATGGTGGTGATAGCACCCTCTTGAACGTTCTCTGGTGCGCCAAGATCAACCGTGACAAGGCGGCAGGGAAATATGATGAGCATTTGGGCTCCGGTGATGACCGGGAGCCCAGTTTCAAGATGGTGTTATAGGTACATATTCGGGATTTTGCATGGCAACAGACGCACGAAGAAGATATTTGGATACAATGGGCTTCTACCGTCACGAGGGATGACAAAGCTGTCTCTTGTTTCTTCTTTTGTCTTGACGAGACTGTTCGGTATCAGGACCGCATAATAGACGGTTCTCCTCGTTTCCCTAATAGACTTATTTTTGCGTTTGACTCTCAGCTGCAGTGGCAGATTCGAGTCCATAGGTCGGTCATCACTACTATTCCGCGCCAAAGAGCACTGGGAATGAGGAAACAATCCATTTATTGTATTTCCACAAAGATAGGCTTGGGACGCTCCGCTCCTGAACCCAGGTATATTACATGTCGCCCGTAGACCAACACAACTGACAGATCCCTCGTTGCTCTACAACTTGGACTCACGCGCAGGCGCAAAGTTGGACCTCGACGCCCCGCCAATCGCCTCCGTGATCGAATCAACCGAGTTCAGGATCCACTCGCTGCCCTCGTCGCTCGCGAGCCATTGCGCGCCCTGGATGTCCTCCTGGTCGTCCGCCTTGTACGTGCCGTCCTCCAGTCCCTTCCTCAGCCCGAAGACGTGCGACAGCACCTGGGGGCCGACGCCCGACTGCGCCCTCAGACACGAGATGGCGACGACGGACGTCAGGACCCTCCCCACGCTGGCCAGGCCGCCGCGCTCCTCGGGGTCCGACAGCAGCCCCGCGTAGTGGCTGTTCAGGATGTGCACCGGCAAGTCCGGGTGCGACTGCGCCAGCTTCTCGTACAGCTTGACCTCGAAAGGCGCGTAAACGGAGTCCCAGAGCGCCTGGCCGCGGGCGGTGATTCCGCCAATGTTCTGCGCGTCGGGCGTGCGCGTCGGCCTCGTCTCCAACTTCGCGGCCACGTCTTTGGGGAGGCCGGCGTAGAAGGCGTTGAGGCAGTTGATGGTGCGCGGGATGCCGTTGAAGCTGATGCACTTGAGGCCGACCTCGCGGATGAACTCGGCCGTCTCGCGCTTGTCCGGGCGGCCGGAAGACGACGCGACGTTATAGAGAGACTCGAGGGACTCGGGAGAGTTCATCGTGAAGGTGGCTGCGGCCTGCGGCGCGGAGCGTTAGTTGCGGTCGCGTGAGTCGCTGCGGTACCGACTCAATGCGAGTCGACCGGAAGCCAGGAGCCCAGTAGGGGGTTGGGCGCGATGGGTCTCTTACCGATATCGCCAGCCATGGCTTTGTGCCGACGTTCCTTGAGGTCGCATCGCGCGCAATCGCCTGGTAAACTTCCCGGATGTGCGACGGCGCTGGCGTCTGGCCGGGGCGCGCAAAGGGCGCGTTGATGAGGGCCTTCAGTGACGGTGAGAGCCTCGACATGTTGTCCTCTGATTCGCGATTTCTGAGAGACTTTTCCCGCTTCAATTGCTTCTGTGAGGATGCGTCATCCATCAGCGCGAGACCTGGGGCAGCGCGGGTGGGATGCGGAAGTGGTTTTGTTCTCCCCAGCCAAAGGGAATCGGAGGGGTTCCGCGGTTCGGGACACAGAAGAAGTCCCCCGTGCGAGGGTCTCGGACTCAAAAAGAAGCCCCGAGATGGCGAGTTCCATGTGACATCACCGTGGGGAACCCTGGCTCGACCGTTCAACATTACACCGACCTGCCGAGGACGGCGCGGCGCTACATTTGGAGTCCGAGGGATGGCAGGGATCCGGCTCAGGCACGGCGCTTGTCACCGGCTTGGAGCTTGGGAAATGGAATTGTGTGGGCAAGGGGGGGCAAGGTGAAGTCAATGCCGCATTACATATCAAAACAGCATATCCGTGAGACCGGGTTTTGAAACTGATTCCGAGGCCACGTTTTGGACCTTTACTGCATATTCCCGCACTCACGATGTCCAACGGCAACAAGCAAAAGGAGCCTTTCTGGCTCGGGTAAGTATTGTTGGTTGTCAAGCATGACATCTTTGGGGCGCGTCGACTGACTTGCTGGTTACAGAGGTGCTGCGGCATCAATGGCCGTATGTTTTAGTAAGTCTACCTAGGCAGGAAAACCCCCGTCTCGACCTTTTGACAACGATGCTGACCGCACAATTATAGCGCATCCGCTGGACCAGACAAAATAGTACGCAAATCGTTCGCTCGAGAGTAGATCAAGCGATGACCACTGACCACTGCAGTCGGATGCAGGTTCTGAAATCACGAGAGTCCATGTTTCGCGCCATGTATCGATTCGCGGCACGGGACGGTATGCGCCTCCAATGCTTTGCAACAATACCATTCTCCGCTAACACAAGGAAAACCAGGCTTCTCCTCGCTTTGGTCGGGACTCTCGGCATCCGTCTTTCGACAAACGACGTATTCCACTGCACGGTTCGGTCTCTACAACTACTTTGCGCGACGAGCGACACAATGGACTGGTAAAGAAAAGTTGACGACGGCGATGACGATATCGTGTGCTGGGTTGTCCGGAGGCATGGCGGGGCTGGTGGGAAATCCTGCCGAGGTGAGCGGCGCAACAGCCAGACACGTCCTCCACTGCCAGGCATGAGCTGACCCCGAGCCCAGGTTGTCCTCGTCCGGATGTGCGCCGATGGAGCGAAGAGCGTCGGCGAGCGGTTCGCATACTCCAACGCTCTTGAGGGCCTCTACAGGATAGGAAGGGAAGAAGGACTGGGCGCATTCACCAGAGGCATCTCCGCCAACGTTGTACGCAGCGTGCTCATGAGTAGGTCAACGAACCTCGGAAAGGAATGACACGTTGGGATTGGAGCTAACTGAGAATGACAGATGTGGGACAAATCGCTACGTAAGTGTGCCAAAGGAAAGGACAGCCACCGAGGAGTCGTGTAGTCTGGCGGACCAAGCAAGCTAAAGCACGGAAAAAACAGATACTCGACGGCAAAGCGGATCCTCTTGCAAAACACTGAAATGAAAGACGACATCAAAACGCACGCCGTGGCCTCTCTCTTCGCGGGAACCGCGGCGACGACGATATGCGCCCCGGCCGACGTTCTCAAGAGCAGGATCCAGAGTGCCGCCGCGGGCGGTCCAGGGGCAAACGTGAGCGTTGACGTGAACCCCCCGGTCCAAACTTTCGGATGCTGATAACGCCTGTAGTCTTTGCTTCGTATCGTGCAAAACGGTCTTCGCGAGGAGGGCGCGGTATTCCTCATGAAGGGATGGACTCCGGCATGGTTAAGACTGACGTAGGTTGTACTGAATGGTAAAAGTCAACGGTGTTGCTAACGCTCGTGTGCTGCAGGCCGAACACCGTCTTGACGTTTGTCTTCATGGAGCAGCTGCGGCAGCTGACTCAGTGGCAGTTCGCTGCCCCGGTTGAGACAATAAAGGCCTGACGTGCCCACGCCCTCTGAAGGAGGCATATCTTGACCTTCAAAACCCAAAGTCTGTTAGTTTGGGCCAGCTCAGCCAGTCAAAGTGGTTCATGTCGTCTCCGGACAAGCCTGAAAAGGCGGGATCGAACTCGTTGCCGGGCTGGTTGAGGACCTCGGCAATCTGATCGTCGGACATGCTGGAGAGTTGTAGAGTCCCGGGCCACATCTGCGACTCCAGGTAAGGGGGCTGTGACGCCGTAGGTCCAATCGAGTTGATGGGAGGGGAAGCCGCGGTGGTGGACGACGGCGTTCCGAGTTGGCCGCTGCGAGGGACGGTCGGGTCGGGATGCGCAGTGGCTTGAGTCTGGCCATCCCCAGCGGTGGCCGCTTTTTTCACGATATGTCTCAGGTATTTCCCATAGAGTGTCGACAGGCCGTTTCTGTGCTTCGTAGCAGATCCAATACGCTCCAAGACGTCCGCCGTCTCTTCAATGAGATTCCGAATGCTGGGTGCCAACATCGAGCTTCCTGTAGCATGTGCGCTCAGCGTCAGCGCGAAGCAGGCTGCAAACGAGACCATGATGGTAGTGTTGTTCGGGATCGACTGGAGTTGCGACTCCCCTTGTATGGCTGCGCGCATGACCGTCACAGCAGAGGAGAGCCCGGCCGTGCGGAAGAACTGTCGGACCTCCATCGGCGCTGTTGGGTGGTTGATGACGGCGCCGTAGGTCGAAAGGCGGGTGTGCGTGACGAGGATCTCAACGTAGGCCGGGAGGCGGCATTGGGGTCCTGTGCCAATCGATAACCCCCACTCGGTTTGCCATGAGTCGAAGAACCTATAAATTGCACCCTCTATGGACTGGGCAATGAGTCCGCCATCTGTGGAGATTCCTTGCGACCCGTCGCAGAGCGCACGAACCGTGTTGAGGAGGCCGTCCAAGTCCCGGCGAAGGACGGCCATCGAGATGAGGTGACCGTCCATAGGGTCTGCGATGCTGGATCTGTGCCAACGGTCGCAGTCTTTGATGATCCGAGTGACTGGCACGGTGTAAGGTCGACCGCGGGCCAGAGACATGCCTCGCTCGAGGACGAAGAGGGCAATCCAGCAGCGCTCACGGCGTCGGAGGAGACGCTGGCCGAGGTGAGATGTGTGCTCGATGTGGCCGAAGCCGTCCATTGCGAGCGCGGTGCGAGGGTCGAGACAGTCTCCGCGCGCCAGGCCGATATGAGAGCCGGAGCCAAGGACCTCAATCGGAATCAGGACCTTGTGCAGAGACAAGTCAATGGCGATTGTGGCGGCCATGTTCACGTACCAGCACGTCTCATCGTCGGTGCTATGCTGACCAGGGAACATCCACGGCACGTTAACCATGAAAGCGAGTACAATCTCGACGGACTTGTGCCGCTTGGCGATGACCCTATGGGCAAGAGTCTTGCAGTGGTTGGACAATCTCTTGGACAGCGCGTCGGCGGATGGGATGAAGAGGGCCGACGCGGCCATGATCGAGGTGCACAAGAAGGCAGATCGCGAGCGGGTGAAGGACGGGGTATAGATCTTTGGGTCTAGGCCCCAGCGGGTGTGAGCAAGCTTGCCATGGAAACTGCAACGTGAGTTAAGCGACACGCTTATCTGGCGCCGGGCCGGTGTAGGGTGCGTCACTTACAAAGCGAAGAGGGACTCGGCTTCTTCTTCGGTCACGAGACCCATGGTGATGGGGTCGATGTCGTCGCCAGTGTCGAAGTTGAGGCGAAGGGCGGTGAAGAAGGACTGCATCTCGGGGTCCTCGTCGGCCTGCTCGGCGTGCTGCTTCTTGCGGCCGGCGCCGGGACCCGGCAGCTTCGGCGAGAGGCCGCTGATGGGCTTGGGCGAGAGCTGCAGGTTCGAGGCGCGCGCCAGCAGCTGGAGCGGGTTCTCGGCATCGTCGATGGCCAAGCTCTCCTCAGTGTGATGATGCAGACTCATGTAGGTGTTGCTGTCTGGCGTGTTGTTCAGTTCATCATCATCGTCTGATGAGAGGTCGGGTTGGTTGGGGCTATCGAAATGCGACGAACCCCGCCTTAAGTGTGAGGAGGTGGTAGTTGACCGAGAAGCTCGAGAGCCCTCCAGGAGTGCCTGGAGATTGCCGATGGCCTTGTCATCTTCCGAGTTCTGCTCGCCGGTCCTTGCTCTCTTGATGGCCTGCTCTATCTGATATAGAGCTTTGTCTAAGCCCTTCCGCTTGCTATTGCGCGTAACAAATGATCAATACGATTCCCGACAGTGTGGGGGGATATTGCTTCGACGCTTCGGAGCATGTCTCGGTTGCGGGCGCCACCACCAACAGACTGCTTATAGAGAACGGGGGGGTAGGAGGGGCCAGTGGATTGGGTCGGCGTACTTTTTGATGCCTTTCTGCCTTCCAGCATGGAATGTAGGCCGAATACACTCAGAGTCGAGCTGAATGCACCTCTTGCATTTGTTCTCATGCGGAGAATAGTCGCACTTGATCTTACTTCGGCGGCAGACCAGACAGGCGGCCTGCTTTGGACGTGTTGATTGAGAATCCTCCATCCAGGTGAGGGGAAGGTCAGAGGAGCCGGGTGCGCTATGGCGATCTCGGTGAAGGGCCCAAGCAAGCAAGCGGCAAGCGAACAGTTCAGAGCACGCGTTTTGTTCTTCTCGACGATAATACTGAATGACTCTTGGGAATGTATGCCGAGGTGAGAGCTTGGTCCAAGATCAGGTATGGTCAGTTGACGATACAAACAAGCTACCCCTAGAGCAGGCAGCTCTGCTGAAGATGCAAGTGACAAAACATTGGGACCTTTGGTTGACGACATGTCGAATTACTTGAAGGGGCCCAGCGGCAGGGGAGGGAGGACTCGTGCTCAGTGACTCGCGTGAAGCCGGAATCCTTGGGGAAACGAATGAGGGCACGAATCAGCACTCGGCTACAGACCCGTCCACCGACAGAATAAGCTTAGTCACTGCAGGCTCTCTCTTGGCGGTCGCTGGGCATTAATTACATAAAGCTTTAGGTCACTACGCATGCTTGGCGAGACTGTGTTGAACGGTTCTCAACAGGTTCTTCCAGCGTGTTGTTCGCTGATGTGATAAGAGACCATGCAACCCCCCGCAGAATGATGGGTCAGTGAGCGTGCAGCGGCGCACGCCGTATCATTACTAGGAAGTTTCCCAAAGGACAGTGGTAGGGTGCATATGTATTAATTATGACGGCGCCAAACACCGGAAGGCATTGACATCTTGTATAGAGGTGCAACAACGCCAGCATCATCTTAGGGGTGAGAGAGGCCTTGGCCATTCACTCGGTCAAAAAGCAGACTAAATCATTTGCTCAACGCTCAAGTACCACGCGCCTGTATCCCCCCTCCAACAATCACGCCCTCTGCCTGTAAGATGACAAGGCCAAAAGTACAAAACGAACCTCCGCGGAGCCAAGTTCCGCGACTACGTCTCTATGGGCCATGTGATCCTCTGTAGCCCAGCTGCTGTCACTCATCATCTCCACAATGCCGTTGTCCGATTCCATTCCACATGGTATTTTTTCAACGTGGTTCTTAATCAGTAAGGCTGCCTGTCGATGTGCAAGCCAACGTACTCAGACAATCAGAACGAGCCGGCCCATCACTCAATGATCCCAAAACCGCGACAAGATACCATACGTGTGAAGTATTCATGGTGCTATATGTGATATATACACCAATGCCATTATAGCTAGCTACAAGAACGAATTGCTGGACAAGGAATCCTGGCAGTTCCTGTTAATTAATCGGGATAACTTTATTGAAGTACCGACCAACGGCTTTGGACGTTTCTTGGATTTGTCTAGCCCTGAATGGTTGGACCCAAAGCATTTATGGATGATACTACGGTCCTTATCAAGGAGCTACCTATCAGCGCATCCTCGTATCACGAGAACTGGGCACATCTGAAGCATCAGATTTTGTATCACTGCGGTGGGTTGGGGGCCACATGTCTTCCCATATGGCTCTTGACTTGGGCTCACTAGTAAATGTCGGTTTCGATGATCACTTGTGGACAGTCTGCATATTGATGTAGCAAAGAGCCTAGCATGCCGCGTTTACAAACCTAAGCACAGGGAATACTTAGTACACTTGTGAGGTATGATTCTCAGCTGTGCAGACTGCCCCGTCGAAGACTTGAGGCGCGGCATTAGAGGCGTCCTGAACAAGGTTTGGGGCTGTTTTGGTACAGCCTGGCTCAACACCAGTGAATACCTGGAATCGATAGTCACAGAGTAAGACGAGAGTCCTAAGCTGTACGTTTAAGTATCCAAGAGAGTAAAATAGAAACATAATAAAACACTCAAAAATATCTATCTTTCCTCACATAGTCCCGCCTTTCAACTTAATTTGTCCTGAGTCATACTTGCCATCAAAATATATGGAAATGGTGGGGTCAAGCAGTGAGATGAGAGAGATCGCCCAGAAAGGCATGAGGCCCGGTGTTTTCGACCAGTTATCGATTGACAATAGAGTATGGCCCGAAAAGCGAATCCTTCGTGAGGGCCGACCCAGCCGAGAACAGAATAGATTAAGTTTAGATGCTGCCGTGCTACGTCATACATTCAACTGCCAGTAGGTATTTCATCTGAAGAAGTTTCCCATACGGAACTCCGTTGTTAAGCCGGAAATTCTGGCCATCTTCATACGCCTATTTCAAGTGGTTTGGCTCCTCTGGAAAGTCTTACCAGATTCTAAAGCGACGTGTATGATTATCGATCGACATACAAATGGCCATTCATAGCAGCAACACCGGTTCGACCCAGCACCAGGCAAGCGGGTCCAGGATCGCAATCGTCGGTGCAGGGTTGACGGGTCTGATCGCTGCCCATGCGCTGATGCAGGCAAGTCATGGTACTTCGCATAATGTTCTAGTCACTGATTCAACATACATGTAGAAAGGGTTCGAGGTCACCGTCTTTGAGCGCGATGCTGGAGTTGACGCACGCCCACGGGACTGGTCTATTCTTATCCATTGGGGTATGGCTGTACTTAAAGAGATGCTCCCGGAGCATGTTCTGAAGAATCTCCCCAAGAGCTATTGCAATCCCCACTTGGAGTTCAATAAGTGGGACGAAAGCATTCCTTTCTATAACGGTTTAACTGGCGAGATCTTGTTCCGGAGCCAAACTCCGGACGCAAGGCGTGTCAGTAGACTCCGCCTCAGAAAGGTGCTGGCTGATGGAGTGGACATACAATGGGGGAAATATCTCGAACGTATAATGCCCGGCAAGACCTCTGTCGAACTCGTTTTCAGAGACGGTGCAAAGTTTGACGCAGACCACGTTCTGGGGACGGACGGTGCATCTTCCAAGGTTCGTGAACTACTCATGGGTGTCGAAGTTGCCAAGCCAGTTCCGTCCGGCTTCTCAATTGCAAACTGTGTCTGTAAATATGGCGATGCAGACAAGGTTAACACCATCATTGGTGCCCACTCGGTTTTGGCTCTGATGATAGGCTCCAAGAACATGGCCGCCTGTGGTGGTAAGTAATCAGAAACCATTAGCCACTCTATCGTGCGTATCTAAAATTGGCCAATAGTTTCGTCTGTGGATGATCCCAAGGACGTTTCTACTTGGGAAACATTATGGTCGAAGGTATGGCGCGGCCATTCTCCCAGCCTCCAAGGCCAGGAAGCCATCGACTATGCTACAAAAGACTTGGAAGGAATATGCGAGCCCTTCAGGTCCACCTTGGAGTGGACACCCAGAGATAGCGCCTGCTTCCTCGGTGAAATGAAATACTGGCTGCCAAGTCCATGGGAAACGCATGATGGCAGAGTTACACTTGCTGGAGATGCTGCTCACCCAATGTTGCCATGTAAGTCTAGTCTCTGTCAGAGAGCAAAACATCGACCCCTCGTTCCATTCTAACGCCATTTGCTCACGTGAAACTCGTAGTCCGAGGACAAGGACTGCAACATGCCATCATCGATGTGCAGAAGTACACTATCGGACTCACGCAATTAAGAGGCATCGACAGCACGACTCATCGTAAGGAGGTCATGCTAGCCTACCAAGCTGATGTGATTGAGAGAGGCTCTAAAGCAGTTGCTCAATCGCTGCAGGAGGCCGAGAATGCGTTGGACATCAAAACTGTTGGCCAGATGCTTTTGGTCAAACAGGGGCATGGCAGATCCGTGTGAACACGCAGTAGCTTATACGCCAGGTGAAGAAATAGCTGTCGAGTCTTTTGGGCCAAGATCCTAGTCTACCTTGATGGGAATATCCCACTGACCTGTCGCAGAAATTGAATTTGGCGACATTCTGTCCCACTTTAGCCTTTACTGACCGGGATTGAATTTTGGTGACAGATCAATTACACGTTGTTGGAAGACTGACGGCTCAACGTTCGCTAAATAGGGAATGCGCTGTCGTATGTGAGTCGTGACGTGCAATTATCCATATGGCAACGAAACTTTGTTATTTTGTTGAATTTTGGGGATGATTTTCCAACCATATCGCTATTATTGCGCACCTGGCGACCCTACGAGGAACCAACCGCCTTGAAAACTGCACCTCAGTGATTCGTGACGTGACCAGATCGTCATTGTCAGCCATTTCATCACTGAGAATCAAATTGCCCTCGCACTTGAGTCGATGACGGCTTTTCTCGTTTACGTCAAGAAAATTGATACATAAGACAGTCAGCGAGCTACAACCGACCTTATCGTTTCTCATCGAGCCATACTAGGTGCTACCCGACCTACCTGTCTTCAATATGAGCTACGATCACTCTCAATCGCGGTCATATACGCTAGCGGCATCCGATATTGTTCATACGGACACTGCCAAGCTCAGCGAAGATGGATCAGTTTATGATCTAGGATGGAACGAGCAACCTGACCACAACGCTAACCCTTGGATTCATGGCACACACAATGAGGACATTTGGGTGTTTGTGAGACGCTTCAATAAGGCAATTGTTTCCTATCCATTCCATGAAAGATTTTGTCTGACAATCGGTAGTCAGTATATGAAGTGAAGAAAACAAGGGAAATCCCTTATGGCGGTCTGGATCTCACTGTTGCAGAGGGTTCGGAAAACTCTCCGAACAAACTTCGCAGCGAGATGGAGAGGCTCTATATGGGACTGGTAGGTTTTCACGTTATTTTACCTCGCAATGTGTTATTAATTCACTCTTTAGATTCTCGGATTGTTTTCGTTTGCAAAAACTGTAGCCCGACTTCGCTCATGGCGCGAACCACGAAGGACAGGCGCATTCTGCACCGTGAGCCCTTCCCAGCAGAAATTGCTGCACGTTCTTACCATAAAACATGATTTTAACGGTGCTAGATCTATTTCACTGCCTGGACCTTTGACTACCTGATCTTTCTCTTCGTGAGTGCAGTCATTATCTTGATCCTGTCGCCAAGAGCTCGCACTATCCTCTTTCCACCCGCACCACTCGCCATGGTCGACATCCGTGACGGCAGTATTGCGAAGCCTATGGCCGGCACACTTGGGTCAACAGACGCTGCAACTGGTGCTCCTCAGAACCTCAAGGGCGAGTCTGTTGAGAACGAAGCCAGCAATTTCATCACGAGTGTCTCAGCCATCGCCACTAATTTACTGACCGGCAAAGACCCACATGGCGCCCCGAATGAACTCGATGGAGACAAAAAGCAAGGTTTCAAGCCTCAGTTTGACGTCACAACCATAGCCGTTGTCAAGGACAAAGCTGAGGGGATGGATAGACCGTCTCAAGACAAAACCAAGGCACCTATGGAAGAGAAAGTGTGGGAGCAAATGACCCCATTGCTGCACATGATTATACTAATCTCTGACTTCTGGGAGCGTTTGTCAAAGTTGGTTCACCCGTCTTAATTCTTTGCCCCAGTGCTGATATGTTTAGCATTCTGGTCCCTACGCCTCCTTTTGACCGTCAAAACCACCAAAGGCGATTAGTTGCTTACATTGTGCCTTTGGCTGCCGCATCAATTGTTCTGTCTCGGGACATACTCATCAGAGGTACAACTTTGGCCTTTGGTGTTGGCATTTTTGGTGACCCGCTGCTTACCTGGTGCTACCACTACTTGAACACTCACCGATGGACCGGGTCTGTTCATCTCAACAAGTAGTTCAAAGCTTTTTATAAAGTTACAGTAGTCTATCGCTAACTAGTCTACAGCACACTTTTCAAAGGAGTACCAACGAACAACCAGCTAGCTCTGACGCTTCTACGGGCTGGTGAAGTAAACAGAGCTCCCTTGCCCCCGCCAGTGAAGATAAAGCGTCCCCCTCCGAATAAAGCCATCGATATTGATGATGATGTCATCTGTGCATCTATGGGTGATAAGCCTTTGGGTGCATCACAAGGTCAACTTGAGAATATTGCTGAGCGGGACAGAGAAATGGCAGACCATGCTGGTGGTGAAGATACAGAAGTACAGCAAGCCTTCGGACACGGAAACAAACGGAAGAAGATTTTTGGTATCTTGAAAGGTGGTGCCAAGGAGGTGGCCAAAGCAACCAGCACTGTTGACAAAATCAGGGCCAAGGCCGGATCCGAGAATGCAAAGACGCGTGTTGGAGCTTTGCCATTGTCCACGAGTGGGGAGCAAACCATTGGACCTGTGGAATTCAGTGCCCGCTTCGAAGGGGAAATGGGGTTTGTCTATGTCAACGCGGCTGCCGGATTCGTGGCGTTCAACAAGAATTCCATCACCGAGGAGAACCTCAACACAGTTTGGACTATCAACATCGACGGCATCACCCAACTCAGGAAACACTCCGGTTATGGCATGAAGGCTAAACTCGCTTCAGGTTGGGCAGTGGATGGTCAGATATACGATAGTCTGAGGATTGTTGATCAGAAGGGAAAGCATTTCGTTGTGACTGCTCTTCCCTACAGAGATGCACTTTTCAATCGACTATGTGCCATTGGCAAACACACTAAGTGGGAGGTTTGGTAGATTGGGTCCTGCAGTACAAACAAAAGATAATGTAGGGGAGGGGATAATGATCTCTGAAGACTTCTTAGTTCATTGTTCATTGGAATGAAGATTGGCATTCTAAATGATAAGAAGTACAAATACCCCACTCATCTCATGTGTCAAATACAGACATGACTCTGTGGACAAGCCCTCTCACTCTGTTTTGCGTGTCATAGGAGTGAGAACCAATTGAATCAATGATATTTCACCAGACATGTTGTAGACAAGGATTTCTCTGCCAGTGAAGTTTGATACATCTACACTTCGTCCCGGCTTAGAACCTATGCAAACTTGACGCCGTTTTTTAGTGTACCGATTTTGGTGATGCTAACTTCCATCTGGGTCCCAGGTGTAAGCCAACGCGGTGGGTTGAAACCAGCACCAACTCCTATAAGAAGTATCAGCTGTAGTATCTTGAATGTACACACTCTTTTTCGAATCTTACCGCCAGGAGTTCCTGTCATAATAACTGAACCCTTTTGTAGTGTTGTTCCGCAGGAGAGATACGAGATGATATAGGCACAGTCAAAGACTAGGTCGTTTATCCCCTCTTTCTGTCTCACTTCGCCATCGACTTTTGTCTGCAGCAGAAGCGCTTTCGGGTCTCCAATAATATCAGACCGTACCAAACAAGGTCCTAACGGCGCATAAGTGTCGAATCCTTTGGAATATCCCCACTGGGGTACGTTGCCCGCTAATCCAGGGTCGCGCTGCAGCTTTCTTGATGAGATGTCATTGCCGCAAGTATAGGCAGCGACATAGTCCAGTGCTTTTTCCAGAGGCACATCTTTGGCATCTTTTCCAATGACAATGCAAAGCTCGCCCTCGTAATCAGCCTGGTCATTCTGGCAGAGCTTCGGAATGACGACATCAGCCCCATGGTCGAGGACAGTAGTGTTGGGTTTGTAAAACAAAGACGGAAAGGGTGGTGGTTTCCGGCCGGCCTCTTTGACTGCGAAGATTTTAGTCGGAAATCAGAAAAAGGAGAGTGAAACCCTACTATGGGAAGCATAGTTCAATCCAATACATCGTAAGATTGGTACGTCCTCTGGTGCCAAGGGGCCTAGTAGCTTCTTCACCACCACAACTTCATCGGTGACTTGGGTTTTCCCAGACGTGTCGTAAATGTCAGATCCAGAAATAACCTTCGCCTTCAGGTTTGTTTTTTCTGTTGTATCTCCCAAGTCAAACTCATCAGTGGGGAGGATGGGCTCTCCCCTAAGCACCCTTCCGTCTTGGGCGACAAACCGTATGAGTCTCGTCCAGGCTACAGCCATTTATACTAATTATAGTCGTAATCGCACTTTTTATGTGATAGATTACCTGAAAGCAGGTAAAGAATAAAATGTCCGGTTTTCTGGGGTTTCTTAAGAATGATGCTTCTGAGCTGATGGTACCTTACACGAGTTAAGAAACCACTTGCCATGATGATAGCCGCTTATGTTAGCCGTGCCTCGGACACAGGCGTAACTCCCCGATATCTCAAATGCGCTATACCAAGATCACGCAAAAAATTACACTAGGTTAGCTAGCCCGGATCTTCTCCGGCGTTTCCGAACTGTTACAGTTGTACGGCACGGGGTGATAGGGGAAGAGCGACGGACATACGGGACCGGGGAGTTAAAGATGACCTGCGTCTTGTTGGGGGCGATTGATAACCTCGAACGACGAATAAAGGCACTTATTAGTACGAGATACACACGGAATGCAGCGTTCGAGTTCTGCCTTTTTGTTCGTCTTCGGATGGACTTGGTTTGATGTAAGAAGATTGGGAGGTTACGCTCACTGATATTTATTACAGGTTCCACATTCTTTCCAGATCAAGCATTCGATTGCAATATGACAGTTGTCACGCGGTCATGCGAGCCTGCACTGCAGGACCCGATGCTGAAGCTTCATAGGTCTGCAGACAGTACTGTTGAATCACTGGTACAGGCCAGTGCGCTGCAGAATGCAAAGCAGAACGGATGCTCCAGCCACCAACGACTGTCAACGATATCGTATCCCTCCAATAGCCTCAAGTTCCTTCAGGCTCTAGATGCACAAAGAAACGATAAATTGAGACTGTCTTCGAGAGCAAAGGTTATCCTTGACGTATTAATCGTCGGAGCCGGCCTTGGCGGCCTCGCGACAGCCGTTGCGCTGGCGAGAAATGGCCACAGAGTAACAGTGCTGGAACAGGCCTCCCAATTAACCGAGGTAGATGTTTCTCATATTTTCCAATTCATCCATGCATATCCTGTCTTTACAGGCAACTAACGATGAGAATCAGATCGGAGCTGGTATCCAGATTCCTCCGAACTCGAGCAAACTGCTTCAAAGATGGGGTGTCATGGACATCATGTCAGAACAGGCTGTTCGGCCGGACGGTATCTCCCTCCGTCGCTGGGAAGATGGCAAGAAAATCGGCTTTACTGACCTGTCTGGGTCATTTGTCGAGCTCTTTGGTGCGCCATATTATGTCGCACACCGTGCTCATCTTCACTCGGCTCTCTACCAGCGTGCAATAGATCTAGGAGTTATCGTTCATCTCGACAGTAAAGTTTTCAACTATGACCCAGAGATACCTTGCGCTACCCTGGTCAACGGCCAAACCTTCACCGCAGACCTAATCGTTTCTGCTGATGGTAAGTAGAACTGCCCCTATAATTATCGTAAACAACATTTAACAGGTTAAAAACAGGGCTTAAATCATCGGCTAGGAGCCTGCTCCCTGCTAGCCAGATAGCTAGCCCGAACTACACAGGATTTGCAGTTTATCGGGCAACTTTAGATGTTAGCAAGATGAGGAAGATATCCGAAAATGACTGGATTCTTGACAAGCCGGGTGTCCATATGTGGTACATATTTTGCCGAGCTGTCCAGGTTTGAAGTGTCCTCTGACATGATATGCAGGATAGGTGAAGATCGTCATGTAATGACTTACACCATTGCCGCCGGCCACTCTTTCAACATGGTACTCTCACACAGAGATCACAGGGATCCTTCAACTTGGCAGGAAAAGACTCAATCAGAGATACTTAGGGAGATGAGGGCCGAGTTCCAGGGATGGGATTCTCAGTGAGTATTCCCCATACCTTCTGTCACCATCTCAATATTGAGTAGCTTGTGACAGACTCACCAAAATCATCGACTTGGTTGATGCCACAGTGAAGTGGCCTTTGATGGCAGGTACCCATCTGGAAAATTGGGTGGCAGACTCCGGACGTTTAGTGATTCTGGGCGATGCAGCGCATGCTATGTTGCCCTACATGTCACAGGGTGCAGCCATGGCAGTGGAGGATGGCGCTGCTCTGGCTGTGGCTCTTTGCAGCATCTCAAGCCGTGAGCAGTTGCGGTCGGCGCTTGAAATTTTCCAAAAGGAACGCAAGACAAGAACCTCTATGATGCAAGAGGCGAGCATGGTCAACGCTTTGTTGTTGCATTTCAAGGATGGACCTGAGCAGCGAGCCAGAGATGCCGCGATGGAACCAGAAGTACAAGGTCGTCAGTTCGTGTTCAGCCCGAACCAGTGGTCCGACCCACTGACACAGTCATGGACTTATGCTTATGACGCAGAGGAGGTAATGTTGGAACTATGCGAGCGCGAAACTGACGCGGTCAGCGGAGTCTGGTCAGACCCAACCTTGCATACTGAGCTCACCTCGTAGATAGAAAAGATACAAGATGAAATAAGCAGATCTCCACTTCATTGGTTTTGCTATGGCAAATATACCAGTTCAACTGGACACGGACGGATAAAACATCAAATTGACAATGAAACGCCCAAAGTTGTTGCTATTGAGGATGGGAATGGTGCTGCTTGCTTAGTCCTGTCATAGCACATGCGGATTATTTGCACCTATCCAGGCTTGCTTACACCGCATGTGAGTGCTTCCAAACGCTACAAGACGACGTCAAGATCAACTGAGAAATTAAATGATGATTTTCCCGAGCCCATGCAATACGGTGATATCAAGTATGCGGATGGACAGTTTCGAAGTTAAACCCCCCTTGGCTGTAGCTTATGTTATCAAAGACATCTTATGACGCGATTATTTTGTCACGTATCCATATCAAGTAAAACCCTTTGAAGGTTATCTAGTAGCCTCGCATACTAAATAGTTTGAAATCTACCAGAACAGATCTCCCGTAGAAGAATCATCCATCAACTCGGACATAGCAAACGGCGCGCTGGCGGAAGAGAAGTCGTTGAAATTTGGTGGAAGATAGTTCATCAAGTCGGAAAGCGATTCTTCCATCCCGCCATTGTTCGGCATCTGCAAATTTTGGCTTGCTCCATTCTCGCCAGTGACGATGTGTGCACTTGACGGCACCAGGTTGGCGCCATCGCGTCCTAGAAATGTTGAACAGCCGTTAGTGTGTACTAACCGTTACCCAAGTATAGCTAGACTCACCCATCTGCAGGCTTTGTACCATGAATATCAGGGTCGCGGCGAATTTGGCGCACTTTTCCACCATTGGATTTTTGTTGTCTATGCGCGCGATACAACTGACAGCGCTCTTCAGGGTTTCTTCCAAATTCACCAGTGTTCCCGAACGGGCGTGGTTATAAGGAGTGCAGGCATAGCTGTCTTCTATGAGCTTCAGCGCAACATTCGTCAGGGAGGCATTGAAAGCTACCAAGCCGGTCAGTCAGTTACTGTCATTTCGAAAGGTCGGACTGACTTACTGAAATATAAGGTAAACCACCAAGCTCCTAGGAAGGAAAAATCTGGCTTTACATCGTTTGCTAGCTTACACGCTTCCACCAAACGAATGATTCCTTCTGCGGATCGGAGGCACGCAGTTTTACTTAGATGCCAAGCTTGCTCTAGGGTTGCCGCTTCCTGTGGGGACTGTGCACCTCTATTCAATGCCTGCAAACAACGGTCCAGGATAGGCCGATGTGACAAGATCTGAAGGTTGTGATGCCTAAGTGTTAATATGACGCGAAGCTTCAGTAGCATCGGCTTTATATCAGAGTTGGCCACCTCGCTCGGTTCTACCAGTTGCATCGACAACGGCAGGGAAGCTTGCCAATCACCCAGCTTCTGTCCGATATGGATTACAGTAGACACAGTATTGGTTAGAGTAACTACTGAAGTTGACCCGACGTTGCTCTCGTAAAGTTCATCGATAACGGCGGCGGTAACCCCATAAAGTGTTCTGACCAGTCGTTTATTAGCATGGGTATGGGACAAGAGGGCTGGACTGATGACAGACATTGTGGCGTTCCAAAACAGCGTACTGTCTTCTTCGCGGGACCATCTAGAGATGCCAGGCACTTGAGGATACGAGATAAAATGTTTTGGTAGAGGAACACGAATGATATGCTGCGGAATGATAGGCGGGCGGCCGAACGTCATGCTCAGTGTTCTGTGGTCGTGTTAGATAACGGAAATGCGCAAGGGGGATGAATGAAGGCCAACCAACCTGTCTAGTACGATACATCCATACCATGTTCGTATTCTCATCTCTCGTTCGAGCGGCTCAAATCTTTGAAGGGCTAGTTCAGAGTGGAATCCCAGCTCCATCGCAGCTTTAACAGCAAGTCCGTGAATAGCCCACGTCTGAACAGATCTCTGGCTACCTTGCAGATATTGTGACATCAGAAGCATAGCCTGTACTGTGAAAGAGTTAGGCCATGGCTTGCTTTCAGGATCTGTCCTGCACTGCGATGCATGATGCAAGAACATTTTCGTTTCTTCTCGAGAGCATGGTGAGATATATGCAGCAAACATACCTGATTCAAGATTGGATCCAGTCATCATCTCACTCAAAGAAAGTGACTTGGCCCTCCGGTAGTGAGCTTCTGAAACTGCTTGTCTATCGCCCAAACCAAGATTGGCCGTGCTTGTAGTGCTGCTGGCCAGGGCCATAATCATATTCAACAAGGCGAGCCACGAGTACCTGGCATTGCTGAGTCCTATAGATCGATAGTGAGTGAACGTCTTCCAGAAACTCTCTTCATGGATGTAAGGAAAGAGAATTCCTGTATCGCCAAAGTATTGCCGGACAAGGCGGGTAACCTCTTCTTCGGGTGGTAAGCGACAGGCTTCTGAAGTTTTTTCCAGTTTTCTCGGGTCGAACGAGTCGTCAATCGGCGACTGGGACCTTGACACAGCGAGGATATGCTGTTTGGCATGTTGCGACGGCGTAGAAGTAGTCACTTCTTCTTGTGCTCTTTGCGTCTGGCGGAGCAATTGGTCCAGTGTGCGGCGGATGATCCTCGTAAAAGCAATGTTGGAAGAGGGCCCTAGAAACATCGATCAGCCAGTATTCATGGAAGGATCTGGCGGGTGAAGACTAGAAAATGAGTGTATTGCGGCCATACCGAAATATGCCCAGCTCTCGTCGGTGGTGAACTCTATGGTTCCGACACCGTCTGTTGCGTCGGGACTTATGCCGGTGATGCTTCCATTCTCGGCATTCAAAGACACCCCCGCCTGGGTGCTTTCTGAATAGGCATCGGCGTGGAACGAGGTTCTGCGTGATGAGGTGACATGTTGCTTTTCGTCGGATAGTGAACTAGGGATGAGTCGTTTGAGTCGGCTTATTTCTTCCTCAACATCTGCCAAGCGGTTCTCGACTTGCTCGAGATATCTAGTCGCCTATTCAGACACGTTCCAAGTGAATTGCAACACGGCAAGTGGCACAAACATACTGTTTGGGGACCAGAGCATTACTTGCGCCGGAGTTCGCAGCGTAGATACAATCTATACCTTGTTCGGCACATGTGGAGCATTGCGGCCTGGCACCATCACACTGTTTCCATGCCAGTCGAATCAGCCTCCAGATATCACCCAGATGTGGTAAGTTGGCTGACTCGGAGAAAGAAGCAGGGGTCCTGCGGCCTGGCACTCACCCTTGACTTTCGAACACGACATGAGCTACATGCGATCGGGATGCGCTTCCGCTTCCGAGTTGTCGTGTTTGATGATCCGGGGGTGCTGTGCTCCATCATAAGCCTTTTGGCCTGCATATAATTAGGTTGTCGTGCAATAGAACAAGACCTGGTGGCGGCGGGGATTTAGAGAGAAATACAATCAAGTCCCCGGCGTTGAGTGGAAAGGTGAAGGCGGGGAGTTAGGAGATTTGGCAGAACTCTAAATGACAGGGCCCTTATCCCGTGCAAAGGTGTTGATATATCCTTGGAGGCAGTGTTTCGCTATACCTTATCGGTGCAAGTGTTAACTCCCCGGCGTCTAGACGTTGTTGTTGCTCTGACTACTTGTTACGTCGGGGCTGTCAGCTGGCTTCATATCCAAATCTAAAAAGTCCGGAACGGCATCAGACTTCAACCGGCAGCAGGATCTGTGCGTGTCTTCGTCAAGCCATAAACCGACCTCCGGAACGCTGGATCTATAATATTTAACAATGGCCGACAGCATTTCAAGCTTAATCTTTCAGCGCATTTTTTTGTCGCCAAACACAATTCGCAGCCATGCCTTCCACAACCATCACCGAAACCCCCAACCAAACTAGAGCAGTCAGCGATGAGACTTCCCAGCTGTTGCAGGCGGCTGAGGCTAGCCACACGAAGCCTCTTTGGCTGGAAATGAGCAGATTCAACCCGCCTCGGCCCAATCCGCGATGCACGCCTCACGTCTGGAAGTATTCGAACATTCGGCCGACACTCTTACAGGCGGGCCGCCTCGTATCAGAGCAACAGGCCGAGCGTAGGGTGCTGATGTTCGTGAATCCGTCAAGGGGTGCGTTATGACCACATACCGAAGCTGAGATTTAAGAATGGCCGCCTAACCTGAAACATTAGAGGCGCCTTTCACCACAGATACCCTGTACGCGGGGTTGCAGCTGGTTATGCCCAACGAGACGGCCAAAGCCCACCGGCACACTGCCTTCGCTATGCGCTTCATCATTGAAGGCAATGGCGGCTTCACTGCGGTCCATGGCAGGCGAATCCAGATGAACCGTGGAGATGTCATCCTAACCCCAAGCTGGAATTGGCATGACCATGGGAAAGATGGATCCGGCCCGATGATCTGGCTCGACGGCTTAGACCTGCCCAACTTCACCCACTTTCCCGTCCATTTCGTTGAGCACTACTCGTCTCCACGGTATCCCGCAGAGGACGTCGATACTTCTCAGTCACCAATCGTCTTTCCCTGGGGCGGAATGAAGGCAGCATTAGACTCCGAGAATGGCCATTATGCTACAAAGAGGTATCTGCGCGCAGACGGCTCGGAAGGTCAGTACACGAAATGGCGTCAAAACCACTAAGCTAGCTAACGCTCATGCGCCTATGTAGTCAGCAAAGTTTTGGGGGGCTGCGCTACACGCTTGGACCCTGGCACACAGTCTCCCCAAGTTCAGGAGACAGCTTCGGCCGTGTATCATGTCATTGAGGGCTCTGGTCAGACACGAGTCGGAGAAAAGACGTTGATTTGGAAGAAGGGCGATACGTTTTGCATCCCCTCGTGGTATCCTTTCCAGCACACCGCGGACGAGGAGCTCGATGCTGCGGCGTACTTGTACCGATTTGATGACATGCCCATGCTTAAGAGCTTGGGATTCTATCGCACAGCAGACGTAGACGTAGAGAGCCTTGTGTCAGCTTAGCTGTCAACAAGATTCCGTCACACCCTTCACAGTGAAGCAAGCGGGTTCTCTGCTCCTCGAAAGTGTGCTATATGGTGTTTCATTGAAAATGCCAACTTTTCTCACTGTCCATATTTTTATTAGGTTTGTTTTGACTTCCGCGATGGTTGAGCGTTGCGGGAGACCCTCGGACGACGGTTTACGTTAAGAAGAAACGGGAGCTTGCGGCCCGGACCTTGTTTGTACGTTAAGCGGTCCCGAGATGTGGGGCCCCGGACGATCATGAGCCGTGGCAGGTGGAATCATCGAGATGGTGTACGTCAGCAGCAACGGGGCTGCAACAAGAAAGAGAACGTTGGCCGTAAACCATCTCGACCGCTAGTCCACCGCGCCCTAGCTGACGGATGGGCTGGTTTTGGTCTACAAGTAGGGTAGCGCCTTGTTGGGAGTTGGGTCTTAGATCGCCTTCCTCCATCAGTTGACTGCTATCGGTATCCCGTCAACACTGATCTCTGCGACAATTACAACTTTATGATTTAATACCTCTATAAGCTATTGTAAATACAACAGCGGCTCCCGTATTGAAGGTGTCGTGGCCGTCTGCCCAGAAACTGACAGACATCCTTTGACAATGCGTTCAGACGGCCCTCATTCGATCTCTTGTTAGTTAATGTGACATAAGACTATGCCCCGACCTTGAACCATTGATTGAATGAGCCCAGAGGATCCCACTCCTTCTTCAACTGTCGCAATCTCGACAGGCTCAACCCATAGATCGCCTCCGCCGTCTCGTCGCCGTGGGCGAAGTTGACGTAAGTGGGGTTCTTCGTCGCCGGCTCGGTGTAACTCCAGATATCTCGCACCTTGCGCCCGAAATCCAGCGCCTCCGCGTCCAATGCGGCGTCCGTGTACCACGGAATCACAATAGCCTGTGCAAAGGCGTCCCTCCTCAGCGCCTCTTGCAAGGCCGTCGACCCCCGGGGGGCGTCCCGGGCCTTTGTCAGATTGTAGCGTTCGACGAGCATGGCCGAGTTCGGCGCCTTTGCCTGGAACTCGGTGTACAGGTCCCAGACCGCCGGCCACGTCTCGGGCTGCATGTGGTCGAGGGTCGTGCTGAAGCCAGGCTTCCTGTCGCCGCGCGTGCAAAAGGGATCGTTGGCCGCGTTCCAGGCCTCGTACCCGGCCACGCTGCTGCTGTTGGCAGTCGGGCCGAGGGCGTACAGCGGCGCGAAAGCGGCGCGGCCGGTTTCTTCTGTGCCCTGTCTTAGGAACCCCGTGACGAGGACGGCGGGCGCGTTGGATGGCGGGCCTGTGCCCGTGAGGACGAGGAAGACGACCTGTTCGGGCTTCAGGGGCAGGTCTTGGATCGCCTGTGCGACCTGCGTGAGCTGCTCAGGGGAGAAGGCCAGGTTCATGATCCATGCAGTGCGCTCCTGAGTCGACGTGGGCCAGGCTCTCACCGTGGCGGATGTGACGATGCCAAAGTTGGGGCCGGCACCACGGAAAGCCCAGAAGAGGTCTGGGTGGGACGTCGGCGAGACAGTGAGGGTCTCTCCGCTTGCGACGACGACGCGCATAGAGAGCACGTTGTCGACTCCGAAGCCAACTTCGCCCATGAGGTTACCTAGAAGCGCGTCAATTTGGGTTGTCGGGCATGGGGGCGAGGCGCCGAGCCTGACGTACCGTAGCCACCGCCGAGGATGGCGCCGAGGGCGCCCAGGCAGTTACAGTTTCCGGTCTGGACCAGTACGCCGGCAGCGTTGGCCGCCTTGATCGCATCGCCGATGATTACGCCGCCGCCAATGGTTGCTTCTGTCTTACTCTTGCTGAAGGCGACAGCGTTCAAGCCAGCCAGGTTGATGAGGACGCCGTTGGTGCCAAGGTCGAAGGTCTTTCCCCAGCCGTTACCGCCGTTCTGGGCGGTGAACGGGATGCTGCGCTTGGTGCAGTATTTGACCTACAGCCGGACGTCAGCAACGGGTTTCGTTGAGTTCTGGTCTCAGCAAAGCGGCTTACCACGGCGGCAACATCCTTCTCTGTGGTTACGTTAACCACGACGGCCGGTACCGGCGCATTGAAGGCACTCCATCTTACCCGAAGGTCGACTGCCACCGAAGATGATGGTGAGACAAGGGCCTTGATCTCATTGGCGACGTTGGGCGTCCTCGTCGCGAGGGCAGAGGCTGCCACGACCAGCCACTGCAGAGACAAGAATAGCTTCATCCTAATTTGGAGAACAGACGGTGACGCGGAGATGCTAGGCCGCTGGCCATGGCAACAGGCCGCATGTAACTATATGTACTGTCGCGACGGCGGCATCGGTTCTACACTAACCACCTGCAGCGCAAACTCAGGGTCTTGGCATAGAGCCAAGCTGACGAGTCATGGAATTTGCACCTTCGGGACTTAACAGACAGTTTACCGCCTCCGATGCAGTTCTCAACAGGGGGTTACTACGTAGTAAGCACTAGTTGATATATCATGGGGTCTGACGAACCAAATGTTGTGTCCTTGTTCAAAGCTCAACAAGACAACTGGCTGGCATATAAGGCGGAGTGAGGGGAACCATGTTACATCGTGCAAAAACGCCCAAAGTAGCCCATGGCTTGGTACAACTTCCTATCAGGGAAGTGATATCCTATCCCTGCAAAATGTTGGTAATGAGAAGCCAATACCCCGTAGCCGAGCCAGCAGATGGGGGATGTGGGACATGTTCTTCATCTGACCATGTACTGGAGACCACTTGCAGGAATGCTCTGATGCTTCCCTGAGACTGTTTAATGGATTGAAAGTCTCTCGCCGGGAATGCCAACCCGCTGGGGCCGGCTTGGCGAGCCAAGCAGGCAATGGACGCGGATGGATCAGAGGCGCCAGTCAAGGTATGACCAACCTTGTGTATGCCGATGAGTGAAAGCGAACCTCTGTTGTGCCGCTGACATGGTTTGGAGGCATTTAAACTTTGGAATCGGAGCATTTATAATAGTCTGGTTGTACAAGATGGGCTTTTTGGAGGCTGTGCTGTGTGCTAACAAATAGATATTACAGGGAATGAGGGGGTTTGGATGTCTACAGGAAGTTAATGCCGACACCAACCTGCAGTCCCTTGGTGCCCTGCTCGCCGCGTCTCAGCACCAATGGAAGACTAAAGTTGAGCTCGAAACGGGCGACGGGATGAGCGTAAACAAGGCCGACACCGGCGGCTGTCGACGGCAGACCGGTGGCAAGGTCGTTCAGCGCTCTCCACGCGCTGTTGGCGACGCTCCCGGCATCGAGGCCCTTGTGTGTCTCATCGTCGCCCTTGCCCTTGCTCTTCATTGCGACAAGTCTGCCACTGTTGGCAAAGACTTGGAAGCGGAGCGCAGAATCGGGGCCCTTGTAGGGCAGAGGGAAGAGCATGTTCACGCTGCCGGCCGCGAAGACATCTCCGCCGACAGAATCATGTCCGTCGTGAGGCCCGAGACCACCGTATTGGAAACCGCGGACATCGGTGGGGCCACCGAGCTGGAACCTATCGTTGATGCGACTGGGCTGGGCCTTGCCCCCCGAGGAGAACCCGAGAGGGAGGGGGTAAAGCATGCCGAATCGGAGACCTCCGCCGATAGAGACGCCGGAGGGTCCGTCAACGCCGGGGATAGGGATAGGCACGGCGCCACCGACTTCCATCTCGTTCTTGGAAAAGGCAACGTCACCGCCCAGAGGGCCAAAGCCGGCCAGCTCGAAGACGGACTTTAGAACATAGCCGCTTTGCGGCAGTTGCGGGTTATCTCTCTGATCGCGCTGATATGTGTGCTTGATGGAGCTCTTGACGGAGTCGCCCGCATCGGCGCGGACGGTGGGGCTGGCGCCGTCACGCAGACCAGTGACTTGGCGCCAGATGCCCGAGTACTCGACGGAGTGCATATCCTTGGGACCCGAGAGCCAAGAGAAGCGAAGGTTGGCACCCTTCAGGACCTCCTCGTGAGCTGCCCATGACTTGTCGGTCGCCGAGGCCAGTCCCTCGAGCGCTATTCTCGTATCAGGGTTGCTCTTGACGGGGGCGCTGAGGGTGGCGCTGTAGGCGGAACGGGTCCTCGTGCCGGCGCTGGCGTTGACGGTGAGCTGCTCGGCACCGCCAAAAACATTGCGCCAGAGCAGGGAGGTGTATGCAGAACCCTCGCTGTTTCCGACGTCGGTCCCGGCGTTGAACTTGTAGCGGGTAAGCTCCTTTACGACGACGTCGACGTCGACATCGGTCGGGGTAGACGATGGGTCGGTCTGGTTCGAGCTGTTCAGATGGACCTTGGGATCGGGGTGAAAGATGCCTGTCCAGATAGGTCAGCCGAAGAAGCTCTGTTTTGGATCTGGCATGTCAGAGTTGGCCATACCCAGTCTCTCAAGCTTTCCCCTAGCCTCGCCCAGACGAGCGGCTACTTGACCGAGGGTGGAGTTGGTGTTGACGTCGTCGGCCAGCAGGGGCTGGAAGATGGGGTCGAGGAAGCCTCGTCTGGTGTTGGTAGCACCGTGAACCTGAAGACGGTTGATGGTCATGGGCTGGGAGTTTTGCTCGGCTAGCTACTACGGGCGTTAGCGGAAGAGGCGAGCGAGGACGCGGGAAGCAGTGTTGGAGCTTGCCAATGCTTGTAGCCTCCTAATCTTGGCCTCTTCCTGCAGCCTCTCGAACTCGGCCGAGGACTCGGCCTCCTTTCGCAGCGCATCCGGAGGGGTTTGAAGCTTGCCGACGGGGTTCGGGTTGGAGGCCTGAGGTAACTCGGAATATTCTGGTTAGCTGCCGGGAGCATCAACAGAAGCAAGCAAGCAAGCAATCAGGGCATGAATTGAGGTTGGACTCACGGAGCTTCCGCTCAAGGTCGGTTGCGAGGCCATTACAAGCTGCGAAGAAGTGAAGACACGGATTGGCAAGGAAAATGGCACGAGCCGACCGACATGCTTCGGTGGAATTCGAGATATGCAGCACGGAGCGCGCAAGGGAACGAACCGGGGCGGGTTGATGGACGGCCGTCCCAATTGAGGCTGGTGCACCAGGCAAGCTCTGGCTGTGCTGTTAAACTACCTATCCGTAGGTACGAAGTAGCTGTGAAAGCCGTGGAGAGTGGAGAACCTGTGCAGCTCCAGCCACACTGACGCGCTGGCCAGACTTGTAAAGGTGGGGCTAGTGTGGCTGGTACGAGAGTACGTACTGATGACATAGTGGCTCTTACTAAGGTACGGACAGCGTAAGGTACCATCTGCAGTACCTGCCTCCAGCACTACACTACCTACTCCCGGTATGTACTATGTCCGAGGTCCGACGGTACGTACCTCTCTTCCCTCCTCTTTGACGCAGCTTTAGGCTTCGACAGCGCGAGCGCATGGGCACCGGCCGATTGCAGCCTCGCCGCATTCCCCAACCTGTCCTGTCCTATCCTATCCTATCCTGTCCTGGTGTTTATTGCCGACGCACTTCATCATCCTCCCATCCCGCCAACTCGAACCAAAGTAGGCCCAGTCCAGCCCAGCCCAGCCCAACCCAACCGAACGAACGAACGAACAGACATTTGTCCACCTCGTACGTCTTCGACATTCGTTTGCTACCTACCGCTCGCACGATTCCATCAGCTGCCACGTTCGTTCACTCCGACGATTACGTCGTTCGCCCCCCTCCCCGAACCGGGAACCGCTGGACTTCGTCAAACCTCTACTTATCCAGCCAGCCTTGATAATCATGGCAGCCAGCAAGGCCGCCCAGAAGAGGGTATGTTGAACTCACTCTCTTGCTCTGCTGTTTCCTGTCTTCCATGTGCCGTGACTAACTGACCTCTTTTGCAGTTGACGCGCGAATACAAGACCATCGCCGAGAACCCTCCACCATACATCGAAGCCCACCCTTCCGACTCCAACATTCTTGAGTATGTCTGTCTTGCCCTGTTGCATTTGTTTCAAGAAGCTGACTCGTCAAAGATGGCACTACATCATCACCGGTCCCGAGAACACGCCGTATCATAACGGACAGTACTGGGGCACACTCGTTTTCCCTCCCAACTACCCCTTCGCGCCCCCGGCCATCCGAATGCACACCCCGTCCGGCCGTTTTCAGCCGTCGACCCGACTATGCCTCTCCATCTCCGACTTCCATCCGAAATCCTTCAACCCCGCCTGGGAGGTCTCGACCATCTTGATAGGCCTCCTCTCCTTCATGACGAGCGAAGAAATGACCACTGGCTCCGTCTCGAGCACCGAGACTGAGCGCAAAATGCTTGCCGCCCGGACGAGGTGGTGGAATTCGACCGGCGGCGGCTCCCACGTCAAATCGAACCCTGCCCAAAAGGGCAACATCAAGGCCGGCGACGGCGGCGCAAAGTTCCGCTCCGAATGGCCCGAAGTAGACAAGGCCAACTGGGAATGGATGAAGGAGAACAAGGTCGATATGGCGACGGGGAGCAAGATTGGCGGCCCCTCAGGCGCCTCTTGCGGGCCCCAGCTCGGCATCGGCAATGGCAGCGGCCACCAGGCTCAAGCCGTCGTCGATGCCGTTGTCCAGCAGCGGGACGCCGGCCGGGGCTGGCTGAACCAGAACAAGCTCCTCGTCGCTGGCGGTGTCATTTTCTTCTACGTCCTGCTCGCGAGAGTTCTGGGTGCCAGCGACCTAGACTAAGGACCAGAGGCGGGGCGGGATCCGGCCAGCAATGGTCGTCAGAAGAGGCAGGTGATGGTTGTTTGCATGGGATAACACGGCTGAGCATGGCGTTTTTCTTCTTCCTTTCTTTTTGATGTCTTCGCGGCAATGCATCAAGATGTTGCCCAAACGAGTGTTGGTAATGTTAGAGCACTGAGACGGCCGATAGGGTTGGCGAAACTCTCATGACGAATGTATTTTAGATGCAGAAAACAGGTCGACTCATGGAAGCGACATTGTGATGTGATGAAGTCTCGATTTCATACTTGGGTTGTGTGATGAGCTCTCCATCTCTCCACCTCAAAAATAGTTATCAACATGAGAAACCACCGCTTGCTTGCTTGTTCAGAAGTGACTCAGCACCGAACCCGCATCTCTGCGTCTTCCGCGTCATATCGCACAAGGGGGAGGTTTCTTTTAGTAGGTCGATGTCAGTCAAAAAGCAGGCGGCGGTCGTCTGTCTGTGGTGGGGCGGTGACGATCAAGCACACAAGGAAACGAGCCGGAACGCCACATCGGAAAGTGGGCGACGATCTCCCAGGACGACAGATGAGCAGAGGGCCGGTTAATCATGGCCGGGTATCATCTGAAAGGGATGGGGGGAGAAACATCAGACACTGACCGATGATACATGGGAAACGTCGACCAGCGAAGATCACGGCGGAGGCGCAGGACCGGGGCTCCCAACCAACGACCAACAGCCCACATTGAGAGTGTATTTGAGAGAAGAATGAAAGATGGAGAGAGGTGAGGTGAGGCTTGGCTGCTGGCGTGGGCTGAGCCGAGAAACATACATACGCAAGACCAACTGCTGGCGCTGCTGCATGCCAAACCGGAACGTGGGGCGCTGGTGACAGGTTATGGTTCAAAGTTTGACGAGACCAGACAAACCAGTGGTTGGAGACCGACCTTTGAGATCAGACGGAATACAACGACGACGACGACGACGATGCTTTGGATTGCGGGAGCTGACGAGGCTCTCTGTCCAGCCGGGTGCCGATCACTGTCGCAGTTGACGGCGGTGTCGTCAGTCCTCGTTTTCGATTTGGCCAGAATGCAACCGTCTTGTCGAGTTGGACCATCACCTTGCGTCGCTGACAAGATTCCTGTCATCGCCATGATGCATTATATACGGCGCTCGTCTCTGCGGCACACAGCATCCGGCACATCGTCGCATCATTGCCCGTGCGCTGGGTCGCTTAGAAATAGAACGAGGAAGGGAAGAGGAGGAATCGTGCCGCTGGGCTGGCTGGGGGGGGCCGTCGGCCATGAGGCACTTGGACCGGGGGTTGGTTCTGTAACATGACGGCGGTGCCAGCTTTATGCGTCCATGTCACGAACAAACTTAGCCGCATAGGTAGCAGCCCGCTGGTCAAGTACACGCACAGCCATCCCTAAGGCTTTTGCGTCCCAAATACGGAGGAGAGATGGTCTGAAGTCCACGATGCAAACGGAGTCGCTGGGGAAAAGGCCCACCCGGCCGAGTGCCGCTAGCGGCCGCGGAGAGACCATGATGACTGATGGCCTCGCAAGAGCTGTCTCCCTCTCTCTCTTCCTGTCCATCTCATTCTCTTAGTGCGACATTGGTGGCACGGGTCGGCCATCGGGTGCTCATTCATTCTCTTATTCTGAGTGCATGGCAGAGGCCAAGTAAGTTCCTACACTTACTTCCCAGTCCTAAGTTCGGTTCGGCACCGTTGGGCCGACGCGACGTTTTGCCTGGACACAGCGGCCATAATGCTTCATGTACTAAAGTAAGAAGCGCAGGCACAAGCTTGGGAGGCGCAGAAGAAAAGAATCAATCTGGAATGAATGGAAGCGAGCAGGGAATGTCTCTATATCGCGCGCGTGCAAAACCACGCCGATCAAACCGTCGCATGCCACATAACCCATGTCCCACGCCGCATGCTACATATGCCCCTCTCCTCCTTCAGATGCCCTTCCTATTCTCCCAAAAGAAATACCCAGTCTCCACAAGGCGTGTTGTTTGGTGTCAGGCATCATGTTCGGTACATACCATGTCGTGCCAGTTGCATCGCAACCCAGTCGACGAATTAATCTTATCCCCAGTGCCCCGCCTCAACCCAAAACCGTCGCCCTCGCCGTCGTCCCGCATCAGTCGACTTCGTTCCTATCGCAACTGCCGAGAGGAGAAGATGTTACAGACCGCTGGCCTTTGGGGATGGAGACGAGGTTAAAACGCCTCCCGAACCTGGGTCCGCGGCGATGAATGTTTGTCGCGCAGCAGGAAACATGTCACGCCCGTGCCTCTGGCGACAGGAGACACGAGGCCAACGCAGTCGCCTCGCAAGGTCACATAAGGTCCCTGGCGTTATGGAAACACCATGAGGCGATGGGCCGGCTTGTCCTACCAACTGCAGGCAAGCCACGCGCCGAAACGATACCGCACGGTATCAGACATCTTTCTCCAACGTCGGCGGTACCGATCATCGTCACGAGCGTCCCGCCGCTGACGGACGGTTTCTTCTGATGGGACGACGCAATGGGCTCTCTCGGAATACGTCTTCGATTTGAGCATCTTACCTGATGCGGTAGAGGACATCGCATGCACGGCTAATGGATTTGCTCCTGCGAGCCTCAACTCTCTCTCTCTCTCTCGCTCTTTTAGTGCCGTACTCTGTTTATACCTGTCAGTTTTCGGAATATTTCGTCAGGCCTTCCCAGACTCCCCCCTGGTTTTCTCTATCCCTCCCTTGCTTCCTTCCTCCCCTCCCCTGTCTTATGTAGCACCCATCCATGTTTCCCCCGGAACGACCGTAAACTTGTTACGGGCTTGTCGTGGCAGAACATCCTCTCCTTGTCCATAGATCTCCATTACACACAAGGGGGAGGCATGTCTGATCTAGTATAAGGCTGCGGTGACTCCCGGCGGGAAAGACGAGCTGCTCTTGGGCTTGGGAAGGTCGGGACTGCAATTACTGCTTTACTCCAATCACCGCAGGCAAACGGCAAACATGGCGACGAACAATCGCTGGCCGCTCCAGGAAGAGCAGGCTGGTCCGAAGCGCTCGTCCACCACGGCCGTGTCCGAGTTCGAAGACGACGAGGATGATTTCAAAAAGAGCGAGACGCTGGTCGTCGGCACGACAAATCTTTATGTGGATGGCAAGTTGAGATTGATTCCCGTAAGTCTTGCGCGCCGCCGTAAAGATGCCCGTCACTGGACTCTCTCTCACACACTCTCTCTCTTTTAGATGCCAACGCCTGACCCCAAGGGTGAGTCTCGCCGAGAACTCGTACGAATCCGTTGCAAGTACACGTCCTGACACGTCGGTATAGACCCTTTGAACCTCCCCGCATGGCGGAAATGGACGGCAATCGGCGCGCTCTGTTTCTGTAAGGCCTCCGCCCCAACCTCGCCCGTGTTTGCCTGCTCGCTAACGCCCGGTCCAGTCGGCGCCCTCGCCCTGTCCGCGGAAATCGTCATCGGCGGTCTTCTCCCCGTCTTCATCCTCGAGTACTCGGGCGTCGACCCGCGCATCCTCAACAGCATCGACTTCAAGGCCCAGAGCGGCGGCAGCGGCCTCAACATCAACCCCTTGTCCGTCGTGCCCCCCGGCGTGGTGCCCGCCTCGCTCGAGGAGGTCAGCATGCTGGCCACGATACCCCTCATCGCGAACGGCATCGCCAGCTACTTCCTCGTCCCGACCTCCATCTGGATCGGCCGTCGCCCCGTGCTCATCTTCGCCGCCACCGCCGCGTGGGCCGGCGGCCTGTTCGCCGCCTTCAGCACCAGCCTCCATCAGCACCTGATCGCGAGAGCGGTCATGGGCCTGGGGGCCGGCGCCGTGGAAGCGCTGATCCCGCTGATTGTCCAGGACTTGGTCTTCATTCACCAGAGGAACAAGGCCATGTCGGCCGTCATTTCCAGCCAGGGAGTCATCATCATCGCTCTGGGTGTTTTGGCGCCGTATATCTCATCCAACTACACGTGGAGATGGATGTACTACATCACATCCGGTCTAGGCGTTGTCGCATGGGCCATCGTCATTGCTTTCCTCCCCGAGACCCGATGGAAAAGGTCCCAAGAGGAGCTCAGTAAGTACCAGCCTATTCTTGGAACGAGGAATTCCAGATGATTGATTCTTTTAACAGGCGGCCAAATCCTCTACCCTCTCAAGCCCGGCGAGAACCGTCCAGAGCTTGACTATGTGGCCTACACCCCACGCACGGTCTGGACCAACATCGGCGTCTTCCAGAACGGCTTCGACTTCAAGGGTGCCGCAAAGTCCATGCTTGATACCCTTCGATCGAGCTACTTCCCCGCCGTCATCTGGGCTGTGCTCGTCAACACCTCCGGCATCGTTATGAACCAGGCCTCGGCGCAGATCACGCCTTTTGCTCTGCTGGCCCAGGGCTGGCAGTTCCAGTGGACTGGTCTCACAGTGCTGCCAACCTTCCTCGCGTCGGCTCTCGTCTACCTCTTCGGCGGCCCCGTGGCCGACAAGATCTCCAACGCGGTGACCAGATGGCAAGGCGGGAGCCGAGAGCCGGAGCATCATCTCGCCAACTTGATCCTCCCCATGATTTCTGGGGTGGCGGGCTGCTTCCTCTTTGGAACCGCCGGTGAGGAGAACTTGCATTGGGCGGTGCTCCTCGTGGGAAATTTCCTCATCGTCTTCGCCTTCTTGACTTTGATGACCATCCTCAATGTTTTCATCGTTGAGAGCTATCCGCAATGGGCAGGGTAAGTTGGAACATAGCCTTCGTGGCCCAATATTGTATGCATATACTGACTTGAAGCGGCAGTCCCGTTCTCGTCAACGTCTCTTCCTTCCGCATCGTCATCGCCTTCTTCCTCGCCTCCAAGGCGACCGTCTGGATCGCCGAGAAAGGCCCGATGGCAACCTTTGCCATGTACGCCGAGGCCCTGATCGTTTTGTCTCTTGGGCTGCCGGTGTTCCACTTCTGGGGCAAGAAGCTGCGACAGTTGACCGCAGGAAGCGTCAAGGGCAAGCAGAGCGAGAAGGAAAAGGCGTTTGATGACGGTGCTTCCGTCTAATAATACACAGAATTAATGATAATGACACTCATGAAGTGGGAACTCGCTGAGGGCGCATTCTTGTTGGCATCATCTGGTTATGGACGCACAATACGCTCAATAGAAGCCAAAACAATCCAGTCGCTACCGAAAGCGAGAGACTAGCCTGCGTGATACAAGTGAACCAGCCGCGACTTCACGATTACCGGGCCCGCAAGCCAGGGGTCTGATCATACTGCGCAGTTGCAGAACGCCTGACAGGACTTGCCAAGACGTATGTCATTGTTGCTGTCCGGTCTCATGTAGCTATGTTGGATAGTGGCACAGGAGCCGGAGGTCCTTGGAGACGGATTACATGACGGGGTGGGCTTTTCCGCCTCGCCGGAAAGGCTCGGAGGGGCGTTGACCTTGGCGAAACTTGCCAAGCGGTCTTAGTTACCCTTGGCTAAGTCTTGATAGAGCTAACAGATGTCATTTACTTGCTCCGTCACGTAGTTGATGAATTGGATGTTGAAGAGTGTGTAAGCTCCGAGAAAGATCTGCCATGGCCCTCCCTGTTAACTGCCACGCGCCGTCGAGGAACCCCGCTGGTCCCCCATACTTTTTAAACGGGCGGACTGTTTCTTGAAGGTGCGTGACTGTTTTTTTAGTTCACCGGACCTCCGATCTCTGAGTAATACGAGCGGGCGACCCGATCGGTCGGTTTTTGGCCAGCTTAGAGGCTTGGACATACAGTTTGTGATAGGTAGTAGGGATGAAGAAGGTATCCGCATTCCGCACCCTCCACTCCTTGTGTTCTGCGCTCCCGGTACTATAGTAGAGATGATCACAAAGGTCTCAACGGGAGCGGGGCAAGGGTGCATGAGCGGGAGCCCCGGGCTTGCGTGATGATGCAATTAGACGTTACTTTGACGCTTGGACACTAGACAGGGTTTTCGATATGTATTCTCGGGATGATCGGCAACTTGGATATAGTCGGATACCTACCTATCACCTTGTAGGCTAATGTGGGATAACCGTGACTTGTTGATTACATACGTATTTTCTGTTATCGGAAAGCTTAAGCAATCTATGTGCTGCCTTCTATCAGGGAATCAGTAGCATTCTGCCCAATCAAAACACCGGCATTCAACAGTTGTGTCAATGCTACGTATGATGGGTAAGTAAATCCGGTGGTCAGGTATCTACACACCCACAGGAAGTAGGACAGGTATATTACAAGAGGCTGACATAAGTTAAAGGCTAGGAACAAGTAAAGAGCTCAGTATAGCTGATAGGCAAGGGCTGATTGATCTTATGGAAGAATCGGGGAAACTCTCACTTGAAAGTCTGGTGAACTTAGACCCTTTGGTTGGCTAGCTAAGTGGTGTGTGGTCAGACCTCTATTACTTGACGAGGGGGGTTATATTTCGGCCTGGCACCTTAGTAGTACTCTCGTGGACACCCCCAATACTATCCGTGTGCGAAGATGGCAGTATTGAGGACATTAACATTTTTTTAAGGCAGGCGGAAAGTCATTTCCATGTAGGTATACGGCAAATGATGGGTAACAGGGAAGGGTGCTGCTGGGCAAACTTGCCAGGCCCGTGAAAAGGGAGACCGAAATGACTTAGCCTGAGCGTCAAATCAGGTTCTGGCTAATCTCTGGCCGACCTAGATCTTAGTCGGCTCGGTCTCCCACTGCATGTGAGTAGCCTACATGTGAGTGACCAATCACGACAAGTACGACGGATTTCTTGGTCTATCTTTCGTACTCGTGCTCGCGGGAAGGATAATGGTGTTCATGGATTGCCGCGGCTTGGGGGGTCTACTGTATTTGCATCTCACATCATTCGTACAACTTTGGAATGGGCGTACTCATTAGGTCATGGCATTTTCAGTAAGAATATTGTCATCTTGACCCTAGGTACATGGGTAGGTAACTAAACCTTAACTATCACACCAGTTCGCCGTCATGGCCTCGACAAAACCATTTCTTAGTCTGTCTTTACCGCATGAACTACACAATTTAGACTTTGCAAATAGTTCTGTCGGGCCATGCTCCCGGGACGGGATCCATATGCCATTACCGGTAAACCCATGCTGTTCCCCTTCACATGTCAAGTCTATCTCCTTGGCCTCCCATTCGCTCCGCAGGAGTTAGTTTGATTGGCCCTCGCCATGTAAGCATGTGCGTATTCGCTTTTCAAAAACCACTTACGTAGCCTCTGATAGGTTGAATCTTATCTTTGACGACCCAGTGAGATTCCGAAAGCGGTCACTCAACCGAGAACTTCGACTTCCAATGCATGCACCCGCGAGGCAGTGATCCAGGCAGTCTCCAAAGAGGGGTCCCTGGTTGTAGCAGGTTCCAAGGACGAAGTAGTCATCAAATTCGAAGCAGGTGCAATGAGTAGAAATTGGACAGCCAGGATACCACTAGTTATGTATACATGTATTAATAACCTCAGCACGGAAAACCCTCACCCAACCACCGTTCATCGCTGATGTCACCACCAAAAAAGTCGACCCTCCTTCCACTTCTTCAAGAGGAGGTCCTCTCGTTTCCTCAGAATACCCGATCCACTCGGGTGACAAAGAAGTGGCCGGCTGCTATACGGCAGTGGTGAGGAAAAGCGGCCGTTCTTGTTGTCACCCGGGTGCCACCCACCATTGACAACACCCTCGCATTGCTCTTACACTCAACGGGCCCCTACCCGCCCACATCCCGGATGCATATCATGCCTCTGTGCGTGAGGCCGTGGTCTGCCTCGAGCCGCGACATACCGCGGCTCACAGGCCACGCTATACTTTAAGCCGCAAGCACTTGCCGTGCCAAGCAAGCGTCGTCTTTTGTCTCACACACCAGCCAAAGAGGAGTTCACGTTGCAGCTAGGGGATCCTGCGAGCAATGACCCCTTGGGCCAGAAGGGCCTGCGCGAGAAGCTGTAGGGTCTGGCGTCTGGTTACCTACGTTCTAGACCTAGCAATATACCTTTATTAATACTAGCTTTCTAAACTCCGCATAACATGGCTAACATTATAAAGCGCTATCAGTATATACTCCAACCGTAGGTGATGCAAAGGTATTTTAACTTTGGAGTTGCCATGGTCACTATCCCGGACACCTTGTGATCATCATCATTGCCACGCACTTCTTCTCCTATGCGCTTAAATGCTTATTTGCAATAATTTGATTTTTTTCTTCATGAACGAAAAAACAGGAACAGGGGAGAAACTGGTTTACGAACCGTGGGATCGGTTTCTTACTCCGCAAAGTATGTGTGGCTCACCTACTTTAAGGTTTTGGGGCTGACCTTCATTGGTTGGCTCCAAAGGCATCATCAATACAATGTCGTTATGAGATGATTGTTTTTAGAAAACCGGCCAGATTAGGAACCCAAAAGCTAGAAGTCCTTTTCTTTGTTCATTTTTCTTTTGTATCAATTTCTCGGTCATTTACAAGATAAGGTTCTTCCGAACACACCCCGTCATTGATCACGAGGAGCAATCAACACCTTACATCACTCATGACGGTCTCAAAGGGCTTGCCGAGGCACCAGCTTTACCCAAAGTGGGTGTTTGTCCCAGATCCCGTAACTCTTCTGGGCCAACCAGTCAAAGCCGGGGTCGGCCAGCTCGAGGTCAAAACCGTACAACAGGCTGGCCATGATGAGCCTCATCTCGGGGTACGCAAGGCTGCGCGGAGACCGATCAGTAAATACCACTGTTGACGTATGATGACGAAACACCCGGGATAGAACAGAGATCACTCACTTTTTGCCGATGCAGTCTCTTGGACCTGCTGAAAACACCTTTACGCAATCTCTCTTATCCCCGTCGTACTTGGCAGGGCGGTCGTCGTCGCCCAGCCACCGCTCCGGTGCGAATTCCTCAGGATCAGCAAAGTTGTCGGGATGGTGAGCAATCGCGTACAGCGGTATGTCGACGCGCGTGCCCTCCGGCACGTAGCGCCCGCAGATAATACGGCCCCCGCGGGGTACCATGCGCGGCATGGGCGTCGGAGCGGGTGGGTACAGACGCATGGCCTCTTCGATGCACGCGTTGAGGTACGGCAGCTTGCGCAGGCCGGTGAAGGTCATGTCCGTCTCCGGGTCGTTGATGGCGGCGTCGATCTCAGCGCGCAGCATGGTCATCTTGGCCGGATGCGTGAGCAGCAGGTAAGTCAGGGCCGACGTGGCGGCCGTCGTGGTCTCGGTGCCGCCAATCATGAACGTAGCGGCGTTGGAGTACATCTCAGCGCGCGTGATGTTTGGCTTCTTCTCGCTGCCGCTGTTCTGCATGATCATCGACCAGACATCGCTGCCCGAGTTGTCGCCGCGCTCCAGGCGCTTGTCGACGCGGTCCATCGAGAAGCGGTTGTGCTGGGCGCGGCGCTTGCCGCTGCCGCCCCAGATGTATTTGAGGAGTAGCGGCCCCAGAGGCGGATGCCAACCCATCATGGCCATGCCGAGCGTGACTGTCTTGATGGTCGAGTATGTGTCACGAACCCACTGGCGTGCCGACTCGTCGCTGTCGAGCATGCCCAGCGGCTCGCCGTACATGAGGTCGCCCATGATGTCAAAGGCCAAGTAGCTTAACCAGGTCACGAGGTCGACGTGGCCATGGGAAGAAGCAGGCTCCGCATTCCCACCGGCCAGCAGCTTGCGCATCAAGTTGCGGACATGTCCCTGCACGAGTGTCTCCTGCTTGAGTACGGCACGGTCGGAGAAGGCATGCGAGAAGACGCGCCGCTGCCGCCTGTGATCGGCATCGTCGGCCCGCACAATACCCTTCTCGGGCGCCGCCATGTCTGGCCCCAGCCCGTCAAAGTCCTTGGGTATGTCGCCCCCACCGCCCGCCTTGGCATAGATGTCGTGCCAGGCATCGGGGTGAGTGTAGCTCAACTCATTCGGGCCGATGCGCACGACATGACCGTACTTTTTGTGGAGGAGTAGCGGCCAGCTGTGGTTGGACCCATCGGCGCGGTGCCGCAGCGACGTTATGGTGGTAATGCGAGCGAGCAGCGGGCCCGGGTATCCCGCCAGGGGATGGAGCGTCAGATAGTAAATGGTCCGTAGCACAAAAGCTCCGAAGGTGACTAGACCGAGGCCCCGGATTAGGTCCGCCAGACTAGGTAAGAGAACGTTGGAAGGTATGTACAAAGTCATCTTGCCGTTGTTGATCAGCTCTGAATCGAGGCGCTGTCCATCTTCTCATATTCGCTTTCATTGTCCCCTGCCCCTGTAAATAATAATTCTCCTTCGTATAGCAAGACGAATGCGAGGAGAGACTATGCCTCGGCACCCCCATCCCCTCCAAGTTTCCTAACATGGTAGGCGTAACGACAAGGTAACCTGGCAAGACTGGAGGTGCAGCTTCCGGGGGGAGCCCAGCATTGCGAAGAACACGGACTCCGAGGCGGAGAGTGTATAGACTCACCTATTTGGGGATCCGAAGGAGGGTTTCCGGAGGTAACCCAACGTCTAATGCTGCCAGAACCTTGTTCCTAGGATTGAGCAAGGGTGCCGGAAACGCAGTCGTAAGTTCCTGAACGGGAACGTTGCGTAAGAGTTTGGATGAAAGGCTTTGACATGACGTGGCGGCGATGGCGCCGGATCTGGGGGTCGGGGTATCAAGCTATCCGAAAGAAGAAGGGCAGAGCGTGCGAGGCAATAAACCGCTGTCTGGCCCGGTCCTATAAGTAGCCGCCGTTGATGAAGTCTAGTCTCTGCTAGTTTGTCGAGCTCTGAATCGTCGTTTCATGGCATATCAGTCATCTACCGAGGAGTAATCAGTGTACAATATACTTCCAAGATCAAAGCCATGACATTCAATGCCTCACCTCCATGACCGCATTGTACATTTATAAAACATACGATCTTCACTAAAATCCACGGCACTCCCATGCCGACAGAACCGCGAAACACGACATGCGGTCTTTATAACGAGCACAATCTATCCTGTCAACCTTAGCGAGCTGCAACCGATGATACCGCCTCTCAACTTGTCTTTTTTGCAATAACAGCAACTTCCAATTCTCTGTTGGTGATACCTTCAAGTTTCACTACCATGGCTGCCATTCAAGAGCCTCCAACACCATCTCCGTCTCCCACACCATCATCATCGCTTTCCTCGTGGAGGAAGCCCCAGCAGGATGTGGTCGAGTACGCGAGTACATCATCATCACCGCCACCATCACCGCCACAATCAATCTTCCTCGAAGAGCCCCAAAAATCAGCTGGGGGCATCTTCACGCCACCGCCAGAAACTCCGGTGAATAACCAGGACGATTCAGGCAGAGCACCCCCAACTGTAACCGACTGCCCAATTTCCAAGGCTAGCTTTCTGCTTGCCCGAGCTTCTCTGGCAATGGAGCTATCCGGAGGCTCTCCAACGACCGAGTTCGAGTTCCAGGGGCCAGGGTCGCCCCGAGAGGGAAAGCGAAGACTGCGTTTCGGCACCGGTCTTGACGGATGTTTTACTCGTACCAGGGGCTTTTTAGGCGGTCGAGAAACGAACCAAACCAACGTCACCACCAGCAGCGAGACCATGGAAAGCTCAGGCCAACGCCTGCCGGCGTCCCTGGAGGCATGGGAGGTGGTTCATGAGAGTCTGCCGCGATTACTCAGGGCGGGACGAGTACGTCAGGCCGTCGACGCTCTGGGCGAGTGCACGGCAGGAGGTGGAAACGCATGGGATGACGTGGAACAGCGTCATCTGACCCGAGCGGCGCTGGTACTGAGCGCTCTGGCCCACGCATACATGTTTGACAGGGAAGACAAATGCAAGGGCACAAATGACAACGGACGGTCCCAGATACCGCGTCATGTCCTCGATCCATGGGAGAGGGTTTGCACAGAGTTGGGGAGGCCCCTGACTGGGCGGGTATGTTGACATGCGTCGAACCATCATATCTACATGGTCAGTAGCTAACTCACTACGATAGGTGCCCGCAGACGACGTTCTCAACAACGCAGTGGGCAATGCCTCCTTCAGCCTGAGGAGTACCTACTTCGGCCTCCCCGAGGAGCGGCTCTCCTCGGGGCTTCAGGGTACGATGGAAGCCGTCTTTGCGCCCGCGCTCTCTGAGATGGCGCTCGCGAAGAGCGGCGTGCTGGCCGACCAACCCGACCTTGTCTCGCATTGCCTGGAGAGTCTGGCTGCGCGCATGGTAGACTGCGCTCATGTCTTCAACGCTATGACCCCGCGTGAAACGGCGCAGTTTGACCCCGTCGTCTGGATCAAGACGTATCCTGCCATGGGCCGCCCCGTGACACCCGGCGAGCTGGGGAACAGCGGCGTCGATGCGCCACTTTTTCATGCGCTGGACGCATTCATCGACCGCGAGAACGTCAAAGGCGACCTGAAGGGGATGCAGAGCGACCGGCGGGCCACGCTGCCGGCCAACATCCGCGCCTTCTTGGATGCCCTTGGTGACAGGGCCGGAAGTGTCAGGGACTACGTCGCCGCTGCCCGTGATCGACAGCGCCATCTGTCATCTGAACAGCAGTCGCAGTATCGGCGTCTCTCGGCGGCATGGGATGGGCTTTTACAGATGTACGTCTGGTTCCTCGAGCGGCACCGCGTCAAGGCTGTTGGCATCACGGGCGTGAGCTTGAGTACGGGGCGACACTCGACGAGCAGCGGCGTCAAGAGCAGCGACCAGACAAAATGCGCGGGAGCGGGGAGGACTGGAATGCGCCCCGAGACCATGCTCAGCATGCAAATGAAGAAGGGCATGGCGTCACGGCTGGCCGGACGACCGCTGTGGCAGGACGCGCGTGTGCAGTCACAGACTAGGTACCAGGGCTGTGTGGTGGTGACGGTGAGGTTGGATGCGAATTTGCCGCTTGAGCCGGGCGATCGAGTGCAAGTCTGGCCGCCGAGAAAGAGGAAGAAGGTCAACAGGACATGTTCGAACAAGCGACGGTTGCGGATCCCCTCCCCGGAAGACCATGATGAGTCGTCAGGGTATGAGCATGACGATGAAGCGGAGGCCGAGCCGAGATTCTACTCGATCGCTCGTGTCCAGCGCGGGTTTGAAGGAGCGACAGTCTCCGATGGGGAAGAAGGAGGTATGATCATCACTCTGACGGTCAGCCAACACAAACCCGAGGGACTGGTCTCTTCATTCCTCGGCACCGCCGCTCAAGGCACACATCTGCGCCTTCGTCCTTCGCCTTCTCCGCGTTTCCGCCAGCCACGAAACATGGCCGTACCGCTCGTGTTGGTCGGTCAAGGCAGCGGCGCCGGTCCCTTGCTGGGCTTCCTGCACGACCGGGCGGCATGGGCGCACCGACGCGGCGATGGCCAAGACGACATCGGCGAGGTGCTTCTTTTGGTCGCTGCCAAAACACGTCGCCATGTCCCCTGTCCACTCGGCAGCTTGGAGCAACTGACCACAGCATTGCCGTTGACCATAGTCCTGGCTCTCAGCCAGGAGACGCACCTCATGATCCGTAACGGGACCTCGACCCAACTTCCCCAAGGGGAAAGGCGCATAACGCGCCATCTGGTAGAGTACCGGGACCTTGTCCACAGGCTCGTCAAGAATGAGGGCGGCCACGTTTTCGTCTGCGGTAGCACCGATTTTGGGGCAACAGTTATGGATAGTTTTGGAATGAGCCAGCCGCAACAGCAGAATCAGCGGGAACAATACGCGCAAGATGGAAATGCCAAGTCCTACGATAGCAACCGCTCACAAATAGCCTCTCCTCCAGCTTATTGGAGCCAGTTACACCAGGACCTCTTCTCCACGGTGGAAAGACCTTCCGTCTCACGGTCTCCTTCCTGCTCCTCGGCCCTTAAAACACCCAAAAACAGCGTCATCAGCCATGCCAACCTCGCCGCCCACAACTCCATGACCTCGTGCTGGACGGCCATCGGCGGAACGGTCTACGACATGACGTCCTTCCTGGCCAGCCACCCAGGCGGTCCCAAAACGATTCTCGAGTCGGCAGGCACCGTCGCTGACGCGCGCTTTGCCGAAACGCACGGCGGGCCGCACGCCCAAGAGATCAAGGGCTATCTCCAGCGCTATGCGATTGGGCGTCTGTCCACGACTACAACAGACTCTCGCGCGCAGGTGGCCTCGGAAAAGCTGATCGACGTCCTGGTCAGGATGCAAAACGCGCTCACCAATAACAGCACGTTTGACGCAAGCCGCGGGCCGGTGCCTCTGTACGTGTACGAGGATGCCCTTCTCGTGTTCGCCGATGGCCTGGACGGGGTGGTGGATATTCTGTCAGACGTTTCCGGTGACGATCATTCATCGGAGATCAGGGAAACTGTGGCGAACACGCAGGCGCTGTTGAAAGAGGCTTTCATGGTTCTGAAAGACGGGTGCAAAGGCTGCTTGGCGGTTGCTGGCTCCAAGAGCTCCAGCAACTACTCTCCGACGCTGCTTGACGAGAGCGAGGATCATATCCGGAGGCTGTACCAGGGGCCTATCAGAAGGGTTCATGCGGCCATTGATGTTTGTAAGAAGGGTCTTGGTGAGATTGAGGGGAAATGTGACGCCTGTTGCGACGATAAAAATACCGACGCACTAAGGCGTGTTTTGGAAAAGTTTTGCACGAGCCTAGCAAGCGTTGCTGATGATTTGCTCAATTAGACAAGCATTGCATTAGATTTATTCAGTTAGAAATAATCAATAGGAAGCCTAAAGTCAGACACTAAAGAAAACCAAAGTCGTGTTATTATGATTGAATAACCTCCCTTTATAAATGCTCGCTCTATCTTGGGTATTCCACCAATAGACCTAACGGCAGGGTCATTTGTCGAGAGGGCTCAGCATTGATACTCTTAATCACCAGCTGTAGGTCTTACTGGCTGACTAGTCTCCATGGTATTGATTGGGGATAGAATGGTTGGTATTTTGAGCATGCCTAACAAGTAAGCAATTACTACCTAATTTCATTGTTGTTTGCACAGAGGCGGGTGGAGGTAAAGTATCAAGTAAGTGTCCTTGACTCTAAGAGCATGGCAGGTTCTTGCTCCGTAGCTGTTTGACCTCGGGAACTGTACCTTCAATGCCACATAACGCATCCTCCTTATAGCCTAGTACGAAATCCAAGGTTCTTCGCAGCAGCTCGTTCTCCACCTCTTCCAGCGTCGCGCTTTCGATGGTACCCAGAGCCTGTTTGACCAGTTCATCATACTCCGCAGGCAACGCCAATATATTCGGAAGCTTGGGGAAGTCACAATATGACAGGTGAGTCGTTCCGGAAACAGCCAACTGGAGAGATGCGCCGCGGAGATTGGCCCAGGTTTCGTTCCACCCGGGGACGTAGTCAATACTTGTCGGCGTGCCGACCAGCACCAGTGGTTTGCGGGTCCCTTCGGCCAGGACAGCTCCAATGATGTGACCGTCAAAGTTCAGGCCGCCGAGGACGCGGTCATCGGCGTGGAGTGACGCGGCCGCCGTCGCACCTCCCGCAGAGTGACCCGCGACGAATATCTTTGCCGGGTCGATGGAAGCTTGCGTCCCCGTCATCAGCGAGCCCGCCACCGAGGTGTTGAGCAGCTGGTCGATGACAAAGGAGACATCTTTCTGACGGGTCTGCCGTAGTTGTCAATATTTAGACCCTTGGTTCAACTTGTTGGTGGGACGCTGGAGGAACTCACATCCAGGAGGCTCGCGACATACTCTGGGTCGCTGTTGCTCGCGTTCTCTGCGTATCTCACACTTCCGTCTGGGAACTCAACTAAGTCGGCATCGAATGTGTGATCCACGTTGGCAACGACATAGCCATAGCTGGCAAGCGACCGTGCCAGAATACCATAGCCCAGTCTAGAAAGCCCACGCCCGTGGGAGAACACAACGAGTGGGTACTTGTCAGCCTTTGAGGCACACGATGCCTTGATAGCACAAAACTCGAGCTCCATCCCCGACATAAGGGTGTCAGGGAGCCCGTACATCGCTGCAGCCATCTGACCGTAGAAACTCGTCGTGATTGGCGGCATATAGGGGACGGTGTCGACGGAACATGTGACTTCCTTCTTGATCGGAATATTGACTGATACCATTACGCGACGCCTCTCGGGCCGGTCTTTGGGGGCGTGAGGGTCCCATCGTGCCACGTCTTCAAAAGCTCGCACCCTAAGAGCGACCGGGTGAGGTCCGGGAGGGCCGGGAATGACGACTGCCGCAGCCAACGAAGCCAATCCAAGGAAGACTGAGAAGATCATGGTTTTCTCCTGCGATGGCGGGTAGAACTGTAAGGAATTAGGCGAGGAAGAACAGAATTGTTGCACAATACCCACACGCAGCTGGTCGCAGGCAGCTATTTATCAACCCTGGCCTTACAGAGAGCATCAATGGAATGCTGTGAGCGTAAGACGGATACGTACCGGTTCGTCCCCAGATTGTTTTGCTGTCTTGCTGACAGTGCTCCAATCGCCATAGGGAGCGAGTTCACAGCCCCTTTCGCTTATGCAGCCGTCTTGCTTGGAGATCTCGGCATGGGGCTATGGAAGACAAGTCGCCCCGCTATCGACACTGCTGCCTGGCATGGAACACGCGCGCGGGGAAAATTTCCAAAGAAGCCGTAAGATGAACTCAACTTGCAGTTTCTGGGACTACGTGTCAGACGGGTTGGTTGCGTTTGGTTTGCGTCTCAGAGTCAAAGGGCGAAGAGTGATAGACAAAGGTTTCTGACGAGGTGAGACCTAACTAAGATGGCAAAACCTGAGCGGCGAACCAAAAACCATTTAGTTGTATGTGACTTGGTATTTCCTCTTCAGGCAAAGGAAAGTAGAGATTTGATGAGGATTCTTATTGTCGAGCCCGGAACATTGAATGACTTGGATAGCGCAGCAACGAAATTGTAAGTGCGACTGTAAAGGGAGGAGGAGTTGATTGAAAAGGGCACGAAGTGAATGCCCAACTCAGTATACGGAGAAACGCATCAAAAACGGCCTCCCAACGCTGGGTGGTTGAATCATGAGCTTCACTGGCGTCAGAATGGCCGGCGGTCCGGCCCCACCTCCGGCCCCGAACGGGGCCGAGGAATTATGCAAACGGAGCCAACCACGTGTCGGCTGTGCGGGTAGGTTATAGATGACGGAAGGTCAAGATCAACAAGTGGGCCGGCCGGTCGGTTGTCGCAAGAGCGACCGGGATAAAAAAAAAAATTGCCCATGTCAACACCAAAACACAGCTGATGTAATCAAGCCAAACAAGAGGAACGGGAGCGGAAGTGACCCAAGCCAATGGCTAACCAAGGTACCTAGGTGGGTAGCTAAGAGAGGTGAGTACTTAGCTTGTACCTACAAGCTACAATAATAGAATACTACTAATGATCAGTTACCTTGCAGCAAGAAAATATCAAAAAGACCCAGTTAGCGTACCGGCTACTATGTGGCTTGGGATACCTAGGTATTTTTGTTGCCAGCACGAGCACGATGCGCACGCCCGGGCGCTGCCCTAACGATCGAAGAAGCTGTGCTAAACTGAGAAAAGCGATGATGGGTGTTTTGTTTGTAAATCGTTTACGGTGCGGTGCGTCTGTTGCGAGGCGGCGAAAAGTTCAAAAGAGGGCCGGTCAACGCAAGTCAACTGACCAACGGTCTTGCGGACACCTACCTACCTACCTTCCTTATCAATGATTCATTCATTCATTCAGAGGCAGTGTGTCTTGCTACCCACCTAGGTATGCCCATCTGGTCTTTTTTATTTTTATTTTCTTATGCACTTCGTCTCGTCAAGGATCAGGCGACAGGAGTCGGACGCGTAGGTACCTAGGCACCGTTAGTATCTAGTCTACCTACCTACCTACCTAGGCAAGGTAGGCCGGCCGTCGCATGGAATTGAAAGAGAAATTCCAACGGTCCTGAGTGAGGTGGCTGGCCTGGTCTCTCTCACCTATGCCTACTCGTACCTGCCTGCCTACAGTACCTACCTACCCACCTGGCCCGCAGCTTCCTTCCATCCTTCTCGATCGACAGCTCTACAAAGTAGGTAAGTAGTGTGTAGTTTACTCCCTCGATACGTACCAACGCGGTGGGCCGGAGCTTGCCAGAATTGGGGCATTTTGAGCCAATGATGTATTATTCTCGACAAGCTTGGGCCATACTCCTTGCGGTACGGTACACACCCGGGCAAGCGCAACGCAACGCACCGCACCGCACCGCGATGACTATCCTCTAGGTAGTTGTACACCTATCCGTAGTCAGTCGGTAGGTACGAATACCTAATAATGTCCTATGATGCAGGGTACGTACCTCAACTGTCTTTTCTTCTTTTGCGGGGATAAAATTTGTGACGCAGCCCCGTTTTTTACTCACCATCGAGGACCCGGTTTTATTTTTTATTTGGTTTTAATTTTCAATTCTTTTTTCGGTTTTTTGTTCTTTTGTTCTCTGTTTCTTCCCCCCGTCCCCCGTCCATTGACTGACTGACTGACTGACCGCCAGCAGCACGGCCAAGGTCAGGCAGGCAAGAAGGAGCAGCAAGCAAGCAGCAAGCGGAACGTATCGAGCACCTGCAGCTCTCCATCCACCCCTCTCCACAGTCCGTCTGGTCTGGGTTCTGCGTACATAGCGTAGGGAATTAGTGGGAAGGCAGATTCGGTGGCCACAAACTAACGGCGCAAAAACAACTCGAACAATCATTCGCATGCATCGGGCAGGCAGTGACGGAAGCTTGCTTGCCTCTGATATCATTGTGTCCTTGCTTCTCTTTTCTTTTTCCCTTCCTCTGCGCTCCGGCGTCAAACGGAGAGCAAGCCAGAGAGAGAGGCTCTGCATACCTACCTACCTAGGTACTCTCCACACACCTCCGTGCCTGCCTGCCTGCCTGCCTGCCTGCCTGCCTGCCTGCCTGCCTTCTTTCCTTACGCCTGCTTCACCGCGTCCAGGGACACAAAACTGCAACTCCCTCTTCCCCTCCACTCCACTCGCTCCTTCCTCCGTCCCCCCCTCCTCCTTCTCCTAAAATACCTACCATCTTCACCCGCTCTCCCACCCCTACTACCTACCTACCTACCTACCTACCTACCTATCTACAACGCATCTTCCTCAACGTCACCCCCCGACATTCTCTTCTGACCACCTTCGGCCCTTTCGAGCTTGCAGTGTACATACTTGTGGCACGCATTGGCACCCGCGGCTTCTCTCTATAATGCGCCACCCCTGCCGACGAGAGGTTCCCATCCTACACGAAAAGAGTCACTAGCCTTGGTTTGCCCCCCATCCGAGGCCCCGGACCTACGGCCCTACCACTCTTGCGACTTGCGACTCTGCCCTCTCGACAGTTGATTGTTCTTCTAGAACTATCCACTTTATCAAATCCACTTCTGGTGCTGCTGCTCCTATCGCCGAACGAGTCACCGCAGCTGCTGCTTGAGAACCGACCCCCGGCTCCTACCGCCTGTTGGCCACCACCCCCTAGTCGTCCCATCCAGTCCTGGGCCCCTCCCGTCCACACCAGCCAAGCAAAAAGTCCGGCTCTTCTATACCTACAAGGTGGGCTCGCCATCCGTTCAACATCAACACTGCATATCCTCCCGCCTGCCTCCTCAAGTCAACCATGGCTCCCAACGGCAATCCGAAGGCGAGGATCGGTGCTGGTGTCGCCCATGGAAAGCCCACCCCCGCCAGGCGCGTGGTGCCTGCCATTCCCCTTCCCTTGGATCGCCGCGTCAAGGCCAATGCCGCCGCGAAGCAGGCCGCCGCTGCTGCCCGAGCCGCCGCCGCCGTTGCATCCTTTCCCCGACCCGACTTGACCAACGGCTCCTCCCTCAAGATTCAGAACGACTTCGACTCTACGCCTCCGACCCCCAAGACCGCCGAGCCCGACGTTACTTCTGACGACCATGATAAGTCTGCTGTCGACGAGACCACGTCCCCCCTCTTTGCCCCCGACTCGGAAGGCGACGATGTGAAGGATCGCGAGGGTAATTATCAACTCTTCCCGAGTCAAACCTTTGCAGATACGAAGCACGGTTCTAACACGGTTGTGTCTGTAGCTACTGACTCCCAGGTCTCTTCTGCCGCCATCCCTACGCCCTCCACAACGGATGAGTCTGAATCGACGGACAAGGCTGCCGATCAAGGCGTCCCTTCGTCTGCCGATGATTCTCCTCGAGGTTCGTTCGCCTTCAGCCGCCACCCTTCTGAAGGCTCCTCCTTACTTGTTACAGGCAATAGCAGTACCAACCGCATCACCTCCCCGCCCGCCGCCTGGCATGCGAAAGAGGGTAAGAGCCCTTGGCGTTGAGATTCAGTCTGGCAGCAAACGGATTGCTCACAAATTTGCAGAGAACATCTCACAGCTCCCGCCGACTTTCCGACCTCCTCCTGTTATCCCTCCGACCCGATACAACATGCCCCCTGGAGCCCACAACGGCCCTCGTCCTTCTGCTGTGGTTATTAACGGTACATCTCACCGAGGCCCTCGTTCGGTTCACAACGGCCCTCCGTACATGCATGGCCCGCGCCCGAGTAGCGGCAGTCTTCAGTTTGGTGGATTTGGCTCCAACTCGTCTTCTCCTGCACCCCCTCACTCGGGAGGCTTCATACCCCCTCCTGGTATGCCTCACCCTGACGCCCGTTCGTTCCCCGGCGTCGTCAACGGCTACCACCACCACCAGATGCCCTACGGTACCGAGTTCGTGCCTGGTACTCCCGTGGATGGATTCGGTCGACCGCTCCCGGGCCACACCGGCATCGAGCAATATGCCCCTCAAATCAATGGCTACGGCCCATCGACCCCTCACAGCTTCCAGGAATCCCACTCTTCGGCCCACGCGGAGGAGCCTGGCACCTACAACCACTACCCCGCGCCTGGCGCCCCCAACGCCAACGGCCAAGTGGACGACGCTCGTCCGCACCCGCCTCATGTCGGGGCTTTTGGTGTGATGCCTCAGCGGATGATGCCTGGCCCTATCCCGCCCCCGCACATGATGCACCCTGGACCCGAGCATCAGGGGCTGGATGACATGGCTGCCTACTTGCGATCGCAATTCAGAGACACATCCTTTGCCGATTGTACACTTGAGCTGCGGTACCTCGACGACCGTGCCCCTCCTGTCCGGCTCCCCGGTCACCGCATTGTTCTTGCCAGAAGCCAGGCAGTCCGGAACGTGCTTGAGCCTGACGGTTTCGAGTCGAGCCCGCCCGGCGCCAACCGTACTATTCTGCTCCAGTCGGACGACAGACACCTCCGCTCTGATGCTTTCTGGATGGCGGTGCAGCATCTGTATGCCTTTCCTCTTCTGGATCTGCCCGAGCCGGCCTCCAACGGCGCCTTTACCCTGGCTGGCAGCGCCGACGACCGATTCGACTTTGCCCTTGGATATGCGGCGGCGGGCCACCTCCTTGGATGGCAACCTATTGTCATTCGGGGTCTTGAGATTGCCTCGCACTTTCTCGGCTGGTCCACCATCGAGCGAGCCCTCGTGTTCGCCCTCGGCGATGTGCCCAGTCGCGCTTCAGCCGACAGGCACACGCAATTCGTTTATGGCGAACCCGTCCAGATTCTGATGAATGGGATCATTTCTTTCCTCATAAACAACTTCCCGCAGGATTTCACGCTTGACACGACTGTCGCGGACCCCGAGCACTTCGCGCGGCTTCCGTATGCATCTGCACCCCCGCCTGCTCACGAGACAACGCCCACGATGGCCCGTGGAACAGCCAACCAGGACCGCCGATCGCGGCCCATGCACATTCAATTCGGTGATTTGGCCGTGGGGTCAGACTCCCCGTCCAAGGGCTCCAAGTCGACGCCTCAGACTTCTCAGCAGCAAAGCATTCGGTCTACACTTTCGACGATTCTCATCAACCTCCCCTTTGCTTACCTGAAGCCCGCCCTCGAGTCGAGTGGCTACGGCAATGTCAACGGGTGGGCCAGCATCGAGGCGCGCCACCAAATCATGCGAGCCGTCGTTAACGAGCGTGAGGCCAGACGACGCAGGGCCATTGACGCACTAATGGCGGGAGCGGTGCCGGGTGCGGAGTCGATCATCAAGGGGCTACAGAGCGTCGAGCCCCGCCAGAGCGAGGAGTGGCATGGCGTCGGCTGGCAGGAGGATGTGGTATCGTACGTCAACGGCGACGCGCCATCTCTCGGCCGGCAATGGGTTCCGCTGGTGGCGCAGGCGAACGGCGCCAGCCACATGGAGGGCGAGGAGCGGCCGGCGTACCCTTGAAGGCGCCTGAAAATGGTTGGCCAGGATTACGATGTTATGACACGGGGACTAAAAAAAAAGGAAAAGAGCCAAAAGGTGGCCAAAAGCCGGACGGCTCAGGGGCGGACTGGGTTCACATTTGCATCACGAGGTACAAAAGCAGCAATTTTGCATTTTCTTTCCTCTCAGGTCCTGGGCGACGGGTGGGGCATTGCGAAAGGTGTTTGCAGTATCTATCTTGGCAAATGGGCCGAGAAGAAGGCAAAACTTTGGGAGACGGGGTCGGCGACTCAGCCAGGCCATGCATGCGGTGTGGCTGATGGGGAGACTTGGCCCTGGCCGGCATGATGCATCTGCCTCGAGTAGCTGGCTAGACGTGGCCGATTCCGCGGAATAGCGGGCGCAACGGGTAGGTGGTGAAAGGCCATGACCGACAGACAGGGCTGTCTTTCTTGACGGCGGTCGGTAGCTATCTAGGCAGGTTCTGAAGAGGACACACGAAGAGGACACACGGGAGGGAGACGAAGAGGGCGAGACACAGGCAGGGAACAAAGGCTTTTTGCGGTGGGGAGGAAGGATACCCAGAAGAACGAGGAGCACAGCTGCGTCGCGATGGTGGAGGTGAATTGGAGGGGACGAAGGTGTTCGTGGCCGGCGGTGAGGTAACGGGTCTTGTCCCCAAGAACAGAAGCGATTTCCGAGTAGCGGGGTTGCGTGTGTGATAACTGTGCGTATCGTGCGAACAAGAGGCATCGTCAGGACTTTGCAGAAGAAAAGGGTTAGATACGGATACTTGCGGCCAAGTGACATGAAGATTCGTAGAATGAATGAATGAATGCTATGAGACACGTACCTATTGATGGGTCTCGGTCGGTATGGCATAAGTAAGTACGGAGGGCGATTCCTGATGAGGCAGAATTGCCCGAAGCTACCTACCTAGGTAGACAAGAGAGAGAGAGAGGGTGGGTGGCTATAGGCCGGATCGAGACAAGCTGGGCAGAGACGGGACAGAGAGATAAGTAGCCCGTTTGTTGTATAGGTAGGTAAGTAAACAAGGTAGTGTAGGTATGGCAGAGGCGTGGTGAAAAGCTTGACGATGGTTAATTACCTCTTTGGTAGCACGCCTAGGTTGATACCTAGCAGTCTGGGCTTCGGTGGTGTGTTGTGCATTAAGTACTCATTAAACTTGTGGTGGGATTCCCTCTGCGGATGACGAGTGTGGGGGAGTCCCCTTGTTGCGCGGGGACTTGATAGGTACCAGGTACGAAGTACCTAGGTATGTGAGATGGGTGCGCAAAGCCTACAATTACGTACTTGTACAAAGCTAGATAGATACCTACCTTAGGTATAGTGGTGACCTACCAGCCTACCTCATGACCTGCAGGCACCGGTAGGTATTCATGACCGGGCCAAGGTGGGGTCTATAAGGACCAATGAGAGACGAGGATTTACGTTTTGTTTCCATGCCCCGGATAAGCAGGGGAGAAAGAGAGAGAGAGAGAGAGAGAGAGGGAGGGAAGGAGGGAAGGAGAGCCGAGGCATGTGCTTTCCCCAAAGTCGTGCTGGGCAGGACCTGGGCAGGAACGGTAGGTCCAGATACACACCTACCTATTCGTACCTACCTTGGTAAACTGCCTGGTAGTACCGCGTGTCGCCGTCCCTCTCACCACCTACATTACATACATACACACTTACATTCCACATTCTGTCTCACAACACAACCACGGCTTTTTGCTCTGCACGCAACCTCGAACTCTTTTCTTTTCCTCGCCGGCTTCTAATCCGCCTGCTGCTTCGATTGCTACTTGTGCTTTCAGCAGCATACCCTGGAACCCAAGCATAGGCATGTGAGTCTCCCAAGCTGTCCCTCAAGAGTGCCGTTGAGGTCATCGACGCACCACCTGCCGAGTGTCGACTTTTTGTTTGGCACGTGCTAACCAACCAACGGAAGCTTCCTCAGTCCGACCCAGCCCGCCGCCCTCTGCTCAACCGCCCAACCCAACCCAACTCAACTTAACCCAACACAGGTCCTATCAAGCGAACGACGTACCCTCGACCAGACCTTCCCCCATCCTCGAACCCCGCGATCCTCCCGCCTTCTGCGATGGCCTCCGCCGCGGCCCCGTCGTCGCGGCCAGGCCCGTCCGCCGCCCGTCGTGCCTCCCAGACCTCGAGTCCCCGTCCTCCCGGCACCGGCTCCTCACGATCGCCTGCCTCGTCGCGCAACAGCGTCACCGATCCCATCCTCCGTAATACCCTGCGCTACACAATCTCCGCCAAGGAGTACGCCACCCTCCACAAATACGTCCTGTCACGCTCGCGCCTTTTGAAGAGGGCCGCGCCGAGCGTCACCGCCGTTGAGCGCATCGTCGACGGCGATAAGCCCGCTGCCGCGAGGCAGCCTGCCCCCAACAACCCCCCACCCGGCGCTGCTGGTAGGGCAGTCGACGACTACAATGCCCGCGCAGTGCGCCATGCGCTGCGCGTCTTTCTCGGCACCGCCATGGCCATGAAGGGTTGGGCTCTCGTCTCGACCAAGTTTCTGGGCGGGAAACAAGAGTGAGTCGGCCCCTCTGTGGAATGCACCCCTGGACACACGCTGGTGCTGAACATCCAATGCTTACACGACGGTGCAGTCCCAGTGCCAAGAACCAGCCCTTCCACAAGTCGCCGACCCTACGCCTCTCCCTATCCTTGTCTACTATCCTCCTCCTTTACCGCATCCTCTTCCGCTTCCTCAACCGCCTGCGCGCCCACCTGCTCGATCCCTCGGCAGCCCCTTTCCGCCAGAGAAACCCGCGCACGACGGCGACCCTGACGTCCCCGTACGCCCCGGCCATAGGTGCCTCGATGGCTGGCCTGTTCCTCGGCGTCTACCCCGCCCAGCAGCTGCGTGTGACCATCGCCATCTACACCCTGTTCAGGGCGCTCGAGTTTGGCTGGAATCTGTGTGAAGAAGAAGGCATGGTTTGGGGCTTCAAGAACGGGAGCAAAGTCAAGAGAGAGAGGCCTTGGTGGTGGGGCAGCTGGCTCATCCAACCCTTCGCATTCGGCCAACTGTTGCATGCCGTCGTCTTTGACAGGGATTGCTTCCCCGAAGTGAGTTGACATACATCATCGGGAGGCTTTGCTTTATTTGCGTGCAGTACTGACCCGGGAACAGTCTTATGGCGACTTCATCTTCAAAAACTCCTCTGCCTACCTCCATCCCAGACCAGCAGATTACCCGTCTCATCTCAGGTGGCCCAAGGCCTTGGAGATTGTCGACAACCTGGCCCAGATGGCGAGGCTGAACTGGCCGTAAGTCCCGAGCTCCCCTTTCCTTGTCTTGGTGGGCGGCTTTTTGACGGCAGCTACAGACCCTATATTTCACCGACTCTCTTCCCCAACAAGGAGACACTCCCGCCGACGCTCACCGCCGTCGCCCCCCTCACCTCATCCGCTCATCCCATCATCACCTCGCTGTCGTGCGCAACGCTTCACCCTTCGGACCCTTCATGTCTCCGCACCTACCTCAACTTTTGGCTTGGGTCCTTTCCCGGCTTCACGCGCTTCTTCCTCATCATCTACTCGGCCATGACCATTGTTCCGCGTTTCCGGTCCTTGTACCACTCGCCCGTCACGACGCTGCAGCGCGTATTGACCAAGGCGTTGAGCATGAGCACCTTCCTCACCGGCTCCATCTCCACCGCCTGGGCAAGCATCTGCTTCTTCCAACAGTGGTTCCCCCGTACCTTCTTGCCGACCCAGAGATTCTTCTTTGGCGGATTTCTCGCCGGCCTATGGGCCTGGGTTGAGCGGAAGAACGGCCGCGGCGTGTTCCTCTACTCTGCGCGCCTGAGCGTCGACTCGCTGTGGAAGGTGGGCGTCAAGAGGAGATGGTGGAAGGCCATGAAGGGCGGCGACGTGTGGGTCTTTGTCATGGCGCTCATGCTAACCGGTGTTGTCTACGAGAGGGACGCGAGAGCGGTCAAGGAGGGTAACTGGAGGAAGGGTATCAGCTGGGTCCGAGGTGAGGGCTTCAAGGACTGGAGCATCGAAGAGGATGCCGAGGAGGAGAACGCCGACAAGACCGACTAGAGCCCAGCATGCAAGAGACGGCTGAGCAACGAAGCGTATGCGCGCACTCGAAGTATTCGACGGTGGACGACCTGCTCTGAAGACGTTTTCTCACGTTTGGGCTTGCAGGAGTTGAACCATTCATGACGGCAGGTGTAGCTTTTTGTATTTTACCATTCATGCTGTACGAGCGGTGACGATGATATGCTCAGTAAATGTTTTTAATCATAACGAACGACGAGCTAATTGCAGACCAAAAGTCTTTGTGGATCCGTCCGTGCACGACGAGTCCGGATCTAATCTAGGAACCCCGCGGCCATCACAACGCTGTCAATCTGCTTTCTTTTGCGCTTGCCCAGTTCACACTGAGCTCGAAGACACCCGCTCGTGGACCGAGAAGGAGCCGTATATCCCTACGCCTTTACCCCTCTCGCTGTCAGACCCGGTGATGACGGTCCCGAGGGCGCTGTGCTCAGACATGGGCACGTAGTCGCCAAAGAGCTCGTCCATCTGCTCCAGCGTGCGTCCCGAGGTCTCTGGGTAGAAGAGGTAGTAGCAGAGCGCGGCGGTGAGGTTGAAGAAGACGAAGACGTAGAAGAAGCGGAACCCGATGGCCGTGAGCGCCTGGGGCGAGAAGGAGACGAGGACGAGGTTGATGGTCCAGTTGGTGAAGGTCGTCAACGCGTTGCCGAGGGCGCGGATCTCGAGGGGGAAGATCTCGGCCGGGTAGACCCAGCTGATGATGCCGAGGGGCGTGAAGAAGAAGCCGAAGACGAAGTTCATGGCGACCATGCTGCGGAGCTGGTCGGGGTTGGACCGGTCGAGGAACTGGAACTGGACGGCGTTGACGAGGAGGGCCGCCGCGAGGCCGACGGCCGAGGCGATGAGGGGCCGCACGCGGCCGACGCGGTCCAGCATCCAGAGGCCGAGGGTGTTGTAGGCGATGCCGAGGGCGCCGTTGATGCCGATGATCATGAGGGACGTCTGCGTGCCGATGCCCAGGAGGTCGTAGATGCGCGGGCCGAAGTAGCTGATGACGTTGACGCCCGAGAGGGGCGAGAAGGCCTGCACGCCGCAGCCCAGCAGCAGCCGGCGGCGCCACGAGGGCCGCGTGACGAGGGCCCGCCAGAGGCTGCCGCCCTCGGCCTCGCGCAGCGCCGACTGCGCCCGCACCGCGTGCCGGATCTCGGCGTACTCGGCCTCGACGAGCTTCTCGTCGACGCCCGCCCGGAGCGCGTCCAGGCTCCGCCGCGCCTCGGCGTGCCGGCCCTTCTCGACGAGCCACCGCGGCGACTCCTCGAGGAAGTAGATGCCCGTCGCGATGACGATGCCGGGGACGCATTGAAACGCCAGCGGGAAACGCCCTGTTTTTTGGGGAGGGGGGTTCTCGTGAGCTTTCGCGTTCTTCCTTGCGTGTTTCTCTCTCTGTCACATGTCCAAGTACCACACAGCTCGATGATGGTAAGAGTTCAATGGGGACATTGGGGGGGGGGGATCTGCCTGTCTGGCACTTACATGAAAAGTCGTTTTCGACAAAGGAGCACCCGTATCCCAGCCACTGCGCCACCAGGAACCCCCAGCTCAGCATCCACTGCAGCAGGCCGGACAGCGTCCCCCGGTGCCGGGCCTCGGCCAGCTCGGACGCGTACATGGGTATCGTGGACGTCAGCACGCCGACGGCGACGCCGCCGACGAAGCGGCCGGCCACGAGGGAGGCGAGGCTCCCGGCCCCGGCCTGCAGCGCGGACCCGGCGACGGAGACGAGGGCGCCGAGGAAGACGGTGTTGCGGCGGCCGAGACGGTCGGAGCAGATCATGTTGAGGACGGTGCCGAGGATGGCGCCGCCCTGGAAGGAGGAGACGATGGCGGCGGCCACGCCGTCGGCCGGGTCGCGGAAGTAGGCCTTGAAGGCCCCGAGGGCGATGGTGGACGTGATGATGCCCGAGTCGAAGCCGAAGAGGAAGCCGCCCGTCGCGAGGAAGGCGGCCGACCAGATGGTGATGTGGCGGCCCATGGTTTCTCGTCTTTTCCGCTCGCGCCGCGGCGGCAGAACCGGTAGCTCAAGGGGGAAAAGGATTCCGGGGTACGGGTGCCGCGTCTAAGTGCTCCGGTCCTCTTTCTTCCCCCTGGTGATCATCAGGTTGGGGGTTTCTTTTTTGTTTATGGCAAAATCTTTGCTTTTTTTTCTCTCCCACGCTCATACGCTCGTATACGCACGCACACACATGGCCAAAGGGGGAAAACAAGAAGGAGGAAACTGGAAAAAGAAGGAACAGAGAGAGAGAGAGAGAGAGAGCTGAAGGGGAAGGGGGGGATCAACAAGATTGGGATTTCAGATGCACATTTTCTAGAAAAGGTCTGTGTGACAAGTAGCTGGGCCGCGGTATTAGGGGAGGTTCCGGGCCGTCGTCCAGGAGGAACGAACAAACAACAGCACATGTGTCCAAGTTGCCAGGTCAAGACGGAGTGACGTCGAGAATATGGTTGGCGGGAGCTTACTTTGTAAGTCGTCCAATGTCCCCCCCCCCCCCTCCTGTTGGAGTTGTCAAGCGTGGGGAGTTGGGCATGAAACAGTTCTCCTCCCCGTTGGCGATGGGTGGAACCACCCGGCCACACGCCGCAAGGAAGCCGCTCGAGCTCTTTTGTTTTTTTTGTTTTTGGGCCCGGCGGTTCGTTCCCTCACGCCCGTATAAACGTCCGTCGCGAGGTGTAGCAGGACAAGGTTAGAGTTCCCCTCGCGCGCATGTGTGTCGGTCGAAGGGGGGGGGGCAAAACACAGCAGGACGTGCTCCGACTCTCCGCGGACCGCGAGCAACCGTGACGAATGCAGGTCCGTTTCCCGTTAGCCGCGACGCCCCCTCCCCGCCGCTTGAAACTTGTCACGGAAACGCAAAAGGGCGGAAGAGAGGAAGGTGAGGAAGGGAGGACAAGAAGTAGAGAACTTGATTCCCCCAGTAGTCCCCGTCGTGTGTTCCCCCTGGCCCCGACCCGTTGTCCTCTTTGTTTGTTTTTTTGCCTTGGCCGTTCGGGTTTCCGGCTTATAAGCTCATACCCGCGCTCGGCAGAAGTATATCAACCCAGGCTCAAGATTCCGCTCGCTGCTTCGGGGTGAAGACCAACGAGCGTGAGACGCCCCCTGGCTATGCTTCGTCTCCTATTTCTCTCCCGCTCCCTCTCCCGCTCCCTCTCCGTCTCTCTTTTCCCCCGTGCCTTCGCCTCCGGCCCTACAGAGGGAGCCCTCTCCCCTTTGGCGCCCTCGCGGAAACGTTGCTGTTCCCAACACCACGGAGACGATCTTCAATATGCATGGGTCACGGACGGGAAAAGATCAGACGATGACACGCACTTGTTTTGGCCTTTATCGAGCTCTGCTTGCTTCCCGTCCGCAGGCCAGGGCCCAAGCCTGGGTGAGCATGGCGCACTGACGATCAAAGTCGTGGATGGATGCATGACTCCCACCGCAAGTCATAGCTTCATGTTCACTCATTTTGGCCGGGGTCTTGCTCCTTCGTCCGCGGATAGATCCGCGAGCGATCATCGACGAGTAGGGGGGGGGGGGGGGGGGTTATATATGTGCAGCCGGAACGGAAAATCTCATCAAGTCTGCCTTGTCTGCCTTCCTCAACCGCTGAGCCGCCAAACCTCGCATCGCCGGCACCATGCAAGCATGTTTCACACGCTAGTTTCCGCCCATGGAAAGCCGAAGCTCTGGGGCACGCCAAAAGTTGGGCATGCTCCTCCGCGTCGGCCGTGATGGGCTGCACTATGACGCAGCGGTTGTCGTCGCACGCGCTGTTGGCGCGGCCCGTGGCGTCTGGTGGAACGTGATGTGCGGCTCTTATCTCATCGGGCTACGGAAGAATCTTTCGTGGCCGTTTCCAAAGTTGCAATCGGCCGCCGTCGGCCTGCATCCGCCGCTCTTGGTCAAGCCCGGGGGGGGGGGCCGAAGACGCGTCTGTCACGCCGTCCCACTCGAGCACCGCGACGTGGTAGTCGGACGCCGAGCAGCAGTTGCCCGAGTACACGATGTACAATTAGACGCGGAAGGAGAGGTCAGATGGGCTCTTCTGCACCTGTATCTCGCCCTGCTCACACTGATGCTCGGGCGGGGAGATGATGGCAATCTTGGGGGAGGCCAAGGCGTAGTCGTCATCGAGCTGGCGGACGGAGGTGTAGCGGTGGGTGGCGCTCGTCATGCACGAGTAGACGAACCACTTGCCCCCAGTTGTTAAAGAGACGGACGTTGTCATCGAGGGACGAGTCATCCGTTACGCGCTCGGAGTATGAACAGTCATCTCATGGGGAGGCGCCGCTTGGTGTCACCGCCGTTAGCATAGGCCCACGGTTTTTTTAATTTTACCTGTGGGTTCAAAAGGCAACTCACACTGAAGTGCATGCATCCTGTTACCGTCGCGGTTCCCGTTACCTCCAACGGTGTAGTAGAAGTACCACCGTCCGTCAAAGTAACGGATCCTGGGCGCCTGGATACTGCCGCAACGCGTGAGGTTCGAGTGGAAGGAAATGACCCTTCGGCGTGCGTGTGTTCAGACTCTCAACGTTCGCGGCGTGCGTAAGCCGGACGTTTGTGCACTTTTTCGAGATGAAGTAATAGTACCCGTCGAACCACGAGATCTGGGAATCACTGTCACCGGGGCTTCAGATGGAGTTTGTGAAGGCGGCACCCAGGCCGAAGCGCCTGAGGGACGCTGTGGGGAACCTTGAATAGAGGCATGACGCCCTGCATCAGAAGCTTCCTATCTTTTGGCTGCTGGAATGTAGACTCCTTTCGATTTATTCTTCGGGACCACCATGGACCTTGGTAATCGACCCCGAGCTCGCTGATATCCTCGTCGTCCTGATCAACGCTGGCGCAAGTCTGAGTCTGGCAGACAACAACTTACATGACGTTCTCGGTGGATTCAGCCAGGGTGGTATGCTAGAATATAATTGGAACGCCCTCCGCCCAGCTTCCCATGTTATTTGAGTCCAGACAAGTGACAGGGATAGTAGGGCGGCGAGCAACCTCATTAATCACTCAAGCCCTGTATTCGGTTCAGGGATTCGGGGACGTGAAGACCAGATAACTGGAGTTGGCATCCGATATCAATCCTGATTTTTTTGGATTTCTTTTGGTATCTGCTTGGATTGACCTTGAGCATGGTCACGTCGGATTAGTGCGCGGAAAAGGCAACGACGGGAGGTGATGTTAGCCACGTAATGAACGAAGCCAAGATATCACTATCCCACGGGCCAAGGACCCTCTCATCCAGTACGGTTTGATCTGGTGAACAGGTGTCAGGGAGTCCGGTCATGTTGTGAAGATGCCAGCCACCGAGGCCTACTTAATGGTTCTCCCTCCCTGTGTTCTTACCTCGTATTTGGTCAATTCGTATGACATGTCACTGCTAACTACAGTTTTCGATATCTCTTTCAAAGTCTCACTGTGAGCGCGCCGTATCGTTGTTCTTGCCACTCAAGTTGCTGTCCCATTGTTTCCGGCGGCACGACGGTCACTATTTAGCTGAGGTATTTTCGCCCTATTAGAGAATATGTAATGGCATTGGGTTTTGTTTTTGTTTCTAATACAATACGTTCATAAAGTCATTTTGTTTTTTATGCGAGCTTTCTGCTACCCCCAACCATCAAATACACCACTGACTACGCTTCATGATACAATCTCAAATTCTTCTCATACAACAGTTGCCCCGGTGGCTTCAAATCCAGTTATATTTTCCGAACTCATATAGTGAGGATATCCATACATCCATATTCATACCCCACTTACCGTAAAGTATTTGACCGTATTATTGGTGAAGGGTCATGACCTCAGATTGGATTGGATTGCCACCCCCATGCGAAAGTGAGCTGCTGTTAACGTATGTCGAAGTTTCACGGAAAAGCTACATCGACATCGCCACGCTATATATGCAGGTATTGGACAAGTGCCTCTAATATTTGGGCCAAGCTTGTGTGAGTTATGCTCAAGTAATTCATAGGACCAGGCTGTTCGTAGGACTTGATACCCGAATTGCGGACTCCAATAAAAAATAATACCCGTAAGCAACACGGACCTTATGCGGAAAAGGGTAATGGAAAACGAAGTCAGCCCTTGAAAACCTCTGATCAGCGAAGCAGTAGCAAGCAGAAGGGGACAATCAAACAGTTGCGTGTGTAGGACAAAAACGCCGATTCGACTGGAGTCTTCCAAGTGAAGACCGGAATTGTTCAGATACTTTCTGGGTTGCAGACCAAGCGCGTCACTTACCCAGCGACCAATCCCCTCTGGCGGTCTTCTTGCAACTACGCTGCTGCGCAAGGGATGCTTGCTAATGAGACGCTGTAAAATGTCGGCCAAAATCCTATTTTTTGAGACTAGAAAAAACTGTGGAAACCCACCTAGAGTTTCAGCAGTATGCCGGTTAGCCCTTGCGACATAACATCGTGTAATCATGGTTAGGGTTCAATAAGTTTACCGATTGATCGTATTCCACGAGAGGCTTGTTCTTTGACACCACACAGCTTCCAGAATACAGAGTTTTTTCACCAGCTTCGGATATTGCTTCTGCCTGTAGATGCGTTCTAGACTTTGTATGTGGAGGGGGGGCGGTGTTGAAACCTGGTACGGTGCACGTACGGCCCCTTTCTTTGCCGTTCATTAAAGTTATTCTTTTGAGTGATGATTGGCCAGAGATACTCGCCGAATTACGGAGCCGACCCCGGATGGCCTATCAGGATTTAAACCGCCATACACCGACGATGACAGTCCTTCCGCTGCATGTCAAGCTGATAAATGATCCAAACTACCCCGCTAACATGAAGCTCTCTAACCCATTCACGGGTGATCACCCATGACCATGACTAGGGTTCTCACGCAGTCGGGTCCGAAGTTGCCAGTGCATGTCAGCCATGGAAGGCCTTGAGTCCGCCACCATGTCGTGCACACTAGCTCTATGCGGCCTAGAAAAATGGTCCGGTTCAATCCCGTGCAGATGGCCTGGTGTTTTCCTGCCCTTTCTCTTTTCCCTGATTAGCCATCATATTTCGATCGATCTCCCAACGAGAATTTTTTTGCCAGTTCAATCTACTAAAGCAATCCTCTTATCGGAAACCCAAAATCACCTGGGCGACGAGCCATCGCATTTCCACATTAGATCCCATGTGTAAGCACAGCCGCCCTGATGTAAATGAATGAACTGACACCACATGCAGCTTTCTAGTCAAGGAACCAAGCGAATTTTTCATCGCGGTTTCCAGGCCTCTTTGGAGGTCAACGAAACTCCATAGCGGTCTGCCAAAACACATACAATGGCCAGCCCTAAATGCATGCCTGGTCATGTCCGATCCAAATCAGAACTCATTCGCCAGAGGGAAGTTTTCAAGTAAGTCATTATGTTTGCAACTTTGGTTTATCCAAAGCTCTTTTTCTCTGCATAAACTTTGTGTACTTACTTCGTCGTTTACCTAGATACGCTTCGTCCATCTTGTCAAGCATCAACGTTCATGAAGACGGAATCCCACAAGGAACTGGTCAACGAACTGCGTCCGACAACACTGCGCTGACGGCATTGGCTCAGTTGTGCGCCTTCCAGACAGGTACATCTCGATGCTTCATCTCTCTCTTTGACGAAAAGTACCAATATGTCGTTGCCGAAGCGACTCCGCGTCTCCCTCTTGTGCCCGGCATCTTGCACGAAGACTTATGGTTCTGCGGTCAAGCCTTTCCTAGACATGTTTGGATTTGCGAACATACCCTCTTAGAAGCCGAAGAACCCCGCGATGCCCACCATGATCACTGCACAGCACCTACGGTTGTAGTGATCCCTGACCTTGCGGCAGATGTACGATTCAAGTCGAAAGTCTGCGGCATTGGCAACTCTGAATCTCCGCGATTCTACGCCTCGGTTCCTGTTCGGACTTCGAGAGGAGTCAACATCGGTGCGATCTCTGTGGTGCACCCTGAACCAATTACAACTTGGTCCAAAGCCGAAAGTCAGACGTTGAGAAATATCTCAGCTGCCCTCATGAGCTACCTTGACGGCAACAGGACGACTGCCCACTTACGCAGCGAACGTATGAACAAGGGAATCTCTTCTTTCATGGAAGAGACCTCCTGTCTGACAGGGGACTATCCGGGGCTGCAAGCTGCCGATCTGGCAAAAATGGATATGGAGATCGACGACTCCATTGCTGCTCCCCAACACTGCAAACTGGATGGGAGCATCAATTTCCCAGAGCCCTCGCCCTCTTCAAGGAGCTCGGATACTGCTGATACTCAACCGACGCCGCTCTCAGAGCTCGATGATGCCTTTTCCTTCCCATCAATGGATACAGTACTCAATGGCCCCACATCCGTACCCGTCAACCCGATTTCGCCGATCCCAAGGATCCAGCCAGCCACATCTCCGCCTTTCGAGATCCAGATGCAAGCCGAAGCATTGCGAAAGAGTGCAATCAGTCTTGTCTTCTCAAATGCGGCCGAAAAAATCAGACACGCCACCGATGTCGATGGCTGTCTCTTTCTCGATGCTACGCCGGGGGGGTTTGGCGCTCTCAGAAGTCCGGTTGTAGAGAAAGCCGGTTCACAGCTGGGATCCCCTTCCAACAGTAGCGATGAAGGTACGGACTCTGCGACGGGCGATCACCCGTGGCCACTAGCACGAGTTCTTGGGTTCTCGACATCTGAGGGTGATGGCATTGATAGCCCCGAGCATATAAGTCGTCATGAAGGTGTCGCGGAGAAGCTCCTTGCAGCCCTGATGAGAAGGTACCCCAAGGGAAAAGTGTTTACCTTTGATGGGAATGAAAACCTCCTTCCTACCGACTCGTCAGAAGAAGGCCGACTCAGGTCGCTCTCAACAACTCAAGATCATTGGTCACACGGCCGCGCTGGCCATGCACGCCAAGGCCCTCGGAACAAACCTTGGGGCAGACTGAACGAAGGCCAAGACCTTCTGCGGATTTTCCCAGAAGCCCGCAGTGTTGCCTTTGTTCCGGTATGGGACCCAAGGAAGAACAGATGGTATGCTGGCGGTTTTATCTACAGTCGACAGACCAAGCGTATCTTCACCGTTGAAGGAGAACTCAACTACTTGAGAATTTTTGGCATACTTGCAATGTCAGAGACCCTACGTTATGAGTTGGTACTTGACGAGAAAGCAAAATTCGATGCGCTCAGCTCCATGTCTCATGAGTTGCGGTCTCCGCTTCACGGCATTATTCTTGGGATTGAGCTTCTGAATGACACGAATTTGAGTGTTGCTCAGAGCGACATAGCTCACACTCTCGAAGCTTGCGGCAGAACTCTTACCGACACCCTGGATCATCTGCTCGACTATTCCAAGGTTAACAACTTCCAAACGAACCGTCGTCCGCTCGCCCGGGGCCTGCGGCTCAGCAAATCTCAGTCAGTCGACGCAGGCATGATGTCCTTGAACTCTCATGTGCAAATTGACGTTCTTGCTGAAGAAGTTATGGATAGCATCTTTGCCGGTTTCAATTTCCAGCACATGTCTATTGCGCAGCTCAAAAAGAAATTGAAAGCCAGAGATCCTGATGTGACCGCCAACCGGTACCTCGATAGCCTTAGGGCCCAAGAAGAACTCAGTCTCGGACACAGTAACCATGCAGCCCCAGCCGCCTTTAGCAACGTTATGGTCATCTTCGATCTTGACCCTAGCTGCTCATGGGTTTTCGATACCCAGTCCGGTGCCATTCGTCGAATCATAATGAATCTCTTCGGAAACGCATTAAAGTATACTAAAAGTGGAGTCATCAAAGTACTTCTCGAGCAAAAGAGCCCCAAAATTGGAGGTGCCAACCGCGAGCGACAACTCGCCATCACTGTCACCGACACGGGATGTGGAATAAGCGAGGATTTCCTACGGTACCAGCTGTTCAAGCCATTCTCTCAGGAAGACCCACTAGCACCCGGTACAGGTCTTGGCCTAAGTCTGGTCAAGCGAATGACTTCTCAGCTTCGCGGTCGTATGTCGGTCCAGAGCCGTGTTGGGCTTGGGACTTCAACCACCGTGACCCTTCCTCTCCAGCTTCCTATAGCGGGCGCAACTGGCAGACCGACAAATGATGCCGACGATTTATTTTCCGAGCAGCGCATGGAACTGTCAGGTCTTCGCATCCGCTTGCTTGGATTTCAAGGCAGCATGTTGTTGGTGAATGGCGATAGCCACAACAATCGCACATCCATCAAGAGCATTTGCCAAAACTGGCTTGGACTGCAAGTAATCTCAGACCAGCAGTCAGATCAAATAATGCCAGACTTAGTATTGATCTCTGAGGACGCGCTGCATCAAAGGGGCGAAGACAAGATACTTGCGAGGCTCCCGTGCGTCGTGGTATGTGCCAACGCTCTCGTCGCTCATGAGCGTTCATTCGAGAGGAAGGACCATGAAGGAATTGTTGAATTCATATCCCAGCCGTAAGTAAAAAGACCTCCGACTCGACTTGTTCAAAGCGCTAAGAAGTTCGAGTGTCGGTCCGCGGAAGCTTGCCAAGGTTCTGCTGTTGGTATTCGACAGGTGGGAAGCTGTACAGGCAGGTTCGGCGAGTTCGGGGCAAGACTCGGCGCCTACGCCGGTTCAAGAGACGACCAAATCTAGTTTCGTCGACCACGTGTTGGAGAGGCCTCCTAGGTCAGCAGAGGAACCGAAAATGGAAATCCCGGCTGTCATGTCGAACGAAACACGACATGGGACCTCACTCGCCACCATGACAACCGAGTTCTTACTGGTGGAGGACAATCCGATCAACCTGAGAATACTCTCCACCTACATTACTAAACTCGGGAAGAAGTTCCGCACGGCTGTCAATGGGTTGGAGGCTGTGCAAGCGTACAAACGAAGACCCGATGAATGCAGATGCATCCTGACTGACGTATCAATGCCGGTTATGGATGGATTTGAGGCCACAAGGCAGATCCGAGCGCACGAACGGTCGTTGAAACTGAGGCCAGCGACGATCATTGCATTGACGGGACTGGGGTCAGATGAGTCACAGAATGAGGCATTTGGGAGTGGGATGGATCTGTTCTTAACCAAGCCGGTGAGGCTCGAAGAGTTAAGCTCTATCCTGATGTCTCGTGGCTTGCGTTAATGGTTCGGACGAAACGTGGAAACGCCACAGCGCTCATTCCTGTTTGCCAATAATGTCTGAAAACGAATCGCGTGTTGGCTTCACAACTAGAAAGCGTAACGACGATACCGTCGTTGCCTGGCTCTTAACTAAACAGTCTAAACTCGCAAATCTAGCACTTAGCACATGCCGCAATTTGATGCGTCTTAGATACATGATCTGATCCTAATATCAAACTCTTTGCATATTGACAGAGCTTGTTGATCTGAGTCACAATGATCCATACAGCTCTCTTATCGAAATTGTTCGGAGGGCTGAGATAAAGTTTATGGTACCCTCGCCTGTGACACCAATTTCTGGATTTGTCCGCAACTATTCACTACCTGACAAATTCTTGCATGTCAAGTAAAATTGCCTTGCGATGCTTTTGTGTTAAATGCAGGTACTCTCAAGCTACTTCCAGGACCCTGTCCGGATATGAGGCCGGAAACCGGAGGTTGACTGAGACTAGCCGTGCAGATCACAGCTTCCGGTTGCGTCTCTGATTGACGCATCTACGACATAATCACGTCATATTCGACAAAGTATATGGTTCTGGCAAAGTTTTATGCCGATCGGAGGGGGTTTAGAGCAGATCAAACGAATACTCTTATGGATTTGTTTGCTTGGAGTTAGAGCATCCCTTCGTTGGAGCATCGAGGCATATATGTCGATGTACGGCAATGCAATCGCTGATAAGTCTAGTCTCCAAGCCAATCTTTTCCCCCTGTCCCATTCATCTATATAGAGTAATTCTCTCATGACCACCGCGTAAAACCTAATGAACTGTGATTATAATTGTTGAGAACGCTCCCTTTTTACCCCCATCACCATCAACATGGCAACGCCCCGCGCCAATGAAGAAGTTTTAAAAGTTATTCTTACAAAGCTGCATCGTTTAGAGACCTCATTCAACCAAATAAACAACCGACTTAGCACTATTGAGTCGTCGGTCGTATCTGACACTGGTAGCAGCCCGGTCGCCGACCCTTTCAGCAGCTTGCATTTGGCTTCTTGCTGCTGCGCTTCCTGCATCAGCACACAGCCACTTCAACACAATCGGCATGAAGAGAACTATGAGCAACATGCTGCAGTTGCAGCGTATAAATGTTCCGTTGATAAGCTACGCAACAAATTCGACTTGGAAAGCATATCCGAGTTACCTTCAGTTATTCACGAAGAGGACCCCACCTACTCTCGCAATAGTGATGACCGGAGCAGAACTGACAAGGACAGTCTGGCTTCAGTTCGCCGCCCTTCACATCCTGAGCCACCGCACAATATCTACCACCACGACACGAATACAATTTTCCGTTCTTTAAAACCACCGAATTCACAATCTGAAGACACTTCTTCGCGCGCAGAGCTGATGGAAAGAACCGGGCTGAGTCGATCGAGTAGCGCCAGCTCCCTATCAAAGCCCTTGTCTTTCTCAAGCGCCACGATGCCCCACAGCCTGGCTGCAACTCTGTCGGGCAGCGCTTCTCCATTCTGGAGCGAGCAAAATATAAGAGATGACACTTTGAAAAGTGTTAGGGGGCCCATCAGACGCGCAAGATCCATGCGATCCAGGAAAACGAAGTCAACAACTGCCCAGAGAAACTCGGCCCTAGGAGGCTCGACAAGCGACACTTTAGGAGTAGATCCAACGCTCATACGAAGATTGGAAGAAAAAGAGTTCTTACGTCTCTATAAAATGGCACAGGACAGTGCAAGGGCCTGTATCACATTCGGCCAGAGGATGATGCATGTTGTCAACAGAGGAGGCACAGTTGATAATAAGTTGCGTAAGCGGCCTCGCCTCGGAGCTTGAAAAATCAAGGCTGTTGAGATTGATACAACAACTGGATTTGTAACATTATATAACAATAAAATTACCCCTGAATCCAGAATTTCTGCAAGAGAATTGTGGAACGTGTTTGTTCGGATGGCACTGGTGCTGTTTAGTTGCGCTAAATGTAAAGCCTTGTGCACGCAATATTCAATGTGGAACGGGCTGTGAAATTCTATCTAATCCAAGGGGCCATATCGAAGAGGGGGGGTGAAGTCAGAGTGTACCCTATTCTTCACTTCGGCTGGAATCTTTGGCATGGATTCAATACCCTCTAGAAGCACAACTTGCTGTCCGGCCTAGTGTAGGGTCAGTTACGTTTCATCAGGAGTGGCTTTAAGCTCCGCATGATCGGACTTACCGCAAAGTGGTGAATCATATGACAGTGAAGCATGCTAGCTGCGGGAAATGAAATCTCATATCGAATGACGGTCCAGTCTCCGGTGCTGTTTCCCAGTCTGCAGCCGTCACGGTTTGGCGGGTTGACCAAGTTGAAATGGCTCGCCATGCCTCCCTCTAGAATCGCGTCATTCACTGTCGGCCAAGGGAAGCCACCCGACCCAGTACCAATTATGAAGGCCTTGCTGTTGTGTTTGTGAAAGGGGTGTTGCGAGGTAACGTTGGCGCCATTTTCGAAGACTATGTCTACGACGGTACCGTTTTGGAGTGAGCCGCCCTGGGTATCGTATCCGTAGGTTGTTTCGCCACGAGACTCCTCGTTCCATAGCAATGGAGGCAGCTGTTGACGAAACGCCTGGTGAGGGCCAATGTTCAAAGCCCAACTTCCCGGTTCGGTCATGTTGATGAAGAACTTGATGGTGTTATCCGCCTTGGAGGGAGGCGGCCGAGCGGGGTAAGGGGCGAGCTTCGTTTCATCCATGGCTATGGATGACGAAGAAATCAGAGTTCCGTTGAGGTAAACCCAAGGTTTGGTATTGGGAACGTCATTTTTGGGACCGCTATCTTGCCCTGGGTAACGAAGAATGCCAAAGCCCTGAATGACTTGCTCTTTGCGCAGAGATGTGACTCTGATAGCGTAGTCCCCGGGCTTTTGGTTCAGGTGCACCAGGATACTGTCCATGAGTAGTAAGCTATTGCCCTCATCATTGTGAAAATCAATCAAGGTGGCAACTGCTTACCTGATGCGCTCCCCAAGGTTGCAGTTGGCAGCATGAACCTTTTGCGGGTGTACAAACTCTCCATCAGCGGCCACAACATAGAATTCGTGCTCATCGACGCTTATCTGCAGTTCATGATGAGCTCCGGAGTGAATAAAGTTGATCCAGATCCATTCCTCTCCGCTCTCAGCCTCAATGACTTCAAGGTCAGCAAACGTCTCTTTACAAGGAAGTTCGTTTGCAAAGTCTTCCTGGCCCTGCTGTACCAGGCATCCAAGAGAATTCCTCCCGGGACCACCAGCGAACTCGATTTGCGTATCCGAATGGCAAAACGTTCTTCCTTTCCCATTCAATACAATCGAGTTGCTGCACCATGGAACAATGCCGGTGTCACGATACATGATCAACAAGATATCCATAGGCTCGGCATTCCAGTCGCTGATGACGACATGCTTCGCGTTCTTTTCGGCACGCTTCATGCCCGCAATATCCGCCGCCGAGGATGAAATAAGTTCGTATGGTCTAGGTCTCCAAGCGGCAGGAGCTATCCATATTGGACCACGCATTCCATCTGCAAACGCAGGACCGAAATGGCCGTGGTAGAAGTAGCTCCCGTACTGTTCCTGAACCCGGAACCGATAGGTGTAGGAATCGCGAGGTTGGATCGAGTATTGTGTGACACCGGGGACGCCGTCGTTCCAGGGTTTATCGATTTGGTATATGCCATGCCTGATTGATCAACCGTCAAAGATGGTCTCAGGGGAGAGGACTGTTAAGGAAATTGACACAACGCACCAGTGCATGGTTGTTTCGAAAGACAGTTGATTCTCCAAGAACACCTCGATCTCATCACCCTCATCCGCCTCAATAAGTGGGCCGGGGGTTTTGCCATTGATGGCAAAAACAGGTCGCCCATGGCCATCACCGTTGTCCCATTTGTTGGTTATCGTGAAGTTGTACCGCCTCGTTTGTGCGGCAAAGCCCGCAGAAGCGAATAGACAGAGAATGGCACATAATTTGAAGGACGCCATGATGGTGACACGTCTTGCTCTACAGTAGCAAAAACCAAAACATAAAGATCTTTGAACAAACCGCCAGATATTGGTTTTCAAAGCGGGTCTACTCGCCGGCCTGTCTTGCTACTATTGATATCATGTTGATCCACTGTATCAGAAAATGCCAGTCGGCGAGTTTAGCGCACCACAAACAGGGAAATAAGAACTCTACTTCGGACTCGTAGAGTGCACGGTGCCCTCTGATTAATTCGGCCGGTGGGGGGGGTGCTCATCATCAGGCTGTATCATTGGTGTTCAACTCCTCATGTAACCAGTTCTTCTATGGATTTCAAAGCGACCTCACGCGGTTGTTAGCTATCTCCTACCATCAAGAGCAGTCCATGAATCAGTCAGGCAGTGGGTCATCGTCGCTAACGAAATAAACTGGTCCCGGGACATGGGTATGGCATGACGAGGATCCATTTTGAGTCTGACTAGAACCGCGGAAGATCCCAGGCTGGATTAATATCGTTTTGCTTCCGTGGTCACCGCCGGCAACTTTCCCCAGTCTGGCCGTCATTGAAATGTATAAGTCAAACTCCCTCTGGTTTTCTCTGTCCGTTTGTGACCAAGACTTTCTTCGAGTACCGCAGAAATGGAGTCCAAACAGCGACCACTACAGGCGTGTAAACTGGCTGTCCCCCAGAGGAAGCCACGAATCCACATCCCCTGGGTGCTCTGGTCTTTTTTCTTGTCTGCTCTGTCTCTTTGTGCCCTTTATGTGGTTTGGTACCGAGGATACTGGCACTCACCGCTGCTCGGTACTTGGGGCTTCCAACCCCCCTCCAAACAGAGCAGGCTCACAAGAGAGTACACGCTCCAGACAGGAGTGAGATGGATGAATCCAGGTAATAACCAGAATTCCTCAACGATATACTTGATGTCATAAGGCTAACTGCCTTCGAAGATGGTGGTCGCTGGAGAGTCATGTTTGTCTGCAACGGCCAGTCGCCATGCCCCACACTGTATGCGAAAGAGGGAGACATCGTCAAGTTGACTGTCGAGAGCGACGTCTACAGCCAGTCCTCTATTCACTGGTTAGATCACCTTGAACAGAAGCGTTCTCACATGAAGCTTACGCTAACTCCTCTCCAGGTCTGGTATCGGTCACAAAGGGTGAGATCAAATAAGAAACAGACCCTATGTTATTCCATGACTGACAATGCACCAAGAGCAAGCTGGAACGATGGTACTGCGGGCATCTCACAGGTGATTGTATCCGAGTCTTTCACAACCTTCCAGCATAACTGACATGCCCGATTCAGTTCCCTATTCTTCCTCGGGGCAATTTCACCAGCGTTATCGACACAACCGGCTCTTGGGGGCTGAACTGGTACGCCGAGCACACGACGGCAGCTTCAGCTGATGTATGTCCCATATGACTCCCATGGTGTAATCATCAAATAGCGTTGACTGATGCCGAATTCACAGGGTTTATACGGGATGGTGTATGTGGCGCCCAGCCCATCCCGACCACGTCCTTACCGCCTGATAACCCAGGACGATATTGAACTGAGAAAGATCATGGAGGCCGAGGATCAAGTGCGGCACCTTGCGATCAAGAACCATCAGCACCGCGATACGGGATGGAAGATGTTACGCATGCGAGCCGAGGGTTCCGAGTTCTATTGCTACGACTCGATACTTGTCAACGGTGAGAGTTGTGACGATCGGAGTGCACACCCAGGTCGCTAATACATACCCCGGAACTTAGGGAAAGGGAGGGTCCACTGCCGACAGCCGGGGTTCGAAAAGCTGAACGGAAGTGACGTCGACGAGACTGGCTGCATCCAGCCCCCGGGCTTGCCCGGCGAGTCTTGCACACCCAGCAGCGCAGACTACGAGGTAAACGCTTGCCGCGGGAGATATGGATCCTTCTAGACTGACTCCAGAATAAGGTTATTGAAACAGAAGGTCGGCAATACATCATGATGAACCTTGTCAACGTTGGATTCGAGCACTCCATCTCGATGTCTATTGATAGTCACAAGATGATTGTGGTCGCAAACAACGGTGGGTTTGTAGAGCCTATCGAAACAGATGTAAGCTCCCGTGCTGTTGAACCCAAATGTAATCTGCTTGACACATGAAAGGTTGTATACGTGCCCAGCGCGGGCCGACTTACGGTCTTGATCAAACTCAATGCTGAACCGAGCGACTACGCTATACGCATCTCGTCCACGAGTCAGATGCAGAACCTGCAGTCTTACTCGATCCTAAGGTATCCTGTAAGTGTCATTGTTGGAAAAGGGGCAAAATGACACCACGGAACTTACACATCTCGCTGGGAAAAGGCAAAGCGTCGCCCGATGTACGGCAAACCAATGCAGGTCCCCCAACCGGTATCGCCCAGCAGCATCTGCGTCCTCCCTGACGGTTCCGCCCGGGACGGATGCAACACTGTCGAGGGTCAGTCTCTGCCCCCCTACCCTGCAGTCCCACCACCGACGGCTAGGAAGTCGCGGCCCGGGGCGGCGGACTACACCTTTCGCCTGGCGGCCGGAACCAAGGCATCGCTCACAGAACCCCACTCGCCCGAATACTTTCTCAACGAGAAGCCATGGCAGCTTTTCCGTTCTTCTTTGACTCCACTTCTCTTCCAGGGAGTCAACGGGTCAAGATCGGAGGACTCGGTGGGTAAGCCCGTCATCGAGAACATCCCACTGGGGTCAGTCGTCGACCTGATTATCGAGAATCAACTGAACGACACGGTGCCTCTCTATAAGCACGGCGAGCCCGCTTGGTTGCTCGGCACCCACGCCGCCGAGAGGTTCTCTCACGATAGCGTTGAGGATGCCATCGCCGCGGACACAGATGTCTCCAGGTCGCTCAATTTGCACGACCCCGCGCTGGTGACGGTTCATGATCTGCCGCCCTTGGGGTGGAGCATGCTCCGCTTCAAGGTAAATGTAAAGGCGGCCACAATGATTCACGCCGTGAAGCTCAGATACTTTGCAGTAAGTTTGACCCCGTACCTCGAGAACCCCCTATGAGGAATTTTCCAAGAGATTCTCATCCGGAATCTAGCTGGGCATGTCGGCGCCCATCATGGAAGGCACCATGCCCGATGACCCGGTCACGTTGCCCGAATCAGCTGTCAAACGACCCCACGTCAACTTCGAGCCCAAGAACGACGGTGTTTTTGGATAAAAGCTTCCCGCGAAAGCAATATTAGTACCTCTATAGAATCAGGTTCAATAACAGAGAATCGTTTGAATTCTGCAGTTATTATTGTTCTAGTGTTTGTACATAACGCCAGGCCGTTCCCGTAAGGATAGAGGGTCACTAACATCATTGCGCACAATGCTTCAGCTTTCCGCCGTCCATCCCATCACTCCTTCAACCCTGTGTAGGTCCTTGACACGACTCAATATATGTTGTTAAGGCCTGGGGGCGAGAAGGTTATAGATAGCGCAAATAGAGCCACGCACTAGACGCCGTTGTCCAGCCCAGGTCGTAGATTAGGGTTTAGCTCACCGGGTGTATGCGAGAGTAAACGCGTGTATCCAATCCCTGCCCCTCGCGGCCCGTCATTGCCGCCAAGAGCGGACAGAGGGGTTATCCTGCTATGCGTCAAGGTAATCGAACGGGCATCCTTGAGACGTTTTGGCTTCGGCTGCCCAGTCGTTGTTACTGGCCAAAGTGACCCTGTAGATCATAGGAAAGGTCGCGATCTGGCCTACAAGCTCAAAAATTCAAGGTAGAGGTCCTAGATCCGGAAGACCTCGTAGCCTTTTGAGGAAGAAGTCGGCCAACTCTCGCCCAACTGAACCGAGTCGTGCCGATGCTGCATTCTGACGCCGACCCTGGAACCACTCTTGGTGAGCCGTGTTTCCGGGACAGCCTTTGCGCCAACTTCGTCCAACTCCGGCACCGGAAACTCTCGTCGGTGTCACTGTTTCTACCAAATACTATCAAACAGCAGAGTGTGACAATATAGGATGTCGCGGTCTTTCAGCCAGCAGACATGTGCATTTCCCGCCTCCCTGCCTGCTCTCCTGTAGCGATGCGGCGCAGACGGGCGGGGGGGACTGCCTTGACGACTGACTAGTTTGAGAGTTTTCTTTTTCGGACTGCAGGGATGAACGGCCGCATCCGACGCGATAAGACTGGATGGTTTATAGTTTGTGAGGAGCGGGAGACCTTTATGCAGCGACGAACGCTAGAGCAATCCTCGACATCAGACGGCGTCATACAAGGGACCGAACTTTGCGGACATATCCCCAAAGTTAAAGCCCATTGTTACTTTATTTCAGCTCTGAGAAGACTAACTGTCTGTCTCTCTACACGGTCATAAGCACGTCAACCCAAGAGAACGGTTCCACCACCCGAAAACCGAGAACATCTACGAAGCAGGAGGTCACGAATCCAACGAACGGGAAACAGAGAGTCCCAGGCGGCGTGAAAGACGAGATTGGGAAAGAGGGTAAAAATTCTTGGTCGCAATTGGTAGTAGGTAGAAAAGTCCCCTGGAGTGGCCACCCAGAACGCCATGCCATGCGTGTCCAGCTATGTATGTAGCCTGTACATTAAATCAAACATCCCATCAAAGAGAGAATCACTCTCGCGTCACGTCTCGTTCCCCCGACCACAGCTAGTCGCCGAGGCTCATCCATCCCCAGGTGCCCAGACCACCGGCCAGCACGATGGCCGTCAGGATGCCCGCACCGGCGCGGTCCGCCGTCGTAATGGGATCTAGCTCGATGTTGTCCCTGCTCTTGCTTCCCGCTTCGGGATCGCCCTTGGAGATACCACCCGTCGTATTCGTCGCGGGCGGCTCGACGCTGTCAATCAGCAGGCTCGACACGGCAGCCAGCACGTTCATCTGCTCGCCGGCGCCCGAGGTCTTGTCGGTGGCGGGGTCCACAAACACCCCTTCGTTCCAGTAGAATCCGCAAACGCGGCCCGTCGCGCCGCCAGTGCACTGCTTGACGGCGGCCTGGGTCGAATCCCTGAGCACGGGCATGATCCTGTCCTTCATGAAGGGGGCGATCTGGGTGACGACGGAGAGCCAGCGGTGGACGTAGCCCTTGAAGGACAACATGTCGGCGGTGCACTGGCCCTTGCGGCCCTCGCAGGCGATCTCGTATCCGGTGTTGTTTGGGAAGAAGTTGAGGAAGAGGGACTCGGTGAGCTTCTCGATGCGGCCCTTCCAGACGTCGGACCCGTTGGTCTGTATCGGGAATTAGTCACGAGTTTCCGGCCGGCGGACGCACCGAGACACTTACGTAGTTGTACATGAAGGCGGCGCCCTGGGCCAGGATGGCAGCGTTGTACGAGAACTGCTGCTTGTTGACGTCGGTGCAGTTGTGCTCGACATGGCCGCCGTCGTAGACGTTCCAGTTCTCGTGGTCGATGTAGTTGACGCCCCAGAGCCAGTCCCAGGTCTTCTCGGCGTGCTTTGCATACGTGTCGTTGTTGGTGTACCTGGCGAGGCGGGCGCCGATGTTGAAGAAACACCCATTGGCAATGGCTGCGACCTGTTAGCATTCTGCATTCCGCCTTCCTCGCCGGCTGATCAGATGATGGGGCCCGCGTACTGTTTTTGTAGTTGTAACCGGCGTTGGAGAAGGGAACCTGCCATCTCAGGCCTCCGTTGCAGGTTTGGTCGTGGCGGTCAGGGCTCGCCTGTGTGGTCCAGACGGCCTGGGCGAGGGCGAGCCACTGGGGCTTGTTCTCCGGGGGGTTGGGGAACTTGTTTTCGGCGGCGAGCATGGCGGACATTCCCCAGAAGCCTTGGTCATCGTTTCCGAGGGACGCGGTGTGGTTGGGGGGCATGTAGTCGGCGTTGGGGCCGGTCTGGTGCAGCATGCCCTCCATGACGAGGTCGTTGTAGGTGGAGTCGCCCGTCAGCTTCCAGTAGTCGATATAAGTGCCCATCATGGCGCCTCCCTGCCACCAGTAGTAGTCGCCCTTGTGCTCGGTAGGGGGGCCGGGCAGGATACCGGGGATCTCGCCCGACTGGTTTCCTTTGTACTGCTTTATCAGATCGTATGCAAGGGTCTTTGCTGAGGCCTTGATGTTGGCTATACCGGGTGAAAGAGACGGTGTTAGTAGGGGGGGATGTTATATCTTGGGCGGTAATGGTGGCGGCACAACTCCCTTGATTGCACACGGCATTTCCATAGCTCGGAAAGTGGTTACTTACCAGGCGTGTCAATTGTATAATACTGGGCGCTGACGGCCGGGAGTGTTCCTACCAGCAGCAGGGCCACCGAGGCGGCCGAGGCAAGTGTTGTGACCATGGCGGTGGGTGCCGGTCGAGAAGAATGAGTCGAGTGCGTGAAGAGTCGAGCTAATTGGTGGTGCAATGAGAATTTATTCCAACAATGACATGAGAATCGGTGATGGGATCTGGTTGCCAGTCGGGATGGGGTAAAATCGAGATGAGGTAAAGTCGGGTCAAACGAGTGCGTGCGTGGTGAACGAGGGTGGGGCAAGGAGACCAAAAAGTCGATAGGAAAACAGAAAGTTGTAGATTTCGTTTATGGAAAGCGAATGTTCATGACCGGCGCCGCCAAATATGGTGAATGGTGTCGTATTGCCGCAAAGGTAGCGATCGAGTTCGTATTCAGTCGTCAACGGCGTTGTTATCGATGGGGCGGGTTTTCCGGTGCTGAGAAGATGAGAAGTGAAGGTGAGTGTAAAATAAAATAAAAAAACGGCCGGGTCTCGGTTGGTGTGAGAATGAGAGAGTTGGCTTGTCAGTGTGAATGAGTCGGGGGAGCAGCAGGTGAGATGTAAATCCAAGGCTCGCTCGCTCTTCAGCTGCAGGAAAGGGGGGAAAGAAACAGGAACGAGACTTCCAGACCATTTTCTCGGTACGGCCAGACGTAAAAGACAATGAAAAGGGCACAGGATGACGCGGTGGGATATGTCTTGGTGGCCGCCAAAAGTCTTGGTATTCTTGGTACGGTCTTGGCCTTCTGGGCACCGGGGCTGTGCAGCAAATGAAAAGGCGCCCTCCGGCCTTGGGCACGCCCTTCCATCCATTATGGGCTCGAGATTGAGCCAGCCAGGGCAATGGACGAGAGGAGGGCAGCGGTTACGGGACAGATATTCTGCAAGGGCTAATCGGGCAACCGTGGAGGTGTTTTTTGAATAGCATCCATCCAGCGATCGATTCTGATGGAGAAGGGGTTCACCAGGTCGGGACGACATGACAGGCTCTGCCCTGTTTGTCTTCCCGTAGAGTGGCGATGGTGCATCATGGGTTCAACCACATAAACTCATCTCTCAATGTAGCCTCATGGATCACCTTGTCACGAAGAAGGAACGTCGAACCCCCGAAAGAAACCACACAGGCAAGGGACAGCTCGGCAGCGAAGGCATCAGTGCAGAAGGGGGACGGAGAGAGAGAGAGGATGGATTCAGGGGTCGTCCAGAGCTAAGACTCGGCAGCGTCTTGGCAATGGCGATGGCGTCTCAGACGGGAGAGGGAGAGCGAGCGACCTGGTTGGTGAGATGAGGGTAGCGAGCGTACGAAGTAGTGCAAGCAAGAGGCGGCGCTCTGCCGAGTTTTGAGAAGAATCCGAGGGTAGACGCCGATGAGTTGGGTTTGACACTGGGTAAACAGGGCGGTGTCGATCGTTTGGTCCGCCCGTTGCATCCATGGTGAAGGACATGCGCTTTGTAGGAACCGTTGACGAGGCAAGCAAGGTTGTTGCTGGTCAGTCTGGCAAGGCGCAAGAAAGGGCCAACAATGGAAAGGGAAGGGAAACGCAACAACAAAGGTGGCAAAGAGGAGGGACTGAGTGCCGGGAATGCCAAGCAAACAAAACAAGACGACTAGCAATTGATAGTCGGGGAAAGGGTTTTCTGACAGAGTGAAAGAGAAAGAGAGAGATAAAGTGAGGGTGAGAGTCCCGCCCCCCCTGTTTGTCTTCATGCATTGAATCAAAAGAGGAAAAGCCAATTCAGCCCCACCACTCACTCACTCACTCTTGAGATGATGGGTTGACAGGCGCGTGTGTAGGATACGAAATATCGGACGGTCGGTCGCGTCGTGGAAGAAAACCAACCATGATGCATCTTGTCAAGGCGAGGCTCGAATGCATGGATGGGATGGGATGGGATGGGATGGTACCCAGTAAGCAACGCAGGGCCAAGTTCCGATCGGTTCGGCCAAGGCAGATGACACACATACATACAAACACAGAGCACGGCACGGCAGAGGGAGCAGACAGTAGCCACCTAATCGCGTGTGTTTTGGTCCAGCTCTTACCTAGTCAAACCCGGGATCGCCAGTCCTAAACACCGAAAGGCCTTGGTGTACGGATACACCTACCTACCTGCCTACCTACCTACCTTGGGTATTTGCAGATATCTACCTTTGGTTGGGAGTGAGTAGGTAGGTACCTACTTCGTATGGTTGAGGATGAGATGAGCTGCGCACCTCAGTTGCCCGTCAAGGTGCTGGGCTGGGAGGAAGGAGCGACTGACTAACAGCTCCTGCAGGACACCTGCCTACCTGCCTACCTGCCTACCTGCCTACCTGCCTACCTGCCTACCTGCCTGTTCCCGGTGGGTTTAAATAGGTACGTACTTTCGACCTGGAGAAGTCTGGGAAGAAGGAAGGAGCGCGCTGGAGATGCGATGCGATGCGGGCCTTCCTTTGGTCTCGACCGTAATTAACCTTAGTACCCATCCACACTGTGCCCGGCCCTCTGCGTCCCCACCATGCCTCCAAGCGCAGCCAGTCGCTGTCGGCTGCCAAGACCGCCGGGAATTTGGATGCGACTCACAATTTCCTGCCATATACGACAGGAGAGACTGACTTTACAGTGTGGGTAACACCGTTCCGTATACAGTACCTACGTACCTACGTACCTATGATGGCCAATCACGCACCCAGTGGTTGAATGGCAGCTTGAGCCGCCAAGACCCGCCAAATTAGCAATAACTGTGGAGGGTGGAAAGAGAGGGGAAGCGCCTTCCTTCGGGCCTCTCCTCTCTCTCTGTCTTTCTGTCCTGGAAACTGCACAGGACGGTGCGAGGTACGTACCGTACCCCAGCCATTCTGGACATCATGTACGGAGTATCCCTTCCTACACCTACCTAGGTCGTTATTCCTGGGCACAGTTACCGTTACCCAAGTACCTAGGGAATTCCATTTCTTCTCGACATGGTGACTTTTTATTTAGGCTGCATTCACGAGACCTACTTTCCTGTGTAGGTGTGGCAACCCGCTTGCTTCTCGTGCTTCCACCTGCCGTCAAGTGACGTACAGCTCTGCCACCCTTCGGAACGGATGGCTGCCGCCCCATGTTGCAGGCCGAGACGAGACGAGACGAGACACCCAGGTGGTGCCACCTGTTACCGGCTTCCTCACCTTGAACCCATCCACGACATGTATCAATCATTATCTTGCACCATGCAGTCATCACGTAAATAGAGCCACTCGGCCGGCGAGAGACCTTTCCCAGCTCCAGCCACGACTAACATCTCACTACTCGGTGCTCAGTTCTTTCTTTGCCTTGCATACAAACGCCCCGTCCCCAGCCGGCACGCAACCCGCCCTGTACCCTGGTGCCATGTTGCCGGCCATATCTATCCATCATTCATCAGCGCAAAGCAGCCGCACCGAGTCTTACGTGAGATACCCTCAGTATGAGTCTTGTTTTGATAACATTCATTGGCTCTTGTTCAAACGTGTTGAAACATGTAATGTAGCTAGCTGTAGCTGAAATACAGACCCTCACCAAAGCTAGCGAGCGGCCCAACATACCTACATCCGACACCGCCGACCATGCTGCCCGCCCCAGCTGATGCCGCGCAAGTGATAAGACAACGCTCTCCGTGTGACAACTCGATTCTCCATTTGCCCGTGTTTGTCCTGCCTCTTGACACTTCACCCCCAGTGAGAATGGTTCCCGCAGGCCTTGCTCCCATTCTTACGGGCCTCGTGGCCTATCAGCTCCTGAACCAGTGTCTGCACAAAGCAGCCAAGCGTTTCAACCCGCACTTTTACGCGCAGCTGGAGCTCGACAGGCGTCGCAGACTGGACCCTTACTTTGTGTTCCCGCTCGGGATCCTCCTGACTCTCTTCGCAACGCCAATCTGCCTCGCCGCCTACGCCGAAACCCCTCCGGCGACGGACACCTTCGGCACCCGACGGCCCTACGCCACCAGCGGCAGGGTCTGCCTCGGCTCCCGGGCCGTCCTGTGGCTCTCCGAGATGCCGCTCCTCGGCTACTCGTCAGAGTACGTCGCCCACCACCTCCTCTCCCTGGGTTCCCTGGCGCTCGTCCTGCTCGGCAGGAGCCCGCGGCGGCCCGTCTACCTCATCTACGCCGGCCTCGTGACGGAGCTCTTCTCCGACGCCGTCGCGCTGATGCGTTTTCACGGTCGCGACGCGGCCAACTCTCCAACTTTCCGCAGAGTCATGTTCGCAAACGTCCTTTCGATGATCTCTCTGCGAATCTTACCGGCCGTCGCCTACGCCGCGACCATGCCGGAGACGAGGGCACACTATGCCGGCGGGATAACCTTCTATTGCCTCTATCTCGCTCGCCTAACCTTTCTCCAGCTGAGGACCCTGGGATATCATGACATGAGAGTCGGCGCTGCCGGCACGGCGGGCACGGCGGCGCGGCCAGACAACGGCTTTGGAAAGTCTAGGCCGGCATCCCGCTCATTCTCTCTGGCCGCAAGCTTGGTTCGCCGTCCCATGAACCTGGTCGTCTGTGTCGCATTCGTCATCGCGGTCTCATCATTAAAGGAGGTCGAGTGCTTCAAGTCTTTGACGGGGACATCCGACATCACTCCAGACCGGAACAGTACCTGAAGCGACGCGGACAGCCTTTTGACACTCCTGCGGAGAATATACTCAGACAACAATCACATACCAGGGAGTACTCTATTTGTACTTGGCATCGAAAAAAAGTTGGCATATCTTGAGAAAACATATGCGATTGCCTCACCTAGCGGCCGACGGTATGAAGAGATGAAAAAAGAATACGCAGACTCGAAAATCACACCGGATCTAAGCCCAGGTTTTCTTTTTTTTTGCCGCTCAAGCCACGGTAGCACCGGTCAGGGTGAAGGAGTAGTTCAAGCCCTTGTTGGCCTCGCTGTCGGCGAGCTGGAAGCCGTCGTAGAGGATCAGGGCCCTGGGGGTGTTGGCGACCACCAAGCTGGCTTCCTCCCCGGCGGCGACCTCCGCGGAGCCGGCGCCGTCGGCGAGGGCGACGTAGCGGACCCCGCCGGGCCCCTTGATCGCCAGCGTCGCCGTGTACTCGCCGCCCGAGGTGACCTCGACGTCGACCCGGCCGCCCGGGGTCGTCAGGGGCACGATGTTGGCGCCCATGTAGCGCGGGGCGCGGCCGGGCTTGACGGTGTACCCGCCGCCGGACCCGTCGACGTTGGCAAAGTTGATCGTGTCCCTGGCCCGGTCGAAGACCTCCTGCGCCTGCCGGTGGGCGATGTCGACGTAGGCCATGCGGGCCCAGTAGCGGCCGACGACCTCGGCGGCGGTGGCGTTGCCCCCGAGGACGCGGTCGAGGGTGTGGAGGGGCGTCTCGTTGCTGTCCTGCTCGTACTGGACCATCATCTGGCGCAGCGTGCCCTGGCCGAGGCCCGCGATGCCGTCCGGGTTGTTGGTGAGGTAGGTGAGGAAGGGCCACGCCTGGTAGTAGTTCCCCGAGTCCGCGGTGCCGTCCACGATGACCTGGAAGGAGTCGCCGATGACCTTGTTCGCGTCGAACAGGGTGCGGCCCTCGGGGGAGTTGTGCTTCGTGCGGGCGTCGGCGCAGATGGGGGAAGTGGTGTACGTGTCGGCGACCCAGTTGGCGACCGTCTCCCACCAGGCCCCGGTGCGCTGCTGGTTCACCCAGGTCCGCTGGTGGTAGTGCAACGCGTGGCCGTACTCGTGGACGGTGATGCTCGGGTCGGCGAGGTACCTGTCGACGACCTCGACCCAGCCGGCGCCGCTCTCAGCCTCCGAGTGCATCACGCCGGCGGCGCCGCCGAGGTCGGACACGGAGTAGACGTTGGTCTTGTAGTAGGGGCCGTTGTCGGATCCCGGGTTGAAGGAGAGTCCGGATGAGCGCCAGCCAAGGGTGCCGACGAAGCACTCGTAGGCGCCTTCGAGCATGGCGAGGGAGCCGGCAGCGGCATCACCGCCGTTATAGACGCGGAAGCGCGCCGAGTCCTGAAAATCATTACCTCCGGGGCCGGCATTGGTCTGCGGCTCAAATTCGGTGGGCTCGTCGCGCGCGGCGACCTTGGAGGGGGCTCCGACGCCTGCCCGAGGAGCCGCAAATGCGCCGCTGGCAAGGGCGAGGAAGACAGTGAAGAGCCGCTTCGACCCAGTCATCCTGGCCAGTCGACTTGATGTGTGCACGCACAGCCGACGAGTGTGTTTCCTCAAGAGCCTAGGGAGAAAGAATGGACCTTTCTCGAGACGGGCAAAGTTGATGCGATGGAAGTTGATCCGTAGGTTGTTTTCCGTTCATTACCGCAAGAGCCCGAGAGGGGGCCATCTTTTGTACACAGCCGTTATCGTCGCCAAGTATGCCCTGGTCAAGAACATTTCCCACTTTCCCTAAAGGCAGTAACCGACCTGTAGATAATAAGGTAGCATGCCACGTTGGACCGGCTGCTCCGATCAAGACTCCTACACGTTAACGTTCCCGTGCTATGTCACCAATGGCCTAGAGCAGCTTGAATTCCTGAAGCAGATGATATTATGACGGCTAGAACGCAGGGGTACCCCGGGCTGCTACGACCATCATCCATGTTGGAATCCCCCCTCCATCCCGCAACTAAGAATGATGATGGTCTTGTCTCCTTCCGAATGCCGATGCCCCGTGGTGCTGAGTGGATGGTGCAGTCAGGGGGTCCTGTAGGGATCCATTCTTATCTGACACAGGTCCCTGCACCCGTTCATGATGATTGGCGGCAATAAATTCGCGATTGATTCAAGGTGATTTCGAAGCACCGGAACCGTCGTTTACTGGACTTGCCTATTGCGCGGATTTCTGGGTCAATCTTGACCGAGAGTCGGACGAGGACTGCCTGCCGCTCCCGCCATGATATGACATGTCATGCCATGACGCCGGCTTACCCTCTCCAGAAACGTGCCCCAAGAGTTGGATTGACGACGCTCAAGAGGTTCCTTTGGGTCGTCGAAGATCAATGATAAGCCGAGTTGTTGCCCAAGCACGCATGAGGAAGCTCGAAATGTTACACCGCCGGCCGATGACTGAAGATATCCGGCAGCAGCGAACATTGCTTTAGTAGAAGAAAAGAGGGGGGGTACACGATGTACCTAGCTCTTATCCTACATTGATCGACGTGACAGTGGCGGGTGAACTTGTTGAGCGCTAGCAACATGAGAATGCCACGCACCAGCTGCTGAATCATGCATGCTCTGTTTGTTCGACTGTTCTGAATATCATTGTGCAACTGTGCGAACTTAGGACGTCTCTCAGTATCAGCTGCTGGGCCAGCTTAAACCTGGGTCGATCCCCCAATCTCCCTGTGAAGGGTCTGACTGAGCTGGCCAGCTCAAGACCATCTACGTGCAACCACTCGGACGCCGTCTTAAACAATGTCAAGCATACTTGTGAGATGTAACCGTCGTTTGGCCAGGCTGGGCGAAAAGGTTTTGAAAAAAACAAACACATGACAGCATCAATATGCCTACGTCTGTTTGCTCCAGCAAGCAGTGCTACTAGTACACATTTAAACTCCTTGAAACCTACACCACAATTAGTTGCCTCTACGCTTTATTTTTAGATTTGAGTTGTTACTCCCCTTTCAACCTAAACAATGTCATTACAACGTTTTATCAGGCAGGTGGAAACCTTACAATGTTTGCATTTCACATGAGGACCAACGGTGCACCTAGAACGAGGGTTGAAACTGCCTGGGTGTGGAGGGCAGATCTCTTTTAGAAACCGAATATCATTCAACCGAAACCAAAAGAGCCAATGAAGATACTAAGGCACTGGTCCACCCTACCCCCAAGGGCTCTAGTTTCGAGTGGGATTGGCCCATGTAAGAGTCAATAACCAAACACAAAACCTTGGTCTTGGCCCAGGCGGACGGGCCAGGCCGTTGCAAAGGGAGTCATATTACACACGTAGAGGTGACTACACGGGTCTACCGACACATATCGTTGAGATGAGTTGGTTCTAAAAGCCAGTCCTGATGATGAAACTTGTCGCAATTTCACCCCTATAAGGACCTTTGGCATCCGTGTTAGGAGTCGGTTTAATTCTGCAATGCCAACGTCACCCTATGATATTGATTGTTACTGTCCACGCCTTTGGGGTCGATTATAGAACTGCACTTATGTTATAGAACGAAGAGAATAAACAAAGAATAGATGGCCGAGGTTGTCATATGAAATGCGTCGCTTCCCGAGCACGCCGTGGGCAATCGAGTACAGGTCACCGCGCGACCACATCGGGCTTGATAGTACTAATGCATAGAGGTACAATCTACTTTTACTAGGGTGTTGGCAGGCAGGCCGATGTGGTAGATGAACAGCTGGTGGCCCTGATTAATGCGGCACGCTATCAAAAGGCAACCGGGAAGGCTGGATCAAATCGTCCCTGCGCGCCCCCCGCTCGTCTCAGTTCCCCGTGACGCTGCCGTTGAGACTGACGCCCGCGTCGTCGCAGTTGTCCCCCCCGCGGACGACGACGTTCCAGTTGTCCATGTGGAAGGCCTGCCCGCTCACCGTCATCCCGTCGCCCTGGCCCGCGCCGGGCTTGTCCTGGCACTTTGTCAACACGCGCTGGGCCCCTTCGGCGATGTCCCCGAAGGACGCGAGCTCCCTGCTGCCTTGGGCCTGCACACGGGTTTCCCATCGACGCTCGTCAGCATCCCACACACACACTCTCCCGGATCAGTCGTGAAACCGTGGGGGGGGGGGGAGAGGGGGAAAAGGAAAGAGGATCGGCGACACTCACGTCGTTACACCACCAGATGCCCGTGTTCCTCCGACAGCTCACCCGTCCGCAATTGCCCGGCCCGGGCCCGTTCTGCGGCCGCCCCCGCACCTTCCGCAGGTCCTCGACGCCCTCCTGCGCCGCCGAGCGGCTCCCCGCCCGGAAGAGGTGGCACAGCGTGTTGATGTCGTCGAAGGCGTCGCCGCGCCTCCCGACGACGACGGCGGCGGGCGCGGCCGCCTCAACGTCGAAGCCGGGCCCCATGCCCCGCATCTGCTCGACGACCTCCTGGACCGTGCCGCTGAGGTGGAGCATGCCGCCGCCGCCGCTGTCGGGGGCCGCCATCTCCCAGCGCGGGATGAAGATGCCGTAGCCCGGGATCGGGGCGCCGGGGCTCGGGGCGTCGCGGACGAGGGCCCGGGCCCGGGCCTGGATGTCGCGTTAGGTCTCGGGGCCCCCAACCGTCCGGGGACATCGCAACAAGCGCAGGGGGGGGGGCGAAGAGGACTCACCGCCGTGACCAGGAGGGCTAGCGGGAACGCAGCACGTATTGGAAGATGCATCATGCGAGTCAAGTCGGAGCTTGGAAATAGTGGCTTGACACGGAGGAACACCGCCCTGGGTAAGCTGGCATCACAGGGCTGCGGAGAGAGAGAGAGAGCAAGGCAGCCTTCCATTTATGACAGTGACGGGGCACTATTCGCGTGTTGGGAGGTTGGCCATTGATGACTGTCATGTCGCTTTTTGACTTTTGAGTAGACAGCAAACTCGGGACGAAATCCCGGCACGACAGCTTGCGTTGTGGGGAGCAGCAGCAGCAGCACGGAGTTCGCCAAGGACTGCTTACGCTACACAAAGCGAGAATAACTTTTTTATAACTGCGGACGGTACGCCCTATACATGTGTCCTCGGCAGCCATCTCGTCGTCCTCTTACTGGGATGACGGGTGTAGTGGGCAGAAGGGAACAGGCCTGCGTGACGTGGGTGTCCCCGCGGAAATCAAGAAGGCGATGATGGCCTCAATCGGTGAGTCCCCAGACCCATCCAAGCTGCGTGTCAGGCACAACACAGGAACGCGCCCGTGGCACCGTGCCTCAGACAGTTGGCGGGATGACAAGGGTTTTTTTCTTTCTTTCTTCTTTTTTGGTGTATGGGGAAGCTGGTTAGAATTCAACGTCACGTTTTGTCCGCTGGTTGGCGACTCGCGCACCATAACGTCGAGATAAAGTTGAAGGTACCGGGGTCCCCGGTGGCCCCGCTCCGGAGGTGGCCCCGGAAAACAACAAAAAACCAAGACGGCGCAGTGTGGTGAAGAAGTTAATATTGCACTACCCGGAGGGGACATGGAAATATCGTACATGCACGGGAGTGAGAGAAAAGGCCGAATCATACAGCTGGGCGCCAGCAAACAAGGGTATCGAGATCAGACCACACGCTAAAAGGTTGGGAAAAAAACAAGACGAAAAAAACAAGAACAAAAAAACATAGGGAAAAAAGTTGTGATGACGACCATGGCCGGCGCCGTCATTGTGATAAAGACTGGAAAGCCCTCAAAGATCGCCCACGACACCCTCGAAGGCTTCGTCCACTGTCGCGAGCCTCCCCGACGTCGTGCCGTACCCCCTCTTCTTCCCCTTTCTCCGCGTCGTCTGCTGGTAATACGTCCGCGGCTTGTCGCCGCTGTACCATTGGAATACGGCACACCAAAAGCCAATGAAGAAGAGGAACCTAGATGTCGTCAGTCATGAGCCCCGCCTCGAATATTTGAGGCACAGAAGAGACAAGACGGAGAAAGGGAGAGAGTGTGTGTGAGAGAGATAGAGAGGAGGAAGGGAAGCTGGGGGGGGTGGGGAAGAAGAAGACGGCAACTCACCACATCTTGACAGACAAGCCCACGACAACCCTCACGCCCTTCCCCTCCTCCTCCCCTTCACCGCGCCTCCTCTTTCCGCGGCTGACACCTGCACACACCACGACGGCGCAAAAGGTGGCCAGCACCAACCCGCCGGCCTGGAACGCCAGGTCCCCCACGCGACCGGAACATCCGACCCCGCGGAGCAGGGCGGCGGAGAAGGACAAGCTGAAGAGCATCATCAGGGCCGGGGAGGCGAAGTCGGAGAGCCTGCGTCACCAGTCAGCGCACCCCCACCCATGTCTCCAAAGGCAAAACAGGGAAGGGAAAAAAAAAGGGAGGAGGAGGAGGGGCATCGTTGGGGTGAGGGGTAGCAAAGCAATGCAAAACAAAAATAAAAATGGCAAGCCCCTCCCGCAGTGGTGTGTCGTCAACGTGCAGTCATGGGCCGACTTGCATAAAGGCCAGAGCAGGCCAGAGCAGGCCAGGCCAGGTCAAGGAAATGCATGTGAAGGCAGGACTTACCAGTTCCAGACGGCGTACTCGCCGTCATTGTAGACCATGTAGATGATCCACCCCTCGACGGTGGCGACGAGAAGGCACTCGAGGGCGAGAAGGATGAACCAGGCGACGCCCTCCAGCCCGCGGCTAGCCATTACCGGCCCTGCGGCGGCGGCGGCGGCGGCGGGGGGGGGCATGCCCCTGTGGTGGTCCAGCAGCCACTTGGTCTCCCCGTGGCCGTTGGCGGCTTCGACGTCGTCGTCGTCGTCGTTGTCGTACTCGTCGACGGTGATGATGGGCGAGTACTTCTTGCACGGCGGGCTCCAGACGGCCTTCTCGTCCTTCTGCTGCAGGGGGCTGTTGCTGCCGGCGGCGGCGGCGGCGCGGGCGACGACGGCAAGCTGGGCGAGGCGGGAGGCGGCTTCCATCGGGTCTGGGTGGGCCTCGGCTCGGCGCGAGGCGAGGCGTGGTTGTTGTTGTTGTTGGTAATGCGGCAAAACTCTTGCAAGGTGATAAATGTCGTTCTCGGACGGGCGGGCGCGTTGTGCGTCGAGGTTATGGGGGGCGGGCATCGATCGAAACTTGCTGCTCGGTGGCGATGCGACGGCCTCGCTGCGTAGACATGGGATTGCTTCGCGATCTCCAAAAAAACCGTGGACGGGGAAACGAATGAGGAGAAGTAGGAGGAGGAAACGGAAGAGAGGAGAGAAGTTTGAAGTAATCGAATGTGGGAGACAAAGAAATAAAGCACCGAAGGGGGGGGGGGGGGGGGGGGGGGGGGGGGGGGGGCAGAATACAGAGTACCGGAAAAATGAGGGTCGAGGTTCCCAAGGAGGGGGAGGGAAAAGGAAGGAGAAAAAAGGGGGAACTGAAAACGGGATGAGGAACCGAGACTTGGAAAAGAGACACACACGCAGCAAGCAGGTTTGAGTGAGTGAGTGAGCGAGTGAGCGAGTGAGAGAGACAGTGTGTGTGTGTCCCTGATGAATACCGAATAATACTCAGCAAGTACGTACACCAACAACATCAGGCACCACCACACCACACCACACCACACCACCGATGTTGGGCCGTGTCACCACTGACCTGACCTGACCTGACGGGACGGGACAGACTGACTGACAGACAGACAGACAGACAGACTGGCTCTAATTTACCTACACCCAGTAGGTAGGTACGGTACGGTACGGATCGGTACGCAACCCAACGCAAGGCAACACGACGCAACGCACGCACGCACGCCTCTCGGCCGGCAAGTTGAACAAGACAAATAAAAATGGAAAACATGCCGAACGAACTCCCTTCCTCCCTCGCTCCCGCTCTCTCTCTCTCTCTCTCTCCCGACACGCGACGGACCAGCTGACCCCGTCACCATTCCATTCCGTCCCAGCTGAGCCATCCGTCCATCCATCCATCCATCCATCCATCCTTCATCTCCCGATCCATCTCACATCCATCACTGCCACACACACACACACACACACATCCTCTTACCCGGCCCCGTATCACTCACTCATCCTGGACAGGCAGGCAGGCAGGCATTCCTACTTCGTACATAATTATCTTCAGTCTGTCTGTCTGTCTGCCCCTGCTCACCAGGCCCGATACCCCGAACTCCCTCCATACCCCGCGTGCCCCGCCCCGCCCCGTCTTTTCCTAATGCCTTCTTTCAATCTAATCCAATGGCCCAGCCGCCGCCCACCACTCATGCCGTCTATACTTGGTCACGCACTTTCTTTTTCGTCACAATTCACAGCCTGGCCTCATTCACGGCAACAAATGTGACCAAAGTGGCCGCCGACCACTGTGTCTCGTACACGTAACAAACGCACGCACGCGCCTGCTCTTGCATTTACCCGCTCCTGTACCCGTACCTACCTACGCACCTACCGACCTACTATAACCCGCGGGGTATTGCCATCCCCCCGAATCATACATACCCAACACTCGACAAATCATGTGATATTCTACAGCCGTCAACGCCGTGCATGCTCAACCGTGTGCCAAGAAAGAAAGGCGAGGCGGGAAGAGAAACAGAACAAGAGGGACGGGAACGAAAGGAGAAGAAAGAAGAAAGAAAAACAGGCAAAGAAGAAAGCGACGAGAAGAGGACCCTCCTCACTCTAGGCTCATCCTCGCCTCGTCGCCAATCCCCCACTGACCCCCGTCCTTGCCCTGCAGCGCCAGGTTGAGCTTCAGCCCGAGCGCTGCCGCCTCCTCCTCGCTTTTGGCCTCGCTTGCCCTGCGGCTGCGGTCCTGCTCCTTGTCCGCTTTGCTGGCCACGCTCTTGTCCGTGACCTTTCTCCTCAGCGACGGCGCCTTGAAGAACGACCGCCCGCCCGAGCTGGTCGACAGCGTTGACGCCGCATCGTCCTTCTCCCTCTCTAGCTCCTTATCTGATAGCGTTAGGTCATGTGCCGATTGTTGCGGTGATATCATCTTTTCTTCGAGCGTGCTGTACCTCTGCGTCGTCAGGGCCGGCCCTGGTGGCTTCATCGTCGGTGATCCGGGTTGCCGAGGGGGGTTCGCCGGCTGCGATGCATCCAGCTCGTGTGCCATTTCGTCTTCCGACACCTCCACCAGCTCCGCGTCGCGGTACCACTTCCTGCGCCGCGTCCATCGGCCCCAGCCGTCGGCCCCGCGACGGCCGTTTTGCCACTGGTGCCACGTTAATCGCCGCTGTACCGCCAGTCACTCGCTACCGCCCAAGCGCCACGCAACTCACCTTGTTGTCGTAGTAAATCCACCCATTCTTCCCGGCCTCCCCGTCGTAGTCGACCGCTTCAGTCCCGTCGTCCGGCACCCCGTCCACCTTCCACTTACTTCCGTCGGCCCACTGCCACCGCATATTACTGCCGTCCTCTACCTCGGGCAGCTCAAACGTGTCACACGATGGCACGGGGTTGTTGTGCTCGTCCGTCCAGGCCGAGCGTTCGTAGGCAAACATGCTCTGCGTCCAGCCCAGCCCGACCCAGCGCCGCTGGTTCTCGTAAATGATGAAGGTGAACTTGACTCCCGCGTCCTTGCTCGTGGCGTTGTTGCCATGCTTATGCGATTGCCTCCGCAGCGCCTTGGTGAGCTCGGATGCAGCCGGGCGCTTGGCATGGACCACGCCGCCGTTTGCCTCGGCCGCCATCTGTACGGGTACGGCCTTGACGGGCTTCTCAAAGGTGAGGCCGGTGACCAGGGCTGCCGTCCTCCGGATCGTTGCACTGCGCCACAAGAGGGTCCGGGCGACCCGCATGACCCTGGCATGCCATGTCAGCACCAGCGTGCCCGAGAGCAGAGCCACCCTCCGGGTGGTAATGATGCGTAGCGGCGGCAGCGTCAGAGCCACCCAGAAGGGGGTGCAGAACAATATCCGCACAAACAGTGTCGTCAAGGCCGGTCGTGTCGTGGCCGACGTCGGCGTGCGCTGAGTGCTCAGGAAGTCGGTCAGTTCGAGGAGCGGCTCGAGCAGGACATTACACCGCCCGGTGAACTCCTTCAATGTCTCGACGATTTCGTCCAGTGTTTTCTGGTGTCTGGTATTCGTCGCCTCGGACTCGCCTCTCTGATGCCCCTTGGCGGCGGTGGCGTTTGCATTACTCTTGGCCACACCCTTCTGGCCCTTGCCCGCATTCGCAGCTCCCGTGTTCTGCGACGCAATCACGTCCTTTGAAGCTGGCTCGGTCCACCCACTGCTGCTCAGCGGACTAAAGCGGCGACCGTACATGCCGAGTATCAGCGTCAGGACGAGGACAATGGGCCCGGCCACGCGCACAACCATGTCACCGTAGAGAACCACCGCCCAGAAGGAGGCGAGCAACAGGAAGCTCTCCCACGGATCGTCCGTCGTCCAAGTCAGCAGGCCGGCGAATTTGTTGAGGGGTAGCAGGAAGGGATGCGAGTATGCTAAGGCGCGGGTGATTTGCGGCGGGGTGGCCAGTAGGAGGGGTGATTTCTGATGAACGATGATGGTGGACCGGCGGGATGAGCGGCTCGGGGTCGTCGCGGCGAGGGTCACGGGAGAGAAGGTCGCATACGTGGGCGGCGCGCCCGAGGGAGTGCCGTCGATGCCGGGGGTCTGGGAGGGGTCGCTGCCGGAGTCGGCGTCGGCGCCGCGGTGGGCTTTCGGGGTCGACATGTGGACTAGCCAGGGTGTTTCCTGCGGCGGGTGACGGGAAATGGTTAGCCTGAGAACGGCTGAATGGTGTGGTTATGACGAGCGACGGTCGCAGCCCGTCAGTGAGGCTGACGAGAAGATGCAGTGTGCAGGGAGTATGCCATTTGTTGGCGGCATGCGATTGTGCTAATGGGGAAAGCGAGAAAAGAGCGAGGGATTGGAAGAGAGAGAGAAAGGCAGAGAGAACGGAGATCAGAGCTTGGGAGATGACGGTTATGACGTGGTGGCGGATGCATTGAACGACGCCTGAGCGCAAAGTAACAAATACTGGGGGAAAAGGTAGCTTTGGTGTCTCTGGGGGGGTTTTGGTTGGTCGGTTGGTTGGTTGGCTGGCTGGCTGGCTGGCTGGCTGGCTGTCCCAAGCTTAGCTCGGCTCAACCCTGCGCTGCCTTGCCCTGGTTCGGTCTGATGTTGATCTCGGCCGTGACGGAACGATATCTGGGGGTATGCGGACCTGATCCACGATAACGGAAGAAAGCAATGCCATGCAGACGGGAGACACGTGCAGATAGTAAGGGGGGGCAAGGATGTCGGATAAGGATGGGGCATGCTGCGCGACTCGGGAGCAGAAGACAGACACTCACAAAGGCAGCCATCAATGTCCGGGGGGGTCCTCTACGTCGTTGGTCGCGAATTGTCTCGTCAAAACATGCAAGGAATCGATTTACCAGTAGTCGAGAAAGAGAGTTCCGGCGAGGACCGAGAGGGCTTCGAAGGGCAAGGGAAAAAGCAGCAAGGTTCCTCTCAGCTTAGCAACCGCATGCGCATCGAAGACCCGGATTCAAGTCGGTGGATCGCAGCGTCATCGGTCTCGGTCAGTTGGTGGGGGAGCCAATGTCGCGTCCTATTGATCTTGATACTGCTGTCGTTTTCGCTGTCGCTGTTGTCTTCACCGTCGTCGTGTTCTTGGTCGTGTTCACCGTCGTCGTCTTTATCGTCGTCGTCGTCGTCGTCGCTGACACGGTCGCCCGCTTGTCGCACTTCAGAGCGGCCGTCTCAGCATCGGTCTGCCTGAACTTGCTTGTCCCGTCTGTTGTCCGCTAAAGATTGCGTGAGGCGGATGCTCGTCTTCCTGGTTCTTTTTCGAGCGTGATGCAGGCGGGTAGAAGGCGACAAGAGGGAAGAAGTAGGAGGCGTCTCGTCTGTCGTGTGAAGACGAGGAAGAAGATGGCTAAGCTCCGAGAGTGGCTGCTGGCTGTATCGTGCCCAGGAAGGTAGGTAGGAGGTACCTTTACCCCAAGGTACCTAGGTAGGTGGGTAGGTGGGTAGGTATGTTGCACTAACCTCCGCAGGAACATGAATTGGGCCATGTCCACGTGAGTCTTACCTGCCTGCCTTGGGTAAGTACCTAGGTAGGTATGAGTTAGGTATGCCAGTGCGCTCTTTCCCAGCACACAGAGCTACCTACTTTCATCCTCCTACTAGGATCTAAGTACCTAGGTATTAGGCAGGCAGGCAGGCAGGCAGGTAGGTAGGTAGGTAGTTAAGCCCCGGTTATTCCTCCGCCGTATCCGTTCGCACTCCAACCCCGGCAATCACATGCAAATAAATCCATTTGACCTGCCGCACACGCCAATTAATTAATCACCTGCCGTCGGTTTACTACCCAAGCATCTGATTACCTCATCCGGCCATCATACGTGTTCGCAATCCGCCCATGTCCAGACAGACTCTTGCCGTCAAGATATCTTCCCGCAACTGGAACCGTCACTCTCTAAACCGCCATCACACTGCTCACGAAACTCACTCATCACTCGCTTCATTCATGCTGTCAGAGACCACTTTGTGTTGCTGCTCATCCGTGTTAACTACCTAGTAGAGCCATCTGCTTGGGAACTTTTTAAAGCAAGCTAGAAGAATACCAAACCCCTCAAAACCAAATGCTTCCTTCCCATGGCAAACCTTGCCCGAGTTTTCTTGTTCCCTGAAAACGCCTGCTCAGCCCACCCGCCCTAACGCTCAACATCTGACCTGATCCGTGTCTAGCAAGAGACATCTTAAATCTGCAACCCGGGTTTTAACAAAGGAGAGGGAGGGGGCAAATAGTCGAAGTGAAAATCGAGACGGGAAAAAAGAAAGAAAAAAAAACCCCCCCGACGAGAAGAAAATGGAACGGAAAAAGAAACCATCTTGCGCTCCGACCAGTTCCAGTCCCGAGACCACGTTCCCGGCCTTGTGAAAACACATAGTTGGTGCCGTGGCAAAGAAAGCCCAAAACTCAGGCAGGCAGGCCCCTTCTCACTCCTTCCACTAGCCAACGTGCTCAATCTCTGCATTGTTGGCCGTCACCCATCGATAAAACTTGGTCGTCTGCAGCTTGGCTCCACGATGGCTGCCCGTAAGAGTGTTTCCGCTGAACACGAAGCGCTGCTCGCCACCCGTCTTGAGTATCAATCTTACTTCTGACCCCGTCATCTGCGCTGCCTTGACTAGACGGGGGTCCACCGTCGCTTCAATTCCGGCCTCCCCCTTGGTCTTTGCAATACTGCCGGACTCGCCCTCCAGCACGAACCTCAGGAACTCGCCCTCCCTCACCCAGTGTTTGTTGCCTTCGTGAAACTCGGCCACGTCAATCGACTTGTCCATCTCTCTTTTGCCGCCCAACGCAGGGGATGCCGCCGCGCTTCGGTCGATGCCGGGCGATGGCATCATAGCCGGCGACATGCATGGCGATTCAGACGCCCGGATAGCCCTCCACCGTGCGTCGTTGGCCAGGCTGATGTGTGTCAATACCCTGGGCGTGTTGTTGCCTGAAGAAATGCCGCTGCCGGGTCCGTGGTCTGTCTCGGGGAGGCTGAGCTCCGTCCGCCGTATCCCATCGCCACCACCATCCTCCACCGCATTGCTGATGCTCATGCGAGGATCCGGTCGCCGCGGCATGCTCTCGGCGCTGCCGACACTACCACATCTCGGGGGTTGTGTTCCCGCCGTCTCCTCCTTGTTGCCGTTGCTTTGCACGGACAGAGCCGGCGACGGCTGCTGACTTACACCTTCCCTCTGGCTGTCCATGGGCCCAAGACTTGGTTTTTGTGGCAGGGGATGCTTCCGAGCCGTTGGCTGGGTTACTGCCACACCAGCCGGGCGGGCATCTAGCACAGGCCCCGACGGCAGAGGTCGGCGAGCCTCAGAGGGCTTGCCTAGACTGGACACCGACGGCTGCTCAACGGCTTTCGCGGGCGTCGTCGTGTCATTGAGCAGGTCGGCAACCTGTAGTAGAGGGCTTGGCTGAGGGGCTTCCGTGCTCAAGCTTGGCGACTTGGACGCGGCCTTCATGGCACTCTGGGCGAGGTTGGCCATGGCTGCATGATCAAGCCGAGACTCGCTCTCCCCATGCCGAGAAGCCTTCCGACTGTCCGTCTTTGTGCTCTCCTGACCATTAAGCACTCGAGCATCCTCGTTGACCGGGGTGGCAGGGGTCCCAAGCGCCACGCTGGGCAAATCTTCGTCGGCACCCGCCATATTGAGCGTTTGGTCGCCCGTAACACTGCTCTTCAAGGGGGTTGCCTGACTGGCATCCTCCATTGTCACGTCCTCACTGTCGGTCGTTGCCGGCATGTCATTTCGAGCAGATAAGCGTGTTTTGGCGGCAGCTCCCAGTCTGCCCGATGGCCAGCCGCTTTCGCTCAGCCGCAAAGTAGGGCGCACCTCTTGAGTGCTCCGCCTGAGGGGCTGGGGTTCCGCGTCCACCATTTCTTCCTCCGACTCCTTGTCATTGTGGCTTGTTCTTTCCACGTAGTCTTCGTCATCCGAATCATCGATGGGTGGGGGGTTGTCGCCAAAGTCGTACATGTCTACATCCGGAACCGAATCCGAGTCAGACGCTGAAGCGGAAGATGGTACCTTCGCAGGCATGGCTCCCCCCGCGTCTGTTGATGCGAGCATGGCCTCGAAGGAGTCGTACCCGCGAATGTCTGCATACCGTTTTCGCGCCTGGTTTGATGGATGGTCGGGATCAGTTGGCCGTTTCGGATCATCGAGGACCAGGGGCTCCAGGAGCCACTTGATGCCCAACCAGCCGAGGCGAGTTTTCCCCTTGGACTCGAACCACAAAACAGGAATGTCTCTGTCCAAGACACGAGCATCACCATCCCCAAAACCAGGTGCCCATCCAGCGATGCCATCGTCGTTATACACGTAGCAAGCTGGTCTGATTTTCCTGTCGTAGAGCTGCGTTTCGCTCAGCTTCTCTTCCCAACCGCACATTTTAAGATCTGTCCAGCCCAGAACCATAACAGTGTAGAGCTTGTTGCTCCTCGGCCATTTGGCATGGTATAACTCTCCTGCCTTGGGGTTGAGAATATTTCTTGTCGGCGCCGAGTCTTGCTGTCTTGTCTCCTGCTTGGCCTGCTGCCTGGCCTCCTGCTGAGATCCCTGCTCCTTATCGTCCTGTCCATTGACGTCTTGTAGCTCGACAACCTGTGCCGCGGTCTGAGGAGGGGACTCCGATGATGATGCAGCCCGTTCGCCAGCCACATCCATCCCGGTCGCGGCGCCGCCCGAGAGTCGTTTGCCTCCGGATTTCGGCCCGTGGAGCTGATTCAGGGGCTTGTAGCCGTTTTCGAACGCTTGCCGCACACAGTCATTGTTCAAGGCGGCAAGCGCTTCCGTACAGTCCACGACATGGAACCCAAGTGTCTCCACAGCCAGCTTGTGTTCTTTTCTCAGATGGCCGTGCGAGGCGCCGTGAAGATGCTTTGCTGCGGCGGCGAGAGCATTCTGCTTGAAGTGCACACCGTGCTCATCGCAGCGCAAAATATAGAAAACGTCGTCATACTTGACAATGCTGTGCTTGTATTCTGCCTTGCCATCCTGATATACCTCGTCGAAGGTGATTTTCCGAGGCGCAATTGAAAAGAAACTAGCGATTCTGGCTCGCTTAGAATCCATGTCTCCGACTGACGCCTCACTTGCATCAGACTTTCGCTTGGCTAAACGCTGGATATCCATAGCCTGTCTCGCCATGTCTTCGGGTCGCGGCGTAGGCAATTGCGACATATTTCTAGCATTGTGCGCTTGAAACCTACCATCACGGAAACTCATCGGTGGCGGCGCATTGATGGGTGGGAGGGGAACTCGATTACTGTGCGTAGTTGAGTCTGTCATCTCGACATGACCAACGCTCGAAGTCCTGGCAACGACGGGCTTGGTTCGCATGGGGCCAAAGTAATTGCTTGCAAGTACTGGAACCTGCGAAGGAAGCATGTGAGCAGGGCCATTGACTCTTGGACTACCGTTGACTGGCCGCTGCTGCTGTTGCTGCTGCTGTTGCTGTTGCTGCTGTTGCTGCTGTTGCTGCTGTTGCTGCTGTTGCTGCTGTTGCTTCTGATGTTGTTGATAGACAGAGGCCAGGTGGGGTGATCTTTGCTGCGGGGCGGTTTGACCGTGATGAGACCAGTTCTGGTTGTGCTGATGTTGGTTCGCGTGCTGCTGCGGCGAGCGCCCTTGACTGTGAAGCTGCTGGCGGGGCATTGGCGCGGAACTCTTATCATCCGAGGTTGCATTTGCAGGTCTCAAATGACCATTTTGGCTTGACTGCGATGATTGCGAGGGCACGACGACACCTTGGGGCAGTGGTTGACGTGATTGCGGAACGGTGCTGGCAGTCGAACTCGACACAGGACCACCACGAGCCAAGATATCTGGTGTGGGTCCGACGCGTCCAGTCGGTGGTGTCTGGCTTGATAACATCATCGAAGGTCGCCGCAGTGGTCCTGCACCCGGGTTATTGTAACCCGCATTGTGTACATTCTGTCCGGAGAAGCCAGGGACAGGGAAGACCAGGTAATGTTCTCGAAGGGCGTCATTTTCGCGGCTTGCCCGGTCCTTTTCCTCATTGTCGAACCTATGCTGGCAGGCGGCCCAGCGGTGAGATCGAAGCTCGCTTTGGTACTTCTGAATTAGGTCGCGGGCCTTTTGAGGAAGACTTGGCAGGTCGGCGTAGCGGCCCTCGTCATCCAGGTCAGTACATGCGTCACGCTGTTGCTGGAGAAATCTCGATCTAAGGGTTTCTTTTTCTGCGGCGAACCGGGCTTTTATTGCTTCAAAGTCGGCGAACCAGCGTCGGCGTTCCTGGTCTAGGTCCAGCTGCCCGTTGTGTAGGCCATTTGTGATGGGGGCATTTGAGGTCGCCATGGCTGTGTAACAAGGTAGCGCCGCAATTTGGAAGCGGTGACTGATCAAGCAGGGGTGTATCCGTTGATTTCTCCTCCGGTGTTGAGTGGCTGGTCAAACGGGCATCGACTCATGCCCAAAACTTAAGAAGGCCACGTTCCTTCGCCTAGAGCCGTATTAGGCAAATGTCTTTTGAGTTGGGAACGCAAACCTTGGACACAAGCCTGATCAAGTTAACATACCAGCGAGTCAGTCGATCCAGAGAAGGGCGAGCAATAGTCCGCCTCGGCGGGCGTCGAACAGATGTCGCCGATGAATTGGTTGGAGTGAGGGTCGGAGACGCAGCACGCAGTGCGAAGATGGAAGACGGGTAGTGAAAAAAGCGCTGTGGTTGGTGGTTGAAGATGGTCGATTAGAGCGTTTGCACCGGAACCAATGAACAGAACCTCAGTCCGAAAAGGAGTGACAAGTGTCTTTTCGTTTGCGGCAGGGCTGACAGTGACAACGGGCAGTGCCCTCTAGCCAAGGGGATTCAAAGAAGATGAGCGGGAAAAGGTCGTGGACGAGAGAAGTTGGTTGCAAGAAGTCGGTGGTTGCCGTCGATGAGGATGAGGATGATGATGAAGTGATGACCTAAAATAACGTGTTGCGGCGGGCGGACAGGCGGACAGGCGGGCGGGCAGGGTGCGTGGTGGGTTTAACGTCTGCCTGGCTGTGGATCTTTTGGATTTTCACTGCGTCCAGGTTAGGATTAGGTCCTAGGTAGGAGCCAGAAGAAGAACAACGTGGAAGAGGACAGGAAAATAATAATAAAAATGAAGAAAGATTCGGAGAGAGGTGCAGGTCCCTGATGGGGAATGGAGGCTGTCAAGGCCGTGAAAAACAATGCGAGGAAAAGAGAGAGGGCTTTCGTGGGACGAAGAGGAAAGGGGACTGGGGCGAGGTGGCAGTTGCCGACAGCAGGAGCGATGTGAGTGAAGCGGCAAGAGGAAGCAAGAGTGAGTGAGTGTAGAATACCTCGAGAGGTAACCTAGAGTGGAAGCAAAGGCATGCAGGAAGGAGCAAGAGCATACATGGGTAGGTACGAACGAACGAACGTTACCACGTCAGGCAAGCGTAAGTAGGGAGGTAGGTAGGTAGGTAGGTAGGTAGGTACGGACAAACAAACGGACAGATGGAACGAAGGAAGGAAGGTGGGAAGGAAGGAGGATGATCAACCCATAGGTAAGGTAGCTTTTCCGGTCGTCTCGTTCCCAGCAGTGCAAAGTAGGTAAGGTCGGTAGGGAAGTAGACAGGTAGGTAAGGTAGGTAAGGTAAGGCAGGTATGTAATGATAGATGACATGAGCACAAACAACATATCCTGCTTGTATGTATGCCAGGCTCAACCCACTGGATGGACGGATGGACGGATGGACGGATGGATGGCATCGCCTTGCATTACCCTGGGCGGCCAGATCCCCCTCTCTTGTTGCTCGTGTAGGTAGACGGGACAAGAGTGAACAGCAGAATACTCCACGCAAGTACTTACCCGTCTTATTGACCGACTCTATCTAGAGTAGTCACGTAAATGGCTGCGGTTGACTCTGGCTCGGAACAGTACCTACCTCTCTGGAGGCAGAGGTGTAGTAAGGAGTAGAGAAGACAGCAAGAGAAACAGAAGGGCAAAGAATATACCGGAGATGGTGTTGTCGTACACTAATTACTACAATGGATAAGAAAGGTGGGTCTCTGTGTGAGACAAGGTGCTACGCCTCAAGGGGGAAGGTGGCAAGTTGAAGTGATAGAGGGAGAAAAAATTGGAGAGAAGAATTGATGAAGGCTGTTCTTGAAAAGGGAAAAAAGTAAAAAGTACTAGCCAGACAAGACCAGCGGGTAGGTACAGTCGAATAAGGGGAGTAAATGGGAAACGCTCATTTGGCAGCTGCATGTACGGATACCCGGGCTACGGATATAACCAGTCAGGCACGCAGTACCTAGGTAGGTAGGTAGGTAGGTAAAAACGGTAGGTAGGCTTACGCGGTAGAGAGGACAGGGGCTAGCTGGGCTGTACTTGGAACAGATTGTGTTGGGTTAATCTCAGCGCCTATTAGATACGTATCTCGGTTTATTGGTGTAGGTAGGTAGGTAGGTAGGTAGGTAGTATCCAGTCTCTACGAGCGACCTGACTGGAAGGTGAGGATGGAGACAAACATAGAAAGAAACGTTCGCCTTGGACAGGATAGGATAAGACAGGGCAGGACAGGACAGGACAAGCCTTGCTGGGATTGAACGAGATGAGAGAGACCGGTACGTATTCCTCCAAAGTTATATGGTACGATGTAGGTATGTATTTGGATACCTAGGTACCTACTTCGTAAGTATCTATCCGTAGGTATCGCGGCTTGTAGGTATCTACGTAGGTAGACACCTAATTAGTCTACTTTTTTATCCCCTTGTTGCTTTTTCTTCGCCTCCCCATCCTGCTGACACTTTCTTTGCGCGTAAATGCCAACTGCACGCCCTATTTTTCATGGACGCCATGGATCTCACCTACTTTTTACTCTTGGACATCGCCCGCCATTCATCGCAAATTGCATACGCAGTATACGTAGTACCATTCCCGATCTGTGGACAAGCTCATCTGGCAGAGGGAGGTACTGTATCCGTACTGTATGTACTACTACCTATCCATCCATACGTACCTATCGACCGACGTTAGATAAATATCGCCCCCTCTCACACAAAGCTATGAGCACATTGTGTCCTTTGCACGTCTGATGCGGTACCTCAGTCCCAGTCAGCTGCTCATCGCCATACATATGTACTTCGTATGATACATACATTATATCCATAGGTAGCCTAATCCCTATCCTGGACAGAACCCTACGCCATTTTGAGTTGTCCACCCACCCCCTCCCACCCAATATCCAATGGTTGGGTTTTACGCCCAGTTGCTCGTCATTAGCCTTTTATCGACTGAGGTGCTTCATTGGCACTACGCAATATGTACATGCTCACTAGGTAGGTAGGTATGTACTCTGCTCCTTGCCTAAATGGACTTTGAGCAACTTTGCTTCTGATTCGACTTTCTCCAAGCACCTCCCCACCTTGCTAGCCGGCTCATCCCCGGCCCATAGAGCCAGAAAAAAGAAAGAAAAAAACCAATTTTCCTAGATCTCATGTCGAGGGTACTGGTCCGAGGCGGTGTCTCCCACCATATGACCATCCATACACAGTCATGAAAACACAGTGGAAATGTCATGCCCGATACTCAACACAACATCAGGTGGGTGGTAGACAATACCTATTGCGTGCAGCATTGACTTGTACAAGGCTTCGTATCACCCTGCGCCCTGCGACCCACCGATCTAAGGTGCGCCGTGGCAGACCCTGCCACTGTCTAGACACCCCCCTGGTCGCTTACCTCCTTATCTCATCTCACTCATCACACCTCATCAACGCCCGGCTTGACCTCACCTCCTCCTCACCTTGCCTTTACCAAAACCGTTGCCGAAAACATGCGACCTGGTCTTGCCCTCAACATACAATAAAACAAATCACACCGGGTTAACAATCCGAGGCAAACATCTGGCTGTCACTCCCCGTATTATTCGCTCAACCCGCACATCAGCAGCGTATCCACCGCTAGACTCACCATGCTTCTTACTATTTGTACGTGGCTTTAGCATATCACCGCATACATAGAGTACCTCGCTTCGTATGTACGTACTGGCACGGGTATAATTGGCCTGTCATAAAGCCTCTAGTCGCTCCGTTTATTGGCTGCTTCCGTGGTCTATTTGGGTAATGCTCGCCCCACACGACTCATCACCGACCCCTTTTGTCAAACTCTTACCTTACTGGTGCAAAACATTGGCATTGGCACTGGGGTGCCATGGAATAGCTGCCAGCCAGGGTGCCGTAACTGGCAGATTGGCATTCTCTTATTGTCTGGCACACATCGGCCTGCACCTTTTCGTCTAGATCTCGTTCCTCGCTTCGATGCTTAGGACCATATTCGTACATACACTCCTGCTCATCTGCTCCACATATCCACGTACACATGGATCCTCGGCAGCTGGGGCCGTACACAAACTACAAATACCTCGTCACACCCTCTATCCATGTCGTAAGAGTTTCGTAAGCTGGAATCGTCCATGATGCGGCCATGTACACTACAAGACGGGGATCATGGCTCCGCTGGCTCAACCAAATCAGTCTACAGATTCTCCACATCCGCATATTTGTGCCTACTTAGTACGAAGTAGTATACTCTATGTGCGTGCGCGCGTGCGTGCACGCGGGAGGATGAGGTGCCACACACACACACACACACACACACACACACACACACATAACACACAATCTGTAGTGTATAGGTGTTATTAGGCATGGGTACCCTCTCGTTACTAGCAGGCTCTCGTATGCTCATGCCTGCCTACCTGTCAACTGTTACTCAGCAATTTAGTGGGCACGCAACCGGGCATATCAACTGACACACATACTGTAGTACTTATTGGGTATCTTGATGTTGTACGCATACAAAAATACACCGACGCAAAGGCTCAACCAGGAGAAAGAAAGAAACATGTCTGCAACGCTTGTACACTAGCGACAGCCAGCCAGAGAAGAAAAACCGATTCCACTGTCTGCCCTCAAATCCTGTCCTGTGCTGGTTCCTGTTCCTTTCTACTCACCACATTCCTGCCATTACACTGCCAAACTGTAATGTTCCACGTCCACCCTCCCCCCCCTTCCCTTCCCTTTCCATCAGCCTATGGCGCAACCCCCACTCATCAGTGGCACAGACTAAAACTCTGGACTGACAGGTTGTGTCACCAATAAATTTACATTGCTTCCCATGCTTTTGTCCGTATCTCTACCTAATATACCCAAACTAGTCATATCAAACTGAAATCGCTACACGTCCTGTGCAAAGTCTCTCCGCATCCAAACCATCGCGGATCTATTTGTTAATACTTGCTGCGCCTCAATTCACAGCGTTTTGCAGGCTCTGCTGGCGGCCACGCCGATGACTTCGTACCGCACCCTTTCATCTTTCTTACTCATGGAACCAACCGCGATATTGCACTGTATCAACGAGGTATCTAATGAGCGCCGCTGACTCTTCAGAAACCGGCTGACCGTGTCATATAAACTTGGAAACATAACGCATTTTCCCGGGTTTTAAGCTCGGTAGCGTAGTGACGATCCAAGGCCATATCACCCTGCATTCCCCTATGTCAGAGCGCGGAATGGAAGGTCTCAGAACGCACCCATGCAGATACTTCTACTCTGTAGGTAACTTCTACTGTGTAGGTATGGCTGCTGAGGTACGTATCCAAGGCGATTCCTCTTAAGGGTTGGTTGCACAGGTACATAATGACACTCCAGTACAGTCGCATGGTTATTATATGGCTATTGTCTATTCCGTTTTCTATACTTTTTACCTGTTCGAGAGTGGGTTCCGGCGCAGCCGGCATCTCCCACCTGAGGACTAAGTTAACCGAGATACTCGTAAAGAAATCAGTCCCGTTCAATATCGGCTTAACATAATAAAACGGGGCACACCTGTCTGAGACGAATCATTACGAGACCGAATATTTCCCGTACCCTGCCACCGAGACAGGGCCTTTACGTTGTAGAAAGACAAATATGCTTTGTGCATTGGCATTCTTCTCTAACACCCTGTAATTTCCATTGCCTAGGTCGTCTTGTCCACTTTGTCGTCGGTTGCCCTTACTCATGCTATGTAGCAATCGACTTGCATTTGTTGCTAAGTATGCGTGTCTTGATGCGGGCAGCATGATTTTTGTCTGGTAAACTTTTCCTCATTAAGTCCATCTTCCCGTTATCACCACCGCATGGTCACATAATCCTTCCTTCTTGGCTCTGAGGCCGTCCAACCATAGACCAAGTCTCACGAGCACTATCCTCCACTTGCGCCCAATCCCCGACCGCCACGCATGTGACAGGTGTAGGTAGCCACTAGCCAGCCATACACTCGCATTCGTGTCTACTCATGTGTATCCTCAAGTGCCCGCCCTCTCTGCAACCTTTGGGCACTGCTTACCGCCTAGCGCGACTAGTCTGTACAGACAGTCACCTGCTATTGCCTGCTCGGAGCATGCGGTAGGCTGTCCGACTCCCCGCACTTGGTTGCATTATAGCAAAAGCCATCGCAACACTGTTGACTTGTCAAGTTGCAACCGGTCCATGACACTTCTGACTACGGATGAGTCAGTTAACATGGCGCTATCAAGACTTGCAATGCCATACATAAGCACCGTCAAACCTGTGACGGATAGAGTGTTTGAAAATCGGTGTGTGCCATCTAATGTTTTGAACGGAACGTCGACGCGAGAGCACAGATTAAAGATATGCGTTGAAGCATGCTGTTTGTGGCATGGTTGCTCATAACTCCAATACATACACAGTCCTCCTTGAACTCTTCATGAACCCTTTGGCTGAGGTTGTGACAGTTCGTCGCTGAGCCTCGACTGTGGCAAACCACCAACACAAGAGGCAGGGGAGCTTCATAGAGCATGATTTCTGAATGCCTTCGGAAGCCGGAGTTTCCGCGTATCCCTGGCCAGGACGAAGCTTACCAACCCACCGATGACAGATTTCCCAATCATTCGCCCCCTGTCTCACTAGCTGCAGATCACTAATCTCCATCTTCCATGGTCCAACCGACAGGCGGGTATAACGCCAAGTTCCGCCAAGTTCCCGCAAAGCATTCAGCGATCCATCGCGTTTCTTCGGTAATCAGACCTAAAGGCTGACTCAGACAGTCATTAGCCTACTGGGCATCCATATCCGTAATACCTTGTGCTTTTTGTTAACAGGTCCACTTTTCGTACAGAGCTGTATTCGTGCGAATAACTCGGACTGGTACCAAATACGATAATACTTCCTCAAACACTAAATTACGCATGTACGCATGCTTTACTATTTCCATCTGTGATCCTTACTGTGTTGCGTGCGGCGATAATAGCTTTTTCTTTCTTTTTTTCTCCCCCCCTTTTTAGTTTCTAATTTAACTCATCTTATTGCGTTAACTGCCTAGCGTCAAACGTGGACCCTACCACAGTACAGTACACAGTTTTGGTTTCCAAGGAAGATGCGCGCATAAGCATACGGGACTGCGCTCTAGCCTCAAGCTGTAGGAGCTTGCCAGGCTTGGGCATTGTTCCCTTTGTGGAAACTCTCCTGATTCGTTCGTTTCGTGACTACCGCACGAAACTTTGCTCCCGGGATGTTCTTACTTTATGAAATGTACACCATACCATGCCCACTCAAACTACAAAATTGTCCTCGGGATGCCACGGGATTACCTACTGTAATTGAGCACGGATCCTTCTTCTACTCCAGTCATCTCAAGTGTTTCTTCTCGGATCCCAGTACACGCATGGTTTAGTCAAACGTACTGCTGATGGCTGTAGAAGTAGCTCTTCGCCTTCGGCGAAAGTTGAACTTATTCTGAGTCGCTCTCCGTTATACGAGATACACTGGTCAAGGCTTCTTCCCACTTGAAGGCGGATGACAGAAAGCTCGGGAGCCGGATTTATTCACTTCTCCCCGCGAAAAGGCCCAAATCATTGGCTCAATCTGAACCGACACCGAGCTGAGCTTCGGGGAAAGCTATACGCTAGTTTACGTTAAAAATCCTAGACCTAGCAGACGCTCAGCTAACACAAGCCCGGGACGAGGCATAAACGAAAAGCCAGATAGCTAGTATGTTCGGCCACATATCAGCGGTAACTTTGTTTGCCTATATGCGTCAGAGTTCAACATCTCGCATGCAGTATCAAAACTTGTAGTAACTTTCAACTCTATCTTCGGTAATGAACCCCCATATTTAGGTAACATCTATAAACAATGAAGTTATCCAACTTGGGTAAGTTCCCATTCCGTAGTCATCCCAGAGCAATAACCAGGGTTGAAAAAGCAATACTCAATTTGCAGTCACTTTTTTTGGCAGGTGATCCTGGCTCCGCCGACCTGTCCTCCTGTAAACACTTCATCCACAGCATCGTAGAAAGCTGTCAGATCAGCATCTAGAGTAGGATCCTTTTTATATTCCTCAGCACGACGATGAACAAACTCTGTCCAGGCGGTCGACATGTCCACCCATTTGCAAATCTCAAAGCCGGCTGCCTCAAGCTCTTGCACATATTGGCTCTTGTCGGGCAAGTAAGGACATGAGACGGAACTCCTGAGAGTCTCAAGAGTATTGCTGCTGAGAGGCTCTCGCGCAAAGAAATCTTCAATGTATAACTTCCCGCCCGGCTCCAAGACATCGAAAGCTTTCTTGAAAAGAGCCACTCGCTCTGGAATGTGCAGGATGCAGAGGAAGGAGACGATATGGTTCACCGGTGCATCTATGAGGCTGGCGTCAAGCTCGAGGAAGTTGCCGTGCAAAGATGTTGCCCTATCACCGGCGCCGGATCTCTTGTTGATAGTTTTTGCAATATCATGGATATCCTTTTGTAGTTCAATCCCGGCAGTTGCAACGTCGTAATGTCGGTAAAGATACCTGCCCGTCCCGCCGAAGCCGGATCCGATATCAAGCACCCTCTGGCCGGCTTTGAGTCCCAGCTCTTTGGCAGCGGTATCGATTGCCGCATCGCCCAGGTAGTGCATGCAGTCAAAAGATTTTGTGTCATCCGCTGCCCATTCTGACTTGTCTTTCAAACTTGCGAGTGTGCTGTGAACTCGGTTCAGTTTATAAAGGTTCATGTCCGGGACCTCGGAGGCGGCATCGCGGGCTGCAGGCATGATGGATAAACGATAGTTGCGAGATGTCCGGCAATCTCGTTTTCGGGTTCACGTGCCTCGTTGAAGCTGGGTGGGCAGACGATTGAATAAAAAAGAAGTTTTGAACTTTCTGCCCCGAGGCTCCGGGACCGTTCGATTCAATTGGGCACAACCAACTTGAAGGTTGCAAATATATATGAGAGAAGACCAACTTTCTGCCTTTTGTAATGCTCCGACGAACCCCTCAGTTCGAGCTGAGCCTGCAGAGGGGATGTGTCTTCTCCCTTCCTGCCGTTTCTCCACTAGTAAACGCCGTCGACGTCACAATCTTTTTGGCTAAGGCACCGCAGGTGGCACGTTCCACCCGGGAATAGAGTTCCGTAATGAGTCGTCTGCAGGCTACATAAACTTGAGAGGGATTTGAGACACCTTAGTTGCGTTTTTACGACCCCCTGACACAGTGAGACCATGTTTATCGCGCTCGACTCTGTTCTTACTGGTTACGGACCTTGTTTCAATGTGAGGCTGCATAAGTGGGTGTTATCGCGGGCTGTGACTTGTCAATCACAATAGCTGGAGATAAAGCATGCAAACATAACCAGATTAGCCTGTAGATCTCATTGATACGCCAACACAAGAATGGGGAAGAGATAAGTGGTAAGCAGGTTTGAGGGTATCACAGTTATATGAGTTTCACTACTGCCTGCTGTTTTCATGGCCGCATTATCTATCACTGTAACTTATCGCAGATTAGAAATCTACATCATTGGGGGATGCAAAGTTCTATTCGTCTGAGTCCAGTCACAGAGATGATTCGGGAAGGGGTACAGCAGGTAACTTGGTACATTGATGAAGGTTGTTGAAAAGTTGGTATGCAAGCTGACGACATGCATTCAAGGCCGTAGAAGTCTCTGTAGCGTTAGAAGAAATGGCAACTGAGTTTGACCAAGAGGTCTTTTATGTGTATATATAAGTGGGTGATTCTAATTGACGAGACTGTCCTAATCCAGCTCAGGCAGGAAAGGCGTGCGCTGGATGGATATTTTGAGCCTCCTCATGTCGTGACAAAACTACTTATCATTAATTCAGTTCTTGATGCATAATACTTGGTCCAATTTGTATTCAAGCCTTCTAAGTAAACGTAAAACAACTGTGCAAACATAATCGCTCATCTGTCGACTCTTCCGCGGGCCCTCTGGATAGAATCCGCGTTACTCTTGTGTACCTCCTCATACTGGCTGAAGTAAATCAATTCGCCGCTGGCCACATCGGCAGCAACAACTTGGGAAAGAGACTGCGTCCAAGCGGCTGGTCGGGGCACGTCCTCTGTCATGGCATCGATATATCGCAATGTGGCGTTGATAAATGTTGCGTTGTAACCACCGGCAGCAATTCGGTTAGGTTCGCCATGAGCTGGTAATATCTTCGAAATTGGAAAGGTCGTCATGCGCTGAAGCTCTTTTTTGTGCGTGGACAGACTTTTGGCATCAGAGATAAAGGTTGCAGTGTCTTCGACAGTATCGCCAGCAAACAATAGTTGCTTTGACGGAATCCACAATACTGTTCCATCAGGAGTGTGAACCTGAAAGTTATGAAGCTCAACGCTCAAGTTTCCAACTCTCATAGCCTTCGTGTTAGTGTAGAGATCGGTGGGAGGCACTGCCTGAATAGGAGGGTCGTCGGCAGCAAGCCTCTGCGCCCTACTCCTCACCGTCTGCGCTGTCACATCGTTCCCAATGATAGTAGCGCCACCCTTCGCGAATACTTCTGTCCCAGCGATATGATCGTTGTGAAAGTGGCTAATCACGACAGAAATTTTCGCAACTCCTTGGCTCTGGACATGACGCATCACGGCATCAGCGTGGTCTGATGTGATGTGAGAGTCAAATATTATTGCCTCGTTTCCATCAATTATGGAGTATGTCGATACTCCAAGAGTGAAGGCCCCGTCGTCAAGCCAGTTGGGTTGATCCGAATGAAATCTCTCTCCAGTACGGCCATCATAATATGCAAATATGCCTGGATATGGGTTGAGGATTCGAAAACTTTGTAAGGGATCTCCTCCTCCGGCTCTACTAACAACATAAACTCGGGTCAGTACTATTTTCAAGTAGTTTGATGGGTCCGTTATCGTTACATACTTGGCTAAAGGCTCGGTATGGCTCGTAATTTGGCGGCCGGATATTCCACAAGCACCGGCAAGTGTATAGTAGCCAAGAAGCATTGGCTTTCCCACCCCCGTTAGACAAACGTTTCCTTGTGTCTTGAAAGTAAATGACTCACGAGAAGCATGATGATTCACCTCTTCAAAGTAGCTCCAAACAAAACAGCTGCAGCTCGATACCGAGGCCCAAGTCGTGAATCTATACCTACAATACAGTTTAGTCAAACTTTATGCCGTGACTTACTGTGATACAGGACAGGTAGCAGCAAGATTGATTGACTACCTTATATGCATGTCGACACTGACGTCGAAATCCACATTACTCTCCCTCTATTTATTAAGAGCTTGTAATGCACAGACAAGTGAAACACCGTGAAACATTGATCGGCGTAGCGGAGGGGTTGTTTCGTCTGATGATTCTACAAACATCAGTATGGGCTTGACCTTAATCAGGCGGGATGTTCTTGAACTTAATCTTGAGACTGACTGGTATGGAAGTACTTGGGCGTGCCGCTAAGGGTATTGCTTGGTTACCCATTGATTGTTCAGATAGATCTAGGTTCTGTCGCGAGGAATTGAAGTAGACAATACGTCTGATTCTTTTACTGGTTTTTGACCAACCCGGCTGTCAAAAAGAAATCAGCGATGCAGTACCTGTCTCAGATAACATGTGTTGTTCTCATATATCCATGCCGTCACCTTTTAGGTTGATCTTGAATGCACGGGCGAAACTTGCCACATGGTCCGCGTCTTTGAAAACAAAAACTAGCATTGCCACAACGAGGTAGCTAATCAAGAAGAAAGTGAAGAGAATCTCAATAGCCGGTCATTCCCAATATAGCCCTAGAATTTCTTCTCGCTGCGACGTGGATAAAGCAGGCTCGGCATTACTATCCGACTCTCACCCACCTCCAAAGAGGATATCAACTCGATTGCCAGGCGTCTGGAAAGGTGCGGCGCCTGGACTCAGACGCCTTTCGTTCTCTCCTCCAGTGTCAGCGCGGTGCTTGAACTCGAAAACGCAATAGGCCTTGACAAACGGTAAACGGTGGTTACGCTTAGCTCCAATCTTGGTTCATTGCTGGAGTTGGTATACTCTCTTTCTCTGAGAACGAACGCAGCGCTGTCAAGACATATCTATGGGCCTGTACCCCGTGTCTACGCTTACCGCTAGTTCTCTCCCTTGCCGTTTTATCGAGTCAAATATCTGGTGCGAGCAGACTTGCCTCTCCCTGAATGCTTTTGAGTGGCTTGAGATATCGCTTCAGAGTCAGGTTCTCTTTGGTAGAGGTTTCGATACGTTCAAGTGAAGCCAGAATGGTGTGCTAACTCAGGCAGAATACAGGACACCTGCATAATTCCTGGGGATCAGCTCCTGTGATTTCGGGTCTCGATTCTTGGAAACTAAATCTGTCTGATAGTCTTTGAATCGCCATCTAGGAGCGAGAGGAAAACGGTCAGGCACCTCTATATCACTATTATAAGCCACATATCCCAGGGGTCAGTTACCCAGGAGCATAATGATGTTGGGAAAGAAGTTTATCATATTAACAGCTAGCAGTGATACGCAAATATCCTTGAGATTTCTATTCGACAGTTATTAGAACGTGAAAGAGCGTATTGAAACTTGAATGGCCATTGTGTTCATGTCGGGGTAAGAGATTGATGTCGTCTCTGAATCGATCCTAAATATCCTCATATTTAGAAAGGACCAAGAGTCCTTCGTCGCCTTCGTCCAATTGCACATTGACTGACTTTGCGGCGTTTTGCTGCTCCCTCAGCCCTCCCAAGTCTTCCAGTCTTTCCCGTGCATTTCTGTCCAGCCCATGAATCAGGGTTGCCAACACGCTACTCTTCCATAGCTTTGCCTTGTGACTGTGTGTCTGGTAGATTGCACCACTTAAAAAGATAATCGTAAGTAGAACGGTGAGAAGAGGGACCGTAAGGAAGCCCCACTCGACGTGGATGTAGCTCTCAACGGTGTGTGCTATGCCAGTCACGTTCGTGCCGTTGAAGCTTCGAAAGCTGATTGTTACGCTAGTCGCGAGATCGTTCATAAGCATGTCAATACCGCCAGGATATTCGTAGTAATTCCAATAGAAAGCCTGCACGATATCGGTGTCAAAGAAAGTTTCACCGCTGGAGATACCGACAGTGAGGTTGACGATAACGTTATCTGGAGTAGTGATGTTTTTACTGATGACCTCTTCGTTTCGCGAAGCCGATCCAGTACGGAACAGGTCCGAAAACCACGACCGCATGCCCATTATAACCTTCATATCGATTGGGTATAGATCCTTGCTGCTGCCGCCTGAAATATAGATGGGCTCGAGTGATTCTTGAGTTGCTGTAGCCACTGTGTCATTCGTTTCTGTGTGAACTATGGTTTCTTTGAGTTCACCGTTGACGATCGAGGAGTTGAGTGTCTGGACGCAAGCCTGGAGTGTGCATTGTCGAGCCCACGGTGCAAGATCGCCTGCAACACCTTCTTGCTTTTCGGTTCCCATGAATACAAGCTTCATAATCGTTGAATAGGACATGTCCCCGAGGCCCTGAGGGAAAATGGGGGTCATACTGAAAACATCGGCGTGTGTTTTGAGCTTTGCACCAAGAGGTACAGACCAGCCGCACTCTTTCATGCTTCCTTCTGGCATAGAGCCATCTTCGCAAGCCCGAGTCATGAACTCAGTCATGTCCACACAACTATTGCAAACACCAAGAGTCTCGAATGGCTCCCATGTGCAGTTTCCCGTTTGGCAACTGACGGGGAGACTTAACCAAGGCTTGCCATTCTCGGCGAAAAGTCCGTTGTAGACGGCAGCTTTGAAGGGGAGAATCGGTATGAAGCCTTCTGATGCACTTTGACTACTCAAGGCAATCAAGTACTGCGGAGAGCGGATATTTGTGGCTCCTTCGGTGGAGTTGGTAGTGCGGGCGTGGAAGGTTGCGATTTGCTGGGCGAAGGGATTGAAGGCCAGTGTTAAAATGGCAACGAAGGCACCGAAAGAGCCGAGAAGCCTATGGAGTATTGATGTTAGATGATGGATTCGGAAATTCTTGGATATTTCAGCTTACCCTCCCCTTCGTTTGACAAGCATCATTAAAGCTCCCCATGTACCTCGACTGGCATCATCAAATACCTCCATATCGGACAAAGGCCTACGGCGATTGAAGCGTATCCATTTTAACTGGCTGATGCCGCTGGAAAGAACAACGGCGATGGTTGCAGTGGCTACCGTAGCCAGCAAAGCAATGACAGCGTTGATCGTGATTTGAAAATGCCATGACGCCAGTGGTTTACCGTCATATGCTCCTAGAACACCAATGATCGAAGCAGTGGCCAGAATAGCGACAAACAGACTAACAACTTCAAACATCCAGGATCCAGATGGAGAGAAGTTTTCTGATTTGACGTGCGTTTTCTCTGATATTCTACTCCAACGGGAGGGAACAGAGTGCCTTGATTCGCCGTTGCTGCTCAAAGCAGGCTCACATTGCGGGTCATCATCAACGGAGACAAAAGTAGACTGGTACGCCTTGTAAGATCCCGGACTCTGTCCTGTTCCGGGTCCTTGGATAAACGGGCTGCTGGGTTGTCTGACGTATATAGTGTCGTCTGAGCTTGTGCTTGCATTGTGCGTGTGTTGCCTGTACGACATGTTTACCGGTTCCAGGTTCAAGTCGCAGCTGTGAGAGGCTCGGAACGGAAAATGAATCGATAAAGAATGCGAATAACCGGAGACTGGCATAGCGCGAGCAAGGTTGAGACCTGAGCCTCAAATAGTATGTAGCAACATATCGAGGAAGCTTGACCAGGCTCGAAGCCTGGACACCCATCCATTACAATTCTGGAGCTAGTACATAGTGCTTACGCTGAAGTGCATGTTGCATATTACATACATGGACTTTTTGAGAATTGCGACGCAAAAGGTTGTATTATTGGGCTCAGCTGGTGCCAACATAAGCCAACATTGCTCTCAATTGGTTCCTAACCATGTCTAAAGGCGCAAGATAGTGCATATGGATAGCGGGGTCTCAAAATCAAAAGGCCAATCCTTACACAGAATTGACCGTGATTAGGCACCTATTCTCGCTGTAGCTGTCGAGAAGTGGCAATGTTATCTGTCAATCGCTATCGTATTGCCCGTTCCTTTGTGGCACCCTACTCAATCGCTCGCTTGCTTTTACGGAGGTCCAGATCCGTACTGGTTTGCACTCGATGCGGATCCTAAGCTTATCTTACGATAGTCTCGTGCTGCGGTGTGTGACGCCGAGGAAGGAAAACAAACCCGCCAACTGCAGGATGCGACTGGTCCGTGGGACGCACACAAAGCGGCACAGCCGTGCGATAAGAAACCGTCTCTGGAGCCTTCATGCGCAGCTTTTGCTCCGCTGTTCCCTCCGGGAGAAAAGGAAGAAAGAGAAGAAAAAAAGGCTCATAGGGCTGCAAACCGGGCAGATCGTGGTGATACCCGTTACATTCAGCTCGCCGCTCTTCGTAAGTCATTGGATCGTTCCCATCCTCTTTCCCCTGTCGCATCAACGACAAGGCTGTCTTGTGCCCTTATGCAAAAATTGCCACCGCTGCAATGAGACCGGTAACGAGGGCGAAATGAGAAGCAGGCTGTCGGGAGCTGTACGATGCGGCTCCGTTGGACGATCCGGTGGCGGCAGCGTATCCCAACGCCTTGTAAACGCTGGTTGCCTGGTCGTCGCTTACGGTTGCTGAGCAGGGCTGGGCATCGTGCGTGACGGATGCGGTCACAGCGCAGACCCTGGTAGCCTCAGAGTTGAAGGTGGTTGTGGAGGCATAACTCATGCTGCCAATAGCTGTCGGGCAGGTTTTTGTGAATGTCGGCTCCTTTCCGCTGCTCTCGACAACAAAGTCGAAGCTGCCGTTGGCGATGCGAGGGTTGAGGTTGTACTCGCTGTAATCGGGCTCCTCGGTGAACTCGCATTGAGCACCCATGCCAAAGACCCAGGCAAAGGTGTAGTCGCCAGCAGCGAGATGGCCAGTCTTTCCAATCTCCAGATGCGGGCCGTTGCCAAATGTGCTATCGTTGCCGATGGAGGCGCCCATCACGCCGTGGGCAGCGGTACGTAGGTACGAGTTTTTGTTCCTGGAGTAAATGTCCCAAACGAAGTTGTAGCCATACTTGTAGGCGGCGTTGGGGTTCTGCACATTCAGGAGGACGGGATAGCCGTTGCTGGTTTCGCCGTACTTTCCATCTTCACGAGGGAAGACGAGATCGAGCTCGATGGCGTCTGCAGGTAACTGGGCGCTCACAAGTTGGAAGCATGTAGCCAGCAGAGTAGCTCCAAGGAGGTAGGTGCGTTCAGAAAGCATGGTTAATGTCGTGTTTGTAAGGAGTGTAACGTTGAAGGTGTTCTCGACTGGTGTGCGGGATCAGCAGTCAACTAAGGCTGTGCAAAAGAATGTAATGTTGTTTCGTTTTGCCCCCAAAACACCGCTGTCTGGAGGCCGTCGTGGAGAGCGGCATCTTTAAACACACGACAATGTGGATGCGCTCTGTGAGATTTGGCATGGGCCCCGTCAGGATCAAGCCTAATTTCCGATTATGAGCCCTGCTCACCCGGTCTCAATCTTTATCCCAAACGTCGCTAACCATCCCTTCTGCATTGGTCCCTGTCATTTCGGCCAGGTTTTGACGGCCAACCGAAATATGCAAAAAACCAAAACAAAACGGCAGGCCACCAATAGATACCAGCCCCGTCACGGGGCATCAGGCACTCAATTGCCATTGACTGTGTGCTTCATCTAAGCTCCTTGAACAGGCCCTGTGCTCTCAGGCTTTGGGCTGACTTGTCACACTCGATTGGATCCTCAATATCCACAGGTTGGCCCTTCATCCCTTCATCCCCTCCCCCTCCTCTTCTTTTCGTAGCTTCTTTTCATCATGTTCCCCCCGGCGCTAATCTCACAGACATAATTATGGCTTATATTTTCTGGCCGGAACGCAATTACTAAAGATTTCCTGCCTCTTCGCCTACTTGCGGCCCTTCATCCCGGGGAAGTACAAGTACAAGAAGGCGCAGATGAGCAATGCCAAGCCAAAGAAGCTGGATGAAGCGAATCTTGCCTCCCGAATCGGCCTGGTCTGTGTTGAGGAGGTGTGGTAGCTATCTTATTTTCACGCAGTCAGCAAGGCATGTCCCTGTTACGCGACACTGCTTATCTACACATTTCAGAGCCCACAGCTTTGAGGTGGAGGGGGTTCTTTGATCCGGCAATTAAACAAACAATGGCTTCAAGAAAGTGTTGCGACTGACCTAGCAGCTTCACCTCCAACAGAACACGCAACAGCACCCAGCGTTGCTTGATACATGAAGACCTAAATAGCCATGAAAACGGCAGTCGCCGACAGAGATGTCGGGTTGCCGATGGTGTGAATGGCACATACCAGTAATAGCAGCAGAGCTATCATCTAGAAGACACCGCCGACGACCAAGGGTCGCCTTCCATATCTGCTAACGAGGGCGAAGCAGACATTGATGTTTCTAACGTATCAAATCGCGTACGCTGCCTGGCTGATCCCAACGGGCTGTTTACATCAGCCAAACGGGAGTAGTACCTGTACACCACTGTTCGTGAGTCTTCCATCGTGACTCGGCTCGACACCACAGTTGGTTGGAATCGAAACCATTCGTGAACCCACCTCGAAACGAAGTTGATACCAACAGCTTGCTATAATTGATAGTGTCTCGCCATAGGCGAGTATGGTCCTATACTTAAAGCCCACGCATAATCACTCACGCCCTGTCCTCAAAGCCTCCACACCACGCTCGAATATATAACCTGTTCAGAGGCTCCGTACAAGTCTGAAAACGCGAGACGGTACTTCCCACAAAGTCTTACAAACGCTTGTGTGCGTCTTATTTCTCCTTCCACTGAAAACTTTCACCATTGACTACGTGTGTCAGGGCGTGCTATTGTCTCTTTCACCCCTTTGCCGAGAAACTACACATAGCCATCTACTCCCGGCTGGTCATCTACACCGTCGACGACGGCGAGGATGAAACCGAGGAGCTGGCTGGCCTCCAGAAACGCTTCCAAAAGGGTTAACTAACATAACGGCTTGCGCCAATTACACGAATGATGTTCTATCGTGAGTATGGAGACGTCCGCAGCAGCCGATGTCCCTGCCTCTGCACCTGCCGCGCTCACTAATACATGGCCGTCGTCACGGGCCACAGGGAGGTTCAAGCCTGTAAGACAGAAAGATACACGAATATGTAGTCAGGCCGCCTGAAAGCAGCGTAAGCCACTTGCCGTGATTGAAGCCGTAGCCATCGAGAAAATCGCGGAAAATTCGTGCGTGATTGGGCCTTTGTGCCCCGTGTACGCGACCAAGTGGAATGAGATTATGAGTTCTTCAACGGCTACGTCTTCGTCCACGGCCCGGCCCGGCGGTGCAAGCTAGATATGGATGCTGGAATGGCGCATGGGGGATTCCATGGGCGGGAAGATTTTGGAGGTCGTGCTGGGCAGGCTGCAGTGCGTTTAAGCTGAGTGTCTTCTATAGTAGGCTATGAGCATTTGGGGGTTGAGATAGGCGGAATATTAGTACGTGCTTTAAGTCAATTCGGCTTATTTTCTAATTTGTCGGGGTCACATTACAGAGCTCATTGACTAGCATTGTACCTGATCCACCATCTTTCTCACCCAGCTCCATTCTTGGTCCAACATGGCACCTCCAGCATCATATTCACAGTCAACGATAAGCGAGTGGAACATCTCAGCCGACAACAGCCCTGAGCTCGTCAACGAATGTCATGAGGACAGCATGCAGAAGTTGGGTGTCAATTACGATAATATCTACTACGTGCACCGTCTCGAACCCAAGTTGCCTGTCGAGACGATGAAGCTAATGGCCACGACAAAGAAGTAGCCAGGGCGTGCTGTATTGTGCTATCAAGGAGAGGGTTCAAGTCGACAAGGCTGAGGTTGTGTGTCACCGTAGCCCGCGAGGCATGTTCACCGAGTATTTGATAAGAATCGATCTTTAAGGTGTCCTTGCAAGTGGTATTATCCATCGAGGCTGGTGGATTGAACGGGGGCCCCCAGCCCAACACATATATAACCCCAAGAATTTATTCAAAATCTCAGGACTTGCTGAACCCGGAATGGGTATCGAGCGTCATTTCATTATTGTTAATCAAATATATGTTGTTCCGGCTATCTGCTGTTCTTCCTTAAGCCGGCCAGTAGGCAGATCATAGTCAATCGTTGCTTGAACTGCTGCCATGTCTTGAGTCCAGTCGTTTGAATCTGCGTTCGAGTTCCCTACAAGTCTAGGGCCAAGTTCTGCATCTTGGAAACGAACGTGTTATTTTGAGGCCCCTTTGTTCCAAAGAAACTCTTTCTGGTCAACCGCTTGCCTTAAGTTCGTCTTCCCCTTCTCAAATCATCATGCTGACTAAGAATAAGCGTACCGTCATTTATCAACTGAGCACTTTATGTGTGTCAAGATAAGCTAGCTCATCGAAGTGCATTTATCAAGCTGCCATCGCCCTTATCTATATCTGTCTGTCTTCTCCGCCTCTTATCTTGAGCTATCGGCGGAAGTGGCCAGTAATTTACATTCGCTCTCTAGTCCATGGGGGGCCGTATGTGCGACGAGGCAGGCGAGGATGCTCAATGGCGTGCTCCGAGCGCGACGTCACCTAATACCCAAGCCCGACAACATGGGGAGGGGGGGTTCTTTAGCCCATAAATCTAAGACAGGAAGTTCTGCATGAAGAATCCAATATTTCTGGAGTTTCCCATCCTTGCTGATATTTTGCCTGGAATAACTTGAAGCCAACGAGCTAGCTATCGAAAGGACTTTTGCCACAAAAGCAAGATTGTCAAAGCCTGATACTGCATCTGTCCAGGATGGCCGACAAGCCAAGCAGCATGTTGGAGGTCTCAAACTCCACCTTTCAACCAGAAGGAGTTGTCGGTAATGCTAACAGCCATACACCTACTTCAACTTTCAATGCTTACAAACACTAGTAAAGTGGTATCGTTCGCCGTTCTACAATGCTACGATCCTTGGCATCTGCAGCTTTGCTGCACCGGGTCTTTGGGGTGCGATGAACTCGCTTGGCGCTGGTTAGTAAATCACTCATCCAGGGCCTCGCGACACGTAGACTGATCGTTCTCAGGAGGTGCACAAGAGCCTTATCTTGTCAATACAGGGAACGCCCTCACCTTCTGCCTCATGATCGTTTCATGCTGGCTAACTTCATCAATCGTCAAATATATCGGTATCAAAGGCGCCCTTGTTGTTGGGACAATCGGTTTCGCCCCATACAGTGCCGGCCTTTACCTGAATAACCGTTATGGTGTCGAGTGGCTCGTCATCCTTGGTGCTGCTTTCTGCGGTGTATCAGCTGGTATCTTTTGGGGCTCTGAAGCTGCCATTGCCATTGCTTATCCGGAGCCACATAACAGAGGACGGATGATTGCTTATTGGCTCACTTGGACCCGATTCGGACAGATCCTTGGCGGTGCAATCAACCTTGGCCTAAATTCCGATCGCAATGGAGCTGGAAAGGTCTCTTACAAAGTCTACCTGATTTTCATTGCCCTACAATCTTGTGGACCACTGGTGGCGTTGTTGCTGAACAGGCCTCACAAAGTTCAACGGAGTGATGGCAAGCCAGTGGAACTTACAATTGCTGAAAACCCCTGGAAAGAGATCAAAGCCACAACAAGGACGTTTTTAACACCCAGGTTTCTGCTCCTTGTTCTCTGGATCGGTCAGGGTGTCTACTCGGAGTCCATATTCTTCACCTACATTGCGCTTTGGTTCTCCGTCAGAGCCAGAGCTCTTGGCTCGTTTCTCTCAGGCATAGTGGCTATTGTGGCAGGCAATCTTCTTGGACTGTGGCTCGACCAGTATCAAATTGCTCTCAAGAAGAGGGCTCGGTGGGCATTTGCCGTCATCATGACTCTTCAGGGCGCATGTTAGCTCTGGCTCACCATCAATGTTACCGAGTACCGCCGAACACAGCCCACATTCGACTGGGGAGATCCGGGATTTGCAAGAGGATTTGGAGTCTTCATCTTCTTGGTTTCTGGATTTCAGCTCAACTACAACTTCGCATTCTTCATGATTGGACAAATCTCAGAGAGTCCGCAAGAAACTATTCGACTTGCTGCCCTTCTCCGAGGGACAGAGTCTGCCTGGCAGGCTGTCAGCTACGGACTCAATGCCATTCCTATATTTGCACTTGTTGGTGGGCCGTACATCAACTTCGGGCTTTGGTTCTTGTCTGTCTACCCGGCCTGGCTGGTTGTCAGACATTTTGGCGCCAGCGACAAGGGGACAAATTCCAAGTCTGCTCCCCAGCCAAATATGGTATCCGAAGTCGAGTCCTAAGCATAGAGTCAAGTTTCCTTGAAGGAACATGTTATTCTGATACAAGTTCGTTTACCGAGTGAGGAATCTTTGATTAAACCTTGGTCACATAGCTTGAATTTTGCTCACCTCGCTGATGTTCTTGCACTCTACCTAATCCATGAATAATCTACTCTTCGTCTTAGTACAGAACAATTCCGTTATTATTTACATAGCGAGCCAGAATTTGAAAGAACACCATTCTTTCATAGTTACAATGTATAAGAATGGTGTTTATTTCCTACTGAAATGCCCGATACATCAGCCACTACTTTCTATGACTACCTGCAACCCCTTATTTCAGCACCACATCATATATCTACCAGCCCGAGAATTCGCCGCTTGCCTAAGTATCTGGAGCTGCACAATGGCTAGCAGGAGAAAACAGCCGCCATACTTCCCAAATTTCCTTCAGCTTCCTCGCGAGCTACGTGACAGAATTTACGAGTTCTCCGATTTCATCCCCACCGAGTGTGAGTTGGATGCATGCGAGCCGCTGTCCGATTTGCCGTGGGCCCGAGCCTACTCAAAATCAGCCCTGACATTGGTCAGCATTCAAGTCAGAGAAGAAACATTGTGCCTCTTTTATCATCGAAACCATTTCAGGTTTTGGCTTGGGTTGGAAAGTTGGGCTGGCAGCCTAACCGCAACACCGTCCGGCCCGAGTCCTTTTACCGAGGCTCAGATGAGTGCGTCACACACCCCCGCGTTGAGAAACATCAAACATCTGTACGTCCACTTCTTCTGCGGCTCAGGTCCCGGAGAAGGGCTGGCAGAACAGCTTGTACGGTACGCCCCTTCTTTGGAGAAACTGACTGTCTGCCCAAGTGCGGGAGACCCATCTTACAATTCTGAAGAGTATCAATCCGCTCTGACTGTGTTCATGCACAAGATCCAGCAAAGTCCCCTGCTCCGCACAGTACGACTAGCAAATCCGATTTCAGAAAACTTTACTCAGTCATTGGCGCACTCAAGCATGTTTTTATTCCGAGTGGAATCGATTTGCTCTGGGCTTTCCCATGACGAATGTGACTGTAATCTCCCATGGTCTCCTGAGAAGTACACTGGGTCAGTCTGCCTCACGGGAAATACGACAACTTCATCAGGACACACTGTTGTGTACAAAAACATTGAAGGCTTTTTGTGGACTGTGAGACAGAAGGTTCAGCGCTGGCACATGAGTTTCTCGTATCAAGGAACACGAAATCTGAAGCAAGGGGGTAGGCAATTGTCCTAATTGATCCATCCCGTCCACAAATGGCCGGCTTGCACATTCAATTTAGTCGGGAGTTATTTGGAGAAGCTTGGTATTGGAATAGGCGTCTGGTGATACTCATCTTGATTCCATCTTCCCGATAGAACTGTCCATAGAACAAAGACATGGAAATGCAACACAAGCACAGGGCGGTTTCTGGAAATTCCTTGCCCTTGTGTAATCGTGGTGGTTCTTTCATGCTCGCCTTGTGTGTTCTGTGGGGAAAGTGATGAGGCTTAAAATTCGAACGTCGTTATTAGCAGGTCATAGAGATGAATGAGATGTCAACTCCTTACATCACATTATTTCTAGCACTTCTGATTCACCATCCGGCATGAATTGAAGAAGCCCAATGGCTTGGCGCGTGGTTTAGTCTGAGCTGCCATTGTTGTCATTCTGGGCACTTGTTTCAAGGTTCCTCGAAAAGTATCCCAAACATGCCAACTTGTCTTGGGAACGTGAAAGAAACACCGTGATGCCAAGGGTTCGAGGTTGCACCAAGATGCAAGGGCATGCCGTTGACATCGTAGAGCACCCTTGCTTGCAGACTGTCCCTTCTTGCGGAATGAAAAAGTGTACGGTATCTTGGCCTTTCTTTACTAAAAACCAGTGAATACCATCTCTAAAACATGTTGATTCATCCCCCTGTGTAATGAACGCTTGTTTCTCTTTTTTCTTCTTCATCATCCCCCGTTTCAAAACTGCCAACCTCATCACCAACATGAAGCCCATCGCCCTCGTTTCCGCCCTGGCCACTTCGCTGTTTGTGCCCACGGTTGTTGCGGACCGGCAATGCCCACTCGAGTCGGACTGCGTACAAAGGCTCTGCACTGACTTCAACTACAGTGGCGATTCCACCGGGAAAAAGGGATTCATGATGGAGGCTAATTGCAAGAATGCGGCGGGTACCTACGTGTTCTCCAAGCTCAACCTCAAGAAGTGTATCGCCAATAGAGACGGGCTTCTACAATGGGCTCCCGAGTTCGTTCGACCATCTTCTTCAATGTTCAACTATATTGCGATTTACTATTTTCTCTGACCATAATATCTTCGCATACACAGCGGCGGTTTCAGGTGTTCACACTGCCATCTTTATGAAACTGGACCGGATGACTATATCGGTCTCCAGTGCGACTTTTGTCCAACGAAGGCCCTCTTCTTGAACCACAAATGGACTTGGATCAATTTGTGTAGGTAGCTGATCTTGTGTGTCCTTTGCTTTCAATTGTTTAACTTGCAATATTAAGCCAGGGGAATCTGGGTCAGCAAGAACGGCGCCCTTAGCTGCTATAACTACGAAGGAGAGTACCACGCGCTTCTTACACCGGTTATTAAACCGCTTCTTAATCCATGAGACAAAAGGATTAGAATGAAAACGGGAGACAAACATCCTCCGTAAGCGTTGGTTTCTCACGGCTCCTGTGTTCCTCTAGCAAATTTGTATACCGCTATCGGAGTCTGGAGATTCATGGGCCTATACAATGGACAAACCTGACACAAGCCATGATAATGAACATTTTTTCATTGTTGATTCAATCGTTCCGTTCGTTTCGGGGCGCAAGGAATTACCACTGGCGGATTGCATGTCATGCGAGTTCTTGGTGGCCATGCGTAAAGATTGACGCCGTGGTCTCATCCATGCCGCAATGCCGAAGTTGTTTTCCTTCGGAAACATTATCTGGATTCGGTAGGGATACGAGGAAAATAGATACGCCAAAGTTAAACCTCCCTTTCCATTTACTCAGGCGATAGGCTGTCATTGAATCGTCGCACAGTAGCGCTTGGGAACCTAGTGCAACTTCTGCAAATCCAAAGTTTTCGAGTTGACAAACCTCACATCTCATTCAAACCTTCTCTTCAAAGTGTTCTTCGGGGTCTTTTTTGGGATTGACTTTAGTTAGCATTAAAACGTCTTATTCAAACGCTCGATGAGACAAAAAAGAAGACAACCCTTCGTTGTCCGAGCACTTGTTGCTGCAGTTCTTGAACTTGAAAGCATTTCAAATCGCAAATCGACCCGATACCAAAATCTTGCTGCTAGATATTGGTAAAAGACACTACAATAAGCACCGGTCAAGCCCCTTTAAGTAAGTGTTGCCGGACAGAAATCCCCTACATGAACACAGGTCGCCGCCGCATGTACTCCTTGGTTACTTTCCAATGAGCCGCCCCAGCCTCTGTGGGGTCCATAAAGACAGTAATCCAGCTCCCTCTTCTCCAATCGTTGTCTATCAGCGCGTTCTTTATCCTTGCGTACTCGGGCAGACCAAACGGTGGCTCAAGCTGATGGGCGGCCCACCCAGCACCGCTGCTAGACGACGCTGTCGACCCTGTAGACATGGAACTAGGCGTGGTATGTCTGCTTCGCACAGTATTGCCAACCATTTCTCTTGTCTGTTTCTGTTCCGCATTCAGTTGTCGATCGACGAGTTTAGGGATACTGGGGTACTGAAACAGCGGCACTGCGTAGTGGCAGTCTATGCTGTAATCATGGTCAATAGGGAAGAGGCGGATGGGCACGCCATCCGGGCTTTCCCAAGACGCCATATCCCATCCCGTGGTCACGTCGAGAGATTCCTCACGGAAACGAACGGCTTCTTCTTCCATTTCTATGCATCGCCTGCCAATCTCAGAGAGCATCCGCGCGTCCCATAAGTTTTCTTTCCGCATCACAACGCTGCCTTGCCTCAGCAAATCCAAGGCGGCTTGCCGCAGCATCGGGTGCCGACATTTGACAACGACGTAGTACAGCGGCGGGATAATCTCGGTATCAAAGACAAATTTGGGCATGGCTATGGCGGCTTTAGAAGGATTGCGCCCCGGGGCTTTCCGTGACGTATGCACAAACTCTGCGGCGCAGCTGACAATGGATGCGAAAGATTCTGTGTGGGCATCGAATGCCGTTTCCAAGGTATCCATGGATGTGCAGATGGCAATCCTGGCTGCGTGGTAGTACACCATGCACAGCTTGCTTCTGCTAGGCGAGTCTCTCAAGGCTGGAATCATAGCAAAGGCCACGTGCCATTGCGATAACTTTGAAAGATGGTCTTGTTGCTCACGCGCCAGATCCATTCGCATTGGGTCGGTTGGGGCGCAAGCGTACACTGCCCTCTTGGCCTGGGACGTAAACCGTAGCCCGTCGTCGATCACTTCGTAAAGCGCGGCCTCGGCCTCATCCACCGTGGAAAAAAATAACTTTGTTGCAGGGCTCGTTCTCAAGTTGGGTGGTATTGCGGATGGAAAGCTTCCAAAGAGGAATGATGCGAGGGCGAGACGACTGTAGATGGGTACGAAGTGCTTTTTGATCATTTCCAAATCGCTTGACGCCTCGAGCTGTGAGAGAATGAACCTGCCTTGATTGATGTGAAGCTGGGAAGCAGCCTCGTCACCAAGCATGAATTCAATGCAGATGAACAACAGACATGCCAACAACGGCACTGTCGCTGGCGATGACTCGGTGGGCTTCCATTCCCGGAGGTGCTTCAGAGCTTTGCCGTACTGTTCGGCAGCAAAAGTATTGGCCAGCACTCCGTGATTGCTTTCTTCCTGGGCAGCCAGATTGGAGCCCGGCTGCAGGACGAGCGTCTCATGGAGGCTGCTGATGGCGAGAACGGCATGACGGATGGCTGGTTCGGCGTGGCAGAAATGGGGTACAAGTTTTCTCCAAAGCGTCGAGGCGACACCATCAGTAAAGATAGACAGGGCGGAGAAGTTGCGGTAAAAGTCAAAGGCGCGCTGCTCTCTTGGCCCAACTCCCCAGGCGGCGAAGGGTGAGATAGTTGAGCTTAAGTGCGGGAGGCTATCAAAGCCAGGGCCTCTGCTGGCATTGCTACCCGTTTGCTTGAGGTGTGAGTAACCGTCGCACTTCCTCCCCGTCTTGATGCAGCGGAGACATGCAGGCTTGGTCTCATCGCACTTGACTTTTCGAATCCTGGATATGACGTCCGGGGTTAGCAGGAGGGGGGAAGACACAGTGAGCGAGAGGTGTGCCCCGATGGAGCTGAGGCGGTCAGAGGTGGATGGCACGACAGGAGCAAGGAACGGGGCCCGTCAATGGGCCACCAACGTCGGTGCAATGTCAGGCTATAAGGAAGGTCGGACTCAACTTGCAGGTAACACATCCAGTCCGAGCTTTCTTGATGCCTTTCCGACCAGATGCCGGCGGTGACGTTGGCGGCGCACCACCAAGCCCCTTCATGTGTTGGTCGGCTGGCGCGCTCATGATGCGAGCTTCTCTGCTAGCCTGCTAATGGGCCGCTGAGTTGTGTATTGATTCAGGGCAGTGGAACAAGGGAGGCAGTCCAAGATGATGGATCCGAGGATAGCAATCAGAGCGGGGGATTCCTAAAAGAATGAAGAAATCAGATCAGGTGTTTTGTATCCGTAAAGACATGAGAAAAGTGACGATGTCTGATGTCTGAGTGGCCTCTGCGACACCAATTGGTGAAAAGCATGCCGATGAAGGGGCAACAGAGGACATCCGATTCGAGGCGGCACCCTCCTAGACGGTAAGGACAAGCCATGCTCGCGTATGACAGGGGCAGGTCAATAAGTACAGGAAATCCTTCGCGCCAGAGCGTCGGCGTCAATCGTCGAACGAGAATGTTTCTGCCTGGAGCGGAAACTGGACTGGTACTACATGGGGGCCGTAGCTGGGACGCTTGTTTTCGCAGGCCTGTCAGCGCCGAGGGTGACGAAATCCCATCGCGTGGGCGAGGACTGGGGGGAGGGAGTGGGGGGAGGTCCAGTTCTGCCTACATCACAGACCATTCCCTGTCCACCGTCAATTGTTAATTCCAGGAACGTTGATCGACGCTCCGACTGGCTTCTCCCTCATCGCTTATTCTGGAGGAAGTCTTAACTCAAGTCTGCTCAGTTGGTCTTCACAAGACTGGTTTTCGGCGGCCTGAACAACAAGCTGACGGCAGGGATCGCCGTTTGATCGCCGGTTAGGTAAGAATGCAACATGGCAAACCAACCTTAGTTCCACAAGAGTAGGCGTTCCCTTAACCTGAGCCTGCTGATACCACCGCGGTGGATCGATCGACCAAGAGCATCTCGCCTCGGCCCTTTGGTGTCATTTTGACAAAGGTCAAGGAACTGTCCACAGAAACCGGAGAAAGGCTCGGTGATAGTATTGATGTGGCAACAGGTGGACAATGGACAATGCGACTGACTCTGACCGAAACCTTGTGCGCATCATACCTCAGTCGGATGCCAGAATACCATGTACGGAATTGCGAAAGAATTTTCTAGTTACCATTACGCCATGCCATATGCCTCGTCTAAGCCGAAGAAGGCCGTGTGCGGCCCCTGACACAAATTCATCCCCCCTTGACCCGTGATCTGGTATACATATACAGAAGCAGAAAAAACACAAGACCTGGCATACGAGCCAGGGAAGCTACCCCCACGTTGGGGATACCCGCCAACGCCGTAGCGGTGGACCACTCAGCCAAAGACCTTTCCAGAACTCTAAGGAGTTACCTCTGTTTCCAGTATCATCTGGCTCGTGTCGTGACTTCCGGCAAACGATTTCCGTACGCGCACCATCAGGTTTACCAGAAGCTGCACCATCCTATGTAGTGCTGGCAGAGGTTCTCCAGCTTCGTCGCCTCCGTGATGAGCTTGTTGACCTGATTGATGACATCAAGCTCTTCATTCGGTTTGAAGTCCTTGCCAGTCAATTTCTGAGAAACACGATCCAACACCTCCACAGCCCGTGCGTTCTGGATCTCCGTCGGGTCTTGTCCGTGGTTACCGTTGACAACACTGCCTTCGTGAGCCATGGATGAGTTGGTTCTCGAACGGGAGCGTGCTACGGCACCTCCCGGCATGCCAGGATCGCCCGCCGCAAGCAGTTCGGATGGCGCTACATCAGCGTCGAGAACGGATGGGCGACGGGCTCGCGCGGCCTGTGGACCAGCAAGGGCTGACTCGCGTTCGGATCGGAAGTTCGGTCCCGCAGGGCTGGCCGCATTCGTAAGGCGCCAGGTTAGGAGGGGATCGTGGATGAACTGGAGGACGAGATTAGCTATGGACAGCACAACGAGACAAGATGAATGGACTAACCGCTTCCAAGACAGCCATAACACTGTCCTTGTTGTCTCGCAGCACTCTCATGACGTGTTCGCAAGTAATGCGGAAGCTGCCCTCAATGTTGCTCACCTCCATGGCGTAGGTGAGCATACGGGTCAGTCTGAACGGCACACGCTCTGGGTACTTCTCGCGTTTCATAGCCACTTCGAAGCAGTCACCAAAGTCGATGTGGATAATCTTTCCAGTCACACGATCAAGCATGAGGTTAGACGGGTGACGATCGCCAAGGCCGAGGATGTATCCAACCATTGACATGACTCCCAAGGAGCGCGTGTAGTTGGTGCGGCGTTCCAACCAAGCTTCTGAACTTTTGCTCTTGAGCCACAGCACACGATAGAGATCCTGGCCCGTCGTGTTGTCAAGGGCATAGCCAAAGACTTCGACCTTCTGCATGAGCGTAAGGTTGTCGTAGTCGGGAGCCATCTGGAGCATGATGCGATGCTCAATATTAAGGAGGATCTTTCTGCTCTCACGGTATTCCCTAATCAACACATGGAGAGTGTCACTGTTGGGTACCCACCCCAACAGACCCGAGTTTTGGGAGAGCGGAATCGCCGGGTACCGCTGGATGTTCAGGTGTCGCTTGTAACATTCCGAATCGTTGGCCAGCAAGGTGTTGCACAGACCGAACAACTGCATAACTCGTTCGTCCTGGCGGATATCCTCGTGACCCTTGAGCAAGAAGGCATACGAAACACCGTCGCTGCCGCTGATGTTGAGCTTGCGAGGCCGCTGCTTACTGTTGATAACAGTAAACGTACCCTCAAACTCCATGATGCGGACGATCGGTTGGCCACTGCGGTACGTTCCGGGTACCGCGAGGTCGAGGTCTTTGGCGGCGAGCAACTTCGGCGAACAGTAGGGCAGCTCAAGCGTAGTAAGCTGAGGTAACTGTCGCGAGATGCGCCGGAAGACCTGATAGTAGAGATCCCATGCCTGGTTGAGGTCATTGACGTCTCGGCTAGCCTCGTACTGGCGGCACCATTCGCGGGCCTCGGTGAGGTCTCTTCCAAAGGCCTGGGTGAAAGAGATCTCGCGAAGAGTCTCCGGGCCACGCTCAAGCTGGTCGTGTAGGGGTTCAAGAGTCGCAAACATGCCCTCGATGTTGTGATCGCCAAAGTAGAGCCGCGAGGCTTCTTCGAGACCCTCGTGCCATTGTTCGTGCCATAGCACCGCGACCCTGATAAGTTCGTGGCTCACGATATCGGCTTGCGAAACGAGATTGGCGCTGTGCTGACGCATACTATCCATAATCTGAGCAGCGGATCTCGATCGGCGAGTGTTTTGCGACGACTTCATCGCCACAGTCAACGGGTAAACAAGAGCCTGCGGGTGGGCTCTGCCAACATCCGCCAGAAGGCTGTGGATCGACTGTTGTACGCGACGTGTCGGCTGGTTGATCCGAGCAATCAGCTGCGGAATGACCTCAAGCCAGGTGTCGACGCTGACGTTGGTAAACCCTTCAGTAACGGCAGCGTTCACGTCGGCACTGGCGCCATGTGTAAACCAGAGCGTCAATAGACGGAGGGTATCTTGCAGAGAGCTGCCAGCAGAAAGGGCAATGGACTTGAAGAAGCCACGGACAGCCGGTACGACATGCTCAATGACCATGTGGTCGGTCCTTTCACCCCGAGTGGCCAGGGCTTGCACAATCTCAAAGTTGGCCAGAGCCCATGCATGCCACGCCTTGTACCAACGTGGGTTGTACTTAGTGGCTTGCGAGTACGAAGTCAAGATGTCCTGGACGTGCTCGTATTGCCAGTTCTCCTTATTCAAGGCAATGAGCCATTCACCTTGGCGCAGGTAGCACTTGGCCAAGAGGACGGTCTGATCGTAAAGGGCTTTCTGCGTTTGGGGGTTCATGAGGCTGGGATCAATCTGGTGAGGGAATCCGTATTCGCTTGACAAGTCCATGCCATTGGGGGCCTGCGCAGTGAGATGAGCCTTGGTCGCCTCATACCGGTGTGCCGAATCATTCGTAAACTTGCGAAGACAGTAGAGGGTTCTCTCGGAGATGCCTGACGTGCGGAACGCGGGCTGCTGACCGACCTCCCACTCGTACTTGAGCATAGCGTAGATGACCTGGGAGGGGATGTTTCTCGGCACGGCGGGGTTCGGCTGCTGTCTCTCATTCCAGTAAGGAATCAAGGACTCCAGAGGGGTTTGTTCGACGCCAATAAGCTGCTTCAAGGACTTCTCAGCAAGACCCATGCGACCTGATTTGCGGCACAAGTTGGCGAACTTGATCCACATATGCATGTTCTCCGTCGGGCTGATAACCAAATGCCGGAGACGCAGCATCCTTTGCCACACCTCTACGTTTCGCTGACAGCCCTTGAGCCTCGTTTCCCAAGTACGTCTCATGGTCGCCTTTTTCTTGTCGTCCGTCTGTTTGTAGACGATGAGCTCCTCAAGCTCGGCCAGCATCTGGACTCTAACCACGACCTGGTAAGCTCGGTTGTACGACTCACTAACCAGTGCACTGAGCTCCGTGTCGAGGCCTTCTCGAGCTTGCTGCACGCAGTTGACAGCTTCCCTAAACTGGTTGCGGTGCAAAGCGAGGATGGCGCCAAAGAATGATCGGTCAGTCGAGTAGCGCTTCATGGACTGCAGATAGTTGTCCATTGAATCCCACTTGCTGAGGCCCCACGCAGCTGCGGTTGCAAGAGGAGCGATCAAACGCTGGACGTCTGGCGAGGAGTTGGCCCAAGTATTGCCAGCGATGCCCGCCAGAGCCTCCCACTCCCCAAGAGCGTGCAAGCATCGCATCTTACCCATGATAATCTCAACAGGCACAGGCTTGTCGTCAGGAACCTCCATTTCGCGTTTCGTGTAAAAGGCAAGGGCCTCTTCCCATCTCTCCAGCTTCTCGAACCACGTCTCTCTAAGCTGGATTCCCTCTTTGTAAAGCTGCGCCTTACGGAGAATACCAATGGCTGCATCAGACTGCTGGAGTTGGTTGTTGATCACGATAAGAGCTTCAACCGCACCGCTGCTTTGGTCCTGCAGAAACTCCAGCTCCTTGTAGTGAAGGGCCTTGGCATAGGCGTGACAGCGTGCAGCCTCCCGACCGAGAACTCTAATGTCGATGGGCAGGGCCTTGTCGTCGTGCTCCATAAACTCGGCGAGGTTGAGCAAAAGACCCAGCAGATCGGGGGGGACGTTCTCGGATTTGATGGCACTTTCAATGTTCTGGATAAGCTCGTCCTGAAACTGTTCGTACAACTCGCTCCAGCATGAAACGAATGCTGAATTGAACAATTCACGCGCCAGCGGAAGGTATGAGCTGGCGAGAGCGGCACAGGCGCGAAGCGCATGATTGGGCGACTCAGTGAGCAAGGTCGTGGAGAACCTACGAAGCCATTCCTGCCAATCCTCCTTGGTTGACTTGCCCTTCGTGTCCCACGCCTGCTTGAGATGGATAGCGTTCATCTCCAGCTTCTTCGCACCGAGATCGGCAAACGCTGCTTGATCGTCAACGCGGTCAATAAATCGGTCTCCGCCACCAAGGTCTTGCGGGAGCACCTCGCCCTTCTGGAGCTTGGTGACCAGCAAGTCATAGTTCTGATGCTGGATCTGATGTTGCGTGAGGACTTTGTTGACAGTGCCCATGAAGTGGAGGTAATCCTTGCCGAGCTGCTGGATCAAGGCACAGAGGGTGTCCAGAGCCGCAACGCGCAAGGTGATGTCTCCGCTACCCAGAATGCGGGTGAGTGGGTGAATGATCTTGGCGGCGTAGTCGTTCAAGTTGACCTGATACGTAATCTTGCCAATCGTCTCGATCGCTTGCTTCCTTAATGGAGTGGGCTGGCCTTGCTTCTCGAACGTCCTGACAATAACAGGAATGATCAAGTGCATGTACTCCTCGGCACTTGATCCAAAGACGAGGAATGCGTGTAGGACCTTCTCAGACGGCGTGCGCCGCGTAGTGGCGTCCTTCTCAAGTACGCCAAGCATCAGCGGCAGCAACCCCGCGAGATAGATTTTGAACTCGCCCTCGAGTGAGCGGGAAATAGCTTCCACCAAGCCCATAATCGTGGACTGGAGCGTGCTTGTGGTGTTCCAGAATTCCTGGCAGATTTCGACGATCTCGGGCAAAAAGTTCCTAATGTGCTGCCTGACGATGGAGACGAGTGTAGCCAGCTGGCTGAAGTACGAATCGAGGCGTGTCTTGTCTGCCGCGCGGATCACGCCGAGGAAAGCAGGAATAATTCGGTCCAGGAACGAGACGCACTCCAGACCGAGGGTGCGGAAGATGTTCATGATGGCCTCGATGACAGAAGCATGATGATTCGAAAGAGAGTTGTCTTTGAGGATCTGGAGGAGCGCATTGATGACAACCGTCGGAAAGTACTCTTTGCTGGATGGCGTGAGACCAGTCATCATGAGAGAAATGTCCGTCATCTGAGTGCTCTCGACACGGCGCTCGGCATCTGGGCGACGCTGCTCCACCTGCTGGTACTTGTATGGGTCCAAGGCTCCCAGAATACCCATCAGCTTGATGGTCTCCTGTCGAAGGGGCCCGCGCTGACCTTCCGTGCGGATGATGCCCTGCAGCAACTCCAGCAACTGAGGATATTCGAGATAGGGCTCGATGACATAACCTGAGTTGCTGGCCAGCTGGCCCAGGGCGTGGAGAGCCGCTTCGCGCTTGTTGTTTGAGCTCTGATCTTGCAGGGCTTCTATGATCAGAGGCATCAGCCTGTCTTTGTATGGCAACACTTCTTCGCCACCGACGGTTGCCAACTCGCCGATAGCCCTAAGGATTGTTGCGGCCACAGCAGCGCTGGAGTCGTTGGCCTTTGGTAGTAAGACCGACATCATCGGGTCAACGTATGGTTTGACCAGTCCCTGAGCATTCTGTACTAGCAGGCTGAGCAACTTTGCGCTTTCCTCCTTGTTTCTTGCGACATCAGAGAACTCAAGCTCGGTCAAGAGTTGTATGAGTGTTTTGCGCAAGGAAGGGATGACGTAGGCAGGGTTGTATCGGGCAAGCCGACCAATGATGGAGATTGCAACCTCCCTAATGGCAAAGACTTCGTCGTTGAGGGCAAAGAAAAGAGTGCGGATGTTCTCTGCCTTGGCCAGGTGTCTGTCAAAACGCTCATCAAGGGCTGCAAGGACTGTCCGTCTGATATTCGGCTCAGGGTCCGATACGCCCACTGTGAGCAGTCTTTCAATGACGTCGCCAACAACCTGGAGGGCGTGGTAACTAGTCTGGTTGACGATTGGATCGCGCACATAGAGCTGGCAGCAGGTAAGAGCGGCAGCTTCTCTGATCTCTGGGTCTTCGTCCTCAACATACTTCACCGCAACGTCGCGGACAAACTCATTAAGAACGTGTCCAGTGAAGTCAAAGCTACCAAGGGTGTTGAGGGCAAGCTTGACTTCAGCTTTGCGGTGTTCGTACGCCATAGGATCTTTGGAATCTTTCGGAACAGCAGGCACAGCTGTGAGAGTGTTCGGATGCGGGGCCCCCAAAGGCTTAAAAGGCTCGCCACAAAGAACCATGCTGAGCATATCGAGCAATCGGTTCTGAATGGTGTCCTTAGCTGGTGGGATGTAAAAGGCCATGTCAACAAGGGCTTGGGTTAGCTTTGGCGTCAGGTCGCATTCGAAGATGGGATCGAGAAGGGCCTCCATGTACTTGCTGAGGGTCTGGCCAACAGCAACAGCGAGGCGGCTTATGCACTCAAACACTGCGTCGACTGAGCCTCTCTTGCGAGCTGCCAAGCTCAGGCCTTCTCTGACGTGCGTCATGACACCGTCGAGGTATGGGGCAATGGCGCTCTTGACCGAGTTCGCAATATTGCCAATAGCAAGGAATGCGTCGTTTCTCTCTTTGTCCTTCTTGAGCATACCGGAGAGGTAGACCATGAATTTGTGCAGGTAGCTTCGATCAAACTCGGCAGGGGAGTAGCTTGCAAGGTCGGGAATGAGGAGGACAACGGTCTTCCGAATTGTGACGTCGCGGTGATCCTTGTACCGCAAGACGATTTCACACGCTTCGGGATAGTGCTCTTGCATGAACATGCCGCCCTGCTCGAGGAGCTCCTTGAGCATGAGTAGTGAGGCGTGAATGTACTCAACACTGCCATGCTGCAGCCCGCGCAAAAGTTCGGCATAGGCCTTCTCCATCCATGTCTGCTTCAGTTCCTGGTCTCGCTCTCTAATGATCCGGAAACATGCAGCAACGGTCTCGGCGGAGGTGGCGCGAATCAGGTGGCGGTTGTCTCTCAGACTGTTCCAGATGAGGTCAAGAACCAGGCCGACATAATTGTACATGAGGGTAGGTGCCTGTCTCGCCAACTCGCGCAAGACGAGGGCGGCACTGTAGCGGCGCTCCTCAACTCGTTCGCTCTGCAGCCATTCGAGGGCCATCTGGGTTTCGGACTCAACCAGCTCGCTTATCATAGAACCGCCTGGTCGGCACATCTTGCCCAGGGCGACGGCGGCAGCCTGCATCGGGTTGATGTCTTTTCCGCGCAGTATTGTCTTGAGGTTTTGGTTGAAACGTGCGAACATCTTGGTTGACTGCTCGGACACTTCAATGTCGACGAGGGCGTCGAGGGCGTAGACGCCACCCAGGCGTTCGGAGGAGTCATTCCCGTGAGAGATGAGCTGTGTGATTTTGTTGTTGACGTGACCGTAGATGGTGTTGAATTGTTCGAGAGGGAGGTCTGCGAAGATGGCATGTCAGTTAGCTGTAGCAGCGCAGACGGTAGCAAGGAGATTGTATCGAGGTGAAGGGGTGGATGGGATGGTTTTTACCTCGATGACAGACCAGCACCAGCTCTCTAAGCTGCAACGCTGCTCGCTTTCGAACATCGTCCGAGGTTCTAGGGAGGAAAGAATTAGAAGTCAGATTCAAGGTCCACTTTGACAGGTGGTGGGAGGAGCGGGGAGGCCTACCGAGACCTCAGGTCCCTGACAAGATTGTCAAGTCGCTCGAGAGCGATCTGTTGTTGGGTCGCCATGGCTCACTGGCTGGCGCACCCGAGCGTTCGAGAATCAGAGTGAGAGAAACATCGACTGGCGGTGAAGGAAAGCTTTTGCCCTGGTGAGAGTTTGGGAGAGGGAGGCGTTTGATGGTCAATTTCGTTCGGGCTCGAATGCGAGGAGGTGGCGCGCTGCTGACCGCGAAGGAGGGGAGATGTTGTCGGGAGGGATCTGCGACGAGTCGTCGGCGGCGGCTTCTTATTGCCAAGCACAAGGCCGTGTAAAAAAGAGTCGGGTGAGGAAAACGAAGGAAGAAAAAGGCGGGATGGTGTGGTTATGAAGATAAAGTGACGAGGCTGAATTGATGCGAGGTACGAGGACCAGGCCGAGAGCAAGACCAGTCTACAAGTGACGGAAAGTGCGACAACGAATGGAGGAGGGCCAACCGTGGGAGGGATGGCGCAAAGAACGGGAGGTACCTCGATGAAGTATACCGTGCCCATACAGTGGATCTCTGGCAGCGATCAGTGAGGGGTGGGCGGCGCTACGCACTGTCCGGTCCCCACTGTGGCGCCTAATTCCTAAACCGAGGAGCTTCCATAGCGGTCGTGGAGCTTGTTCATTCCTAATTCTTAACAGTTCCCTTATCTTATCGGCCATCAGGTGGCACGGCGACAGGTAGGTACTGCGACCATGCGCCGGGTCGTTTTCTGTATCGCATATGTGGTGATACCTACCAACAGTCAGTTACCCATCACACGACAACTCGCCAACTTTGCCAAACTATCAACTGATTTCACCACAACTACCTGGATAGTTGAGCTCTACTTGTATTGGCTCACAGACCCGTCCAGTCTCGATATCTGCTTCGTATTTAAGCATCGCCTGTCCCTTTTCTTTTGTCCGGCACTCGTCATGGGTAACGACGGAGGCTCGATTCCCAAACGCCGCGAGCTCGTCAAGGAAGCCGCCCGCGCCCTCACTGTCAGCGAACTGAAAGCGAATGCCCTCGAGTCACTTGGCCATGCCTGGAACAATGACCCTCTTACAAGCCAGCCCCTCGACAAGGACAATGTCGTCTCGGATTGGCGTGGGCGCCTCTACAATTACGAGTCCATCCTCCAGGGCCTCATGCCCTCTGACGACAATGACGAGTCAGCGCCGTCCAACCCCGATTCCCAAGAGCTCACATTTGCCTCTACCGGCATCAAATCATTACGCGACATCGTGAAGCTGCGCTTTCACCGATACACCCCGCCTGGGACAAAAAAGAATGTCTGGGCATGTCCCATCTCTCTGAAGGAGCTGGGACCTTCGGTCAAAGCTGTCTACCTCGTTCCCTGCGGGCATGTGTTCGCCGAGCTTGCTATCAAGGAGATCCAAGAATCGAGATGCCCCGAATGTAGCGAAGAGTTCAAAAGCGAGAATGTAGTACCGATCTTACCAGTCGAGGAATCCGATCTTAAAAAACTGATGCAAAGGATGGACGACTTGAAAGCCGCGGGACTCGCCCACAGCTTGAAAAAGGACAAGAAGGATAAAAAGAAGAAGCGGAAGGCCGAGGATGACGCCCAGGAGGGCAGCAAGGCAGACAAAAAGAGAGCAGTAGACAACTCAGTCGCCGCAGACTCTGTCAAGAAGGGATCTTCCGGGAGGATCAGCGGAATCAACAATCCTATGGCGGCATCGTTAACAGCCAAGGTGATGGCTGAGCAGGAAGAGCTCAGCAAGCGGAGAAAGATGGCCTCCTCGAGAGGGTAGTGCCCCGGCGCCAGCAGACAAATGTTAAGAAAAGCAACTATTCTAGATGATACCCCGCCAGCCCCAGCCAGCATCATCGTTCTCAAGATAGATATGCGAGGAACGGCGACTTGTCAACCAGTGCGCGACACAACGTGTTTGCGAATTCTAATGCAACCCTTCTAACTGGTTCTACTCGGTCCAAGTCACACGACCCTTACGCCAAGCTAAGCAGACCCAAATGCTAAATCTTTGTACACATCCCATGCGGGTCCCCGTTCCCTTTCTTTACAGCTCATCCTTGCCCTTGGGCTCGGGAGGCTCCAGCAGCTCATCGCAAGCGGCAGGCGTACCCACTTCCATCTTGTAGACGCACTTCTCCGATTCCGAAACTTTCCAGAGCTCTTCTGTCTCGCTGCAGGCGAGCCAGACGTCAGTACGTCTCTGCGGGCCGTTCCAGCAGCCCTGGCCGTTCTCGTAGCGGAGAACCATACGGAGGCCCTTGCCGAGGCTCTTGCCGTCGACCCGCTCCTCGTCGTCGGCCATCTCCTTGTCGATGCGGACAAAGTTGCCCATGTTGGTATGGCCACCGCCCTTCTTGGACTTTTGGTTGGTCTTATCCATCCAGCAGAGCTCGTATTCGTACTCGCCGACCTCGGTGCTAACGCACTTGTCCCTGAGAACACGGAAAATGTCGTCGGTGCCGTAATCCTTCTCAAGGTCCTTCTGCTCACTGTCCAGCTGACGCTTCTTGTCCAAAAGATCGCTGTTGGCAGAGTTGAAGGCCTCGCGAGCAGCCTTGACCAGACGAGATTCGGTGTTGGGTTTGTTGTTGTCGGCCACCAGGCCATTCTCGATCATCCAGACGCGGAGGGAGAGGAGCTTTCCATGGATAAACTCTCGCACAGCCTCCGGGAGGTAGGCCTCAAAGTTGTAGACTGGGATTTGTTAATCATGGGCTTGACGATGTTTGAGGGGCTCACATACTAATATCAGTGTCGGAGACGTCATCCTCCTCAAACTCTTTCCAGTTGATGCCCGAGGTCTCAGAGTCCTCAACAAGGACCTCCTTGATATCGGCTTCCAACCCATCGGGGAGGGCCTCGTTAGCAAGGTTGGCGGCGTAGTCCTCCCAACTCTTGACGGCGCGCTTGACGCCCTCGTCGTTGAAGTTGGGGTTGTACTCCTCCTTGAAGCGGCTGAGAATGCCCTCAAGCTCCTTGACCTTGTTCTGAAGCTCGTTGCGGTGGGCAACGACGTCCTCGAGGGTCTCGCGGAGCTCCGTGACACGGGTCTTGGCCAGGTTCAACAGAGTGCCGAGCTTTCCACCAGAACCCTCGCCCTTGACGACCTTGCCCTTCTCGGAACGCTCAATCTCATGCAACTTCTGCTCAAGCTCATCCTTGCGAGTCTCGAGACCCTTGACCTCATCCTTAAGGGTATTGACCTTGGCCTCAACACGGCGGCGGAGCTCTCTAGACTCTTTGGCCATCGTCTTGCGTCTCTTGGCAGCTTTATCGATGGCATCCTTCCGCGCGGCCTCGACGCGGCGGTACTCCTTGCCAATCTCGGCGCACTTGTTCTCACACTTAACCCCGCCGACACCGCTGTACTCCTCAGTTCCGTCGCAACAGACATCGTAGTCGCAGTGGCCGTCGTTGACGAACATGAAGGGAACATATGCGCCGATGTGGCCGGCGTTGGCACACCAGAAGCCGGGTAGAGCATTCGTAGTGTTGGTGGTGCCCGTCAGGGAGCCGGAGAAAGGCTGAGAAGGGGAGAGGGGGTCGAGGTAGGCGCAAGCTGCAGTGCCGGGCTCGTCGGAGCCATCTGGACAGTCACATGTGTTGTCGTTGACCTGCTTGATGCCGAGCTTGATTTCTGGGTGGCCGATACAGGAGAAGGTTTCTTTGGACTCGAAGAACTTGGTGACTGGATGGGGATCGTGTCAGTGACAGACCAAAGACGGCAAAACAAGGTTCTGTCACTTGATCGCGTAACAAGAATATCATGGTCACAGACAGAAGGAACAATACATGCCCAATGCAAGCAGGGTTGAAGAGCACACAAGGCCTTTGATTTGGGATCCAATGCGTAGGGGGTCGAGACTTACATTCGGGGCCAACACCTCTCGGCAAACTAGCGGCCGAGATAGGTGCAGCAGCAGACAGGAAGGTGCCAACAAGCACCAGGCTGTAGCTTTGGTGCATCTTGATGGGGTTTCAGGGTACCGTAGCTCTCATCAACACTCAAAGTCAAGTCGGAGTTGATGTCGTGAGAGTAGCTGGATCAGTGAATCTGTCCAGATCCAGACCAAAAGGCGGAAGTCTAGAGGTAGGGAAGGTGAGGTATAGAGAGAGGAATGTCCAAGTATGGGGCTACTTGGAACTTCCAGCTCACCCAAAACACCTTAGGTGGGTTTCAACGGACAGGGGGGAGCGAACTGGAGCTGGGCAGCAGCTGCTGGCTGCAGGGACGGTCACGTGGGTGGCCCCCTGAGGAGTGGGCAGGTAGAGCCCCACCAGCGTCATTGGGGAAGCTCGGAGTACTCCATACACAGACTCTGTGCACTGACCAGAGGCGAGAAGACCCCTCCAAAATCGCAGGTGCGGGGCAAAATGGTTTTTGCCGGCATCTCACTTTTCGGCCATTCTCAATATTTATGACTGTTCTGGTCGATGGGAGGCCAGTCACAAAAGATCCTCCGTCCAACCCAGCCTCCCTCCCACGCGAACGTCTTCAAGAGACCGGTCTACGCTCATTCTCATACTTCCACGGGAATACAAAGCGCGCTAAACAGCATGGCTTCATCGACCACCAACAGCTCGCCTGCCGCGCTCAATGCCCTGACTGACACGGCCGTCGCACTCATTCAGCAACTCGAGGCAGTGCTTCTTGCTATCAACAGCGGCAAAGACGTTCCTCAACAAACCGATACCTCTTCCGTCGATGCCTTGACGCTCGCGCGCGACTCAGCGTCCTTGATCAAAGCCCATTCTACCAAAATCTCTGTCCTGATCATCAACGAGCCGTTTACGCCTTCGGCTATTATCAAAGTCCTCCGCGAGCTCGTCAGCGGTCCAATACCAGCCATAGCCACAGCCGCCCAAGCATGCGACGTAGGGCGATACACCTCAACTGTTCGAACGGATCTGTCGTGGAAGTGCTACACGGTGTTGAAGGAACTTAGGGGCTTGGTAGAAAAGATTCCCAAGGATGGCAAGATTCTTTCCTCGGCGCAAAAGTCAGGGTCTGCAGGTACTCCGGGCAAGGGCAGCATGGCTACTACAGGTGTCATATGGTCCGCCTGCGACGAAGTCACGCAATTCTCCAATGGCGGTATTGGCGGCTGTTTCGTCAAGAAGGTCGAAGAGTTCAGGGCGACTTTGAAGGATGTGATGGAGGAACTCAAGGAATGGGGTGAGGAGGAACCCGACGACGAAGAGGAGGACGATGAAGATGCCGAAGATCTTGACCACGACTCTGCGCTGGGCTCCATGATGCCTTCGGCCCAAGAAATGATTGACGACATGATGTCCGGCCAGGGTGCGATTCCTCGTGACGACCCTGACAGGATCCGCGAGCGCCTCGAGTCCTGCCTGAAGCGCCTCAGGCTGACCACACTCCTCTATCAAGCCATCATCAAGAGGCGGCTGAAAGCCCTCCCCGGGCTCCCTTCCGACAATTCCGACATCCCCAAGCGCCTTGACGAAGCAATGCACATCCTCAGGAAGCTGCCGCACATGTTTGACGAGCTTGCTGGCGCATTCTATGAGCTCTCACCCGACGAAATCGATCGGGTTATGGCCTTGTGCTTCAACGAGATCGTTGCGCTTTCGGAGCTACTAAAGACACCTTGGACTGGTGAAACTGACGAGTTTTCCCAGTGGGCAGTCAAGTTCCAGGCTGAGATGAAAAAGGGCTGAACGCCTCAAGTCAGCCTATGCATGAGCATGAGCTCGTATCCAGACACATGCAGGAGCTAAGGAGGTTTCGCCTCCCTCCATTCAACGTATGCACACAGCTATGAAGAAAAAAGGTTTCCCAGCCTGCAGCCATGCCGCCTACAAGCAAGGAATGTGGCTCATTGTGCTGTGCTCCATGACTGATTCGAGGCAACAATTCGTCAGTTGATGCTAAGCTGACCATTGGGTGGTTGTCGCGAGGCTATCAGTCTAAGACATTATGAGTTGGTGCCTTTGAGGAACAACATCACCTGTCAGATGTGGGGGAGCACGGCGGTCACGGGTAGCCAGCCAGTCATCTGCTTCTTTGTGCGGATTCCGCACATGGCCTACCTGCTAGCTGCCTGCAGGAATTTGGTGAATGTACATAAACTCGTCTAGCCAACATGGTAGAGTGTAATTTGGTAGGCCAAAGGTCATAGCAAAATGGACAGGGAAAGGGGTGTGACCGACGTTCCGGGAGTGCCCAAGGGCGACCGCGGCCTCAGGATTGCAGTACGGTTCAATCTCACTCCTGATTCTATGCACAACCCTCCAAGTTTATGCACTTACGCGCCGTAACCGTAGATTGTTTTCGTAACCATCAGCAGCAAAATCGCACATATTGCCACCGACATTCTCACGCTTCCATACAATCGTTTTTACCAGCAAAACACTTTGCTACCTATACTAGCCATCGCGAAAGCTGTCGAGGATCGCGAGAACGATGAAGAAATATCGGCCCAGCTCAAGCGGTGGCGGGATCGAAAGCTGAGCGAGTTCCAGCTCGTCCAAGTTGCTGTACGTGTCACGGTGCTCTGCGGCTCTCTGATTGTATACCGAATCGAGCATCCCTGGGTAGCTGACCGTTATCAGAGCACCTTGATCTCTGCCGCCGTCATTGGCTGCTTCTCCTGGCCACCCCCGGACTCGCTGCACTGGCTCGGCCCGGCATTCTGGGACGCCAGCATCTCTTTCTCGCTCTTCTCGATCCTGCTCGCTGCCTCGGAGCAGTTCATTTTCCAGACGCTCCACCGGTCGCCGACGCCGCGCAATGTCGACAAGGAGCTCGCCATGATCCTCTACATCCGTCGCAGCAGAAAGGTCGAGCCCCTGCACTCGCCCCTCGAAGAACTGCCGCCCATCCCGCAGATCCGCGCCATCAAGATTAAGAACAAGGGCGGGTGGTTCCCCAAGGAGATGCCGCTCGTCGAGATCCGGTGGAACATGGTCTTTACGTGGCAGGCGCCGATGATGCTCATGGCGTACTCGGCGATTTGCTTCCTGGGTGGGCTGACGGTCTACGTCTGCGCGCCGCTGTATGATGGGCAGGGGTGGGTTGGCGCAAGCAAGGTGAGCTGTCTCCCAATCATGTCTGCTTAACAGCGCGTTTACTGACTGCGCCAGGCGGCCGTGTTCTACCTTGTCAGCTTCTTCTTCTGCGGAATCACCTTTGTCTGGTGCGCATTCTGGGCATACCGCTTTGTCGACCTCGGAGATCCTTGAGTTTCGTGGATCGCTGCTGCGGGTTTCAAGGATTGCAAACCTACCTACTCATTGGATAGGTAGGCCAATTGTAGGCGCATGCAACGCAAGCCAAATCTTTGGCCGAATGACTCAGGCCGGTGGTAAAACTAGACTCACTTGGGTAGGCAACAACCCCACACTTGAAGCGCAATACGCCGAATATGATAAACATATCTACTACCTAATTAATAGTCGCCTACACTCCCACCTCATTTCGCGAGCAATCAGGCCCAAACTCAATACATCGCGAGAACCGAATTAAAAATGCCCTGCTCTCTGGAAGACATCTTGAAAAACTACGAGTTTGACCCCTCGAGAGTACAGCGCATCGCCACGCGAAAGGTCAAACTTGCCCTGTCTATCGAGCCCCCAAACCCCGAGTGGCCGGCGCAGTTTGAGAAGCTAAAGTCCCTCATCGATGCCGCTCTTGGCCCGGTCGCTTTGTCCGTAAATCACGTCGGTTCAACCTCTGTGCCCAAACTCCCAGCCAAGGCCGTCATTGATATCGACTTGGCTGTAGCGGACCCAACGGACGAAGACGCATACGCGCCCGCTCTAGAGCGGGTAGGGTTCCAATTCATCCTGCGCGAGCCAGAGTGGCATGAGCACCGCTTTTTTGCCATGTACGAGCCGTATCATTGCAACTTGCACGTTTTCAAGGAAGGCACGGCGGAGCTGGTGAGACATCTTATGATGAAAGAGTGGCTCATTGCAAATGATGATGATAGGGAGCTTTATGCAAGGACCAAGATGGAAGCGGCGGAGGTGAGCAACTCGCTCGGGGAGGAGGTGATGGACTACAACCTCAGAAAAGAAAACGTTATCCGGGAGATTCTTCAGCGCACTTTCAAGGCGAAGGGATACCTGAACCATGAATGAAGCGGCGTACCAGCGACCTGTTTCAGACGTTGACAGATGAATCAAACGACTGTATGATTGTGAATCTAACGACGAGTGAATTCGGTAAAACCAGCTTTAAGACGATTGTCCCAAATTATTCGAACTTTTCTACGTTGAAGGTGAGAGAAATGACGGAGAAACACAGATCACACCTGCCGATCTCACTACACCCGTGGAAAATGTCCATGGTTGTGACACAAATCCGCTTCGATCCTAGCAAGTCTTTACAAATTTCTATTTACAGATGAACAGTATTCTAAATAACAAATTCCCATCAAGAGAGAGGACTTTTTCGAGAAGACAACAAGGTAGATAAACAACATTGTCATAACAACCTACCCACCGTGCCACCTCCTCGTAATATGTCCCCGCTTATCCCGCTTATCCCGGTTGTAGGGTTTTATCCCATGCCGGCCTGTCAGCAAGGACCTCTGGCGCAACTGGCAGCGCTTTCGACTCCAGCACAGGATGGCATCGAAGGGTTATCTGTTCAAATCAGGTGGGGTTCAAGTCTCCATGCAGTCATTTTGTTGTTTGGAGGCATTTGACGATGTTGAGGTTGATCTGTTTTCATGTTGTGGTGTTTGGGTGGTTTTTTTCAAGACGATTTTGAGCCTACTGGTGCATCTTGACATGCTGGTCAGCGTCAGCCTGCAGCCAGCCAGCTATTGCATTTAGAATGGTGTAATTAAGCATAGCCCAACCGGAGTAACCTATCAAAATGTTCCCCGAATGAGGTAGGGCACCTACCGCAAATAAACATAAGCCGCAGAAGTTTGCCTCATTTTCCTGTTCGGAGCAATCCGTTCAGCTCACTCACTTTCTACTCTCGGCTATGTAACATGTTCCCTAAAGATGGATTCCCCGGCGAAAGCCGTTCTGACCAGAGTGAGAGCACACTGTTCCTTCCCCTCTTCGCGAATAATACTAATTCTCCGGTCTCTCCGTGGAGAGCTTGGCCCTGTTGTCAGCACTCTGCCTGCTGCCGGTCCAGACGGCTCGGCCATTCTGCACGGCTCCCTCGTTACGCTCGAGCCCTGGTCAATATCGACTCACTGGACCAGTTTCTGGCGCAACCTACAGCTACTCGAAAACCCATGGCTGATAGACTACTTCCCGTTCGACGAGGTCTGTTCGGAAGCGGATCTGCGCAAACAACTCGCGCATCTAGTTGCGGAGCCAGAGGTCATTGTGTATGCTGTTCTTGCTGATCTGGCATACTTGAACCCAACGAAAGGAGCCGATGGAAGGGAAATCGCCGAACGACACGGAGAGGTTCTGGGCTTCATGGCATACTCGACAGCTGGTGCGAGGCACCGTGAGATTGAAATCGGAGCGTTATTTGCGCCGGTGCTACAGCGGACGGCAGCGGCAACTGAGGCGCATTACATGATGTTGAGGAACGTGCTAGAGCCGCCTAATGTGCAGGAAGGAGTATCGCTGCCGTATCGGAGAGTGTCATGGAAGTGTAACAGTCTGAATGTATCTTCTCGTAGGGCAGCGGAGCGGTTGGGGTATGTGTATGAGGGGACGTTGAGAAATCATCAGATTATCAGGGGGAGGTCGAGGGATACGAGCTGGTTCAGCATCATCGATACCGAGTGGCCGTTGATAAAACTTTCCTTGCAGATGTGGTTGTCTGGCAGTAACTTCTATGATCACGGAATGCAAGTAAAGTCGCTGGGCCATGTTCGGGCAAAGTTGCCTTCAACCGCCGGGCTTCCTAACAAGTAGATGGAAAACTGTATCCTGAGATTCAATGAATTTGCGCTGGTCGTGTGGAAGAGCAAGTTTTACTGATCCCATGCGTCAAGGAATACTCATTGTAGCCTTATCTGTGGTTCCTTGCCACCTAAGTGAGGAAGAGTACTGTGCAATCTCCCTTAGCTCAAACTTCCCCCCTACGTCTTTGCTCAGCAACTTCAGGGCCATGTGGCAGTGATGAATAGTGGAGTGGGCTGTTATTATAAAGCAAATAGCGAGTAAAATCGGACTTCTGACTAAGAAGAACAAGAAACCGCGACACATAAACCAGAAATGCAAAACTAAGATGACCCTCACGTCGTCCTCTCTTTGCTTGAAATTCAACTGTCCCTATTCGCGGCTTGTTCCCTTTCCTTGTAAGGAAGCCCAGGGTATTGTGGAAGCTTCCATCCCTCGACATCATCCGACTTAAACCTTTGGATGATCTTGTCGATCTTCAACGTGGCTATGAGCCACAATATACCGTTGAATATAGATATGACCCATTGGGAGCTGGGATATATCCGTGACGGCTTGTACCCGATATCCTGAACCGTCTTCATCAAGCTTAATATTTCCTGGTTGTATGCTTCAAGAGCAGCCGGCACCCCATCTGAAACCCTGCCAGAAGACACTGAGCAGTGCTTCGAGATTTCTCCTGCCAGGACGTATGCTCCGATGAATGCGCAGCTAGTTCCGCGGCCGGTCATAAAGCTTGGTGCGTACCCCGCATCGCCGACGAGTGCCACACGGTTCCTGTAGCACTTGTCCATTCGGATCTGCCCGACTTGTAGAGAGTAGAAGTCATCGCATTCGCCGCCATCCTGCAAAGCGTCGACGACGCGATCTGCCTGCCATCCAGCGTCTCTGAAAATCTCCGACCACACCTGCTTCTGCCGCCTGACGTCGCGGCTCCTTTCAGCGTCCGTAAGTAGCTTCTCGATTTTGTCGTCAGTCGGACAGTGGGTAAGGTAGGCCTGGGTCGTCTCTGGATTGTTGTTCCTTGTCATCAAGAATCGTTTATTGGGGTAAACACAGACAGTAGCGTAGTTGGTATCCGTCTTCCACCTCGGGATGGAGCAGAATGCCGCGTGCACGCCAAGGTCATAGAATGGGTCCTTTTCGCCAGGGCCAAGCATGAGTCGTCTGGTCTTGGATCCTTGTCCATCTGCTCCCACGAGGAGATCATACGTGGTTGTGGTGCCGTCGGACAGACGCACCGTCACTGAATCCGAGTCCTGTTCCAAAGACTCGATGGAAACGCCAAAGACGTACTTGACCCCGAGGTCTTTGGCCTTTTCGAACAGAATTCGGACCAGGTCGCCGCGCATGATTTCAAACTCGGACGTAAATGACTGACTGCCCACGCCGGTCTTGTTCGCTTCGAAGGTAGCCCGTGGCTTGCCTTTGGTGTTGACAAATGTGAGGCCGGCCTCGTTGACCACCTTGGCTCGTATTGATTGCTCCAAGCCCATGCGGCGGATCACTTCGATACCCTGGCCGCGAAGGTCAATTTGCTGGCCCTGAGCCCGAAGGCCGGGAGATCGCTCGACGATGGTCACATCATGGCCGAGCTTCGCCAGCCAGAACGCCACGGCTGACCCGCTGATGCCCCCGCCTGAGATGAGGACTTTGAAAAACGACATGATTATGGAGGAAATTCCCCTTTGAACGGAATAAAAGGTTTCTCTGAATTGCTCGTGATCTTGCCAGATGTTGCTCTGTATGCACGTTGACTGGGCAGTCTCGTACTCCTAAAAGACCAGCTAGGTTAGAAGGGTATGTATGTATTCCATAAGTCGATGATCGTATCCGGACAGAGTGTCGACGTACGAGCTCGGCAATTTGTCTGGTCCGACGCCCGGTCCGAACTCGGGGTTAAGTACGACGGCACTACTTGTGACGTCAAGGCTCGGATCTACTGATTACCGAGTGTCTATGGCCGCACGAGTCAACTTGTGGCATGTTTGCACTATTCCGAGTCGGGCGAGGACTTCCTTCAACGGCACAAAGTATGTGACTGAATCGGGAATCCTGGTAATTCGGACTATTAAACTTTGCATCTTGGTCTTTGGGCGTTGAATCCTGAGTAACTGAAACAGCAATCGGCATGTGTTCAGCTCAGTTCCCACCGTCAAATGTTTATCAAACTCAATGTAACGTTCCCTTCTATAATCTCCAGGAGGCTTTCACTGAAACTCTATATTAGGTTTTCATTTTACATTTTCATGCTTACTTGGCTTTACAGATACGTTGGCCAGACTAGTGGGTAAACAGTTTAGGCTTCGAGGTCACATACCTAGTGCTTTAGGGACTTCATGAATTGAAGGTCGCAATTAAGCAACAATATTATCAAGCAATACACTTCCATTATTTACCAGAAGAAGCTGGTTGCCAAAAGAAAAGAGCTCATTAAGGCTATCAAGTTTCTCCTCCAGTGAGCAATCATTTTGCCTCCTCCTTTTTCTTTTTTTTCCAGCCTGGTATTCTGTCATCTGATGGTATTTTTGAACCATGGCTCATGCGTCCATCTACAAGGAACCCGGCGAGAAGCAACGCCTGCATGAAGGATTTTGATATCTCTTATCCTTTTCTTCAAGTTCTGGAGGATCGGAGGAGACAGCTACATAAAAAGCCTCCCCGACCTCTTCATATCCAACCCTATCGAGCAGTGATGAGCAATCTACTTCACTCGTTATACTACTGAGGGCGTGTGGGACGCCGTATAGTCTCGCAACAATGTCATTGAGAAAGGCTTGGATGGACCCTCCCCTGCCACAGGAGAGTAGAAGGCCACTGCATTTACATGGCCTCGGCTCAGCTCAACACATACTCGTCACTATGCCTAGGTGTAAATGATCCTGGCGTTGCTAAAATTGACAGCTGGTTCTAACTTATGATAAGACTGATCATGGGAAGATCCAATGACAGTTGGCTTGGGGCCGTAGTACCATGACCTACATGGTTCACTCTCTCAACTGGAACCACCGCCCCCATCGTTCCTTTTCAGATCGCTCGCGAGGAAGAAACCGCTCATTTTAATTGCGTTCACAGTCATCGATTCATTGATTGGCCTCTAGAGGGGCTGATGATATTGTCATGATGAAGTTATCCACTTGGCTAGCCCAATGTGAACATTACATAATGTAAAAGATTCACTTCTGTGGCTTGGGTATAATTATGAATGCGACAAGGCAAAGAATAAGCATAATAGCAACATTATTATTGACTTTGACGCAAAACTCCACCAGGTCCTTGTTGTACCAGCGCTACCATCACCAGTGTACTGTTTGTTCCCTCACTTCTTGCTTCAAATAAGACAGGCAAGAACACCAACAATGATGGCCAAGCTTGCTCCCTGCATAACTGCACCAGCTGTTGGCACTGCACTTGGGGATACTGTCGTTGCTGGTCCTGAGCTCGTCGCGGTAGCATTTCCAGTAGCATTCTTTGGCGCAACAGCTGGCTGATAGCTGGCACAGACGGCGTTGGGTGAGAGAGGGCAGTTGTCTGCAATGCATATCGCCTGCAGCTGAGGCCCCTGCTCAGGAATGGCTGTGGTGGCAGGACTGCAACGGAGGCCGAATAGCTGGTTCAAAGCTGTGCCTACAGCTTTGAGATCATCCTGAGTGACACCAAACGATGCGCCAGCAAGTGCAACCTGCTGGATGAAGTAGCCGAGTTCGTTCTCGTCAAGGTCCATGAATTTGTGCACCTCATACATAGAGGCAAATCCGCTGTAGCTGGGGAAGCCAGCCATGCCATACTTAGAGCAACCGAGAAGAGCGCCAAAAAACTGGTATAGGTGGGTCAGAAGGAAGCTGAATGGCATGATATGTTAGTTTCAGACGTGTCAAAGGTTCAATTCAGGGTTGCCCACTATTGCTTAGACTGGTCGTTGTCGGCAGGCTTGTTCTTCATGAGAGGCGCCGCACCGCCACCATCCAAGAAGTTGATGGAGACACCAGAGCTGCCACCTCTGTTGGAGGAAGCAAGCTCTCCATTGAAGTAAGGGAGGAGGTTGACTTCTGCACCATTGTATGTACCTGGTGCTAGAATTCCGGCGACCTTGACTCCCACGTTTGGCATAGTATCTGAACCGAGTTAGAGTCTGGAAGGTTTTCAGCTCAAATTCTGGCTACAACTTACAATTTCCAATAACAGCAGTGTTGACGAGGAGTGTGAGAAGGGTGTATTGGTTCTCGGCCGTGTTGTTCTTCAACAAGGCTGTCGTGTAGTAGTCGCAGACTGGCGTGTCAGTCGGGCGTTGGGAGACTGCGACACCGGCTGCGGCCATAATAGTCAGAATGATCTTGGATTGCATCTTGATGAACAGTAGAAAAGTCTTTCTTGCTATGATGGAGGATCGAGAGAAGGAAGATGCTTGTTGCCACTTCCTAAATTCAGGAGCGATGTCCGGTCTATAAATACTATGAGAGGCGGATACCTCAAGTCGAAAGCGTACTACATGCCCAACCTAATTCATCTATGATACGGTACACATTGATACTGCAGTTAACCAACGATGAGATTGTCTAGGAACTGGGACCAAAAAGGAAAAGATGGACTCGTCAAGCCTTGGCACTAGTCCCATGCCTAAGTGTTTGGAGCCATTGGGGTGCCAGGCACTAGCGCCGGGCCAGCCCCGATCCGGAGGAGCATCAGGGTATTGGTCTATCCTTTTTGGAAATGCCGTTTGCCTCATTGGATGGCAGAAGCCGTTGCAAGGCCTGGTCTGAGTTGTCCGGATAGTCTAAGCCAGAGATCCGAACCCCGCGGGCTGGGAGCGTCTTCGCAGTATCAAGCCGTCACCTAAGCCAGTGTCCCATGCCACTCGGATCCCTGGCTACCTGGAAGGCCAGCGAAGGCAATGATCGAACTAAAACGAGTTATCGGTTGTGAAATTATTGTTTCTAATTGGGCTACCGTTCGGATGGCATCGTTTCCGGCATGATTATTAAGTCAATCAGGTTAGTTGATCGGCGGGACACCATGTGGAATGACTCGGAGGACGAATGAATTTTTGAACGGATGGAACACATTCCGGATCCCACAGAGCAACAAACGGTGACACCTAGCAACACCTAGTGTTAGATCGTACCTTCATCTCCGCTGTCTCTCGAATCTACATCACCACCGCCGCCCCCGCTATGAGATTATGTCACATTTGCATCTCGGAGTTTTTGTCCGGGAAATATCTATTGACCAACGAGTGTCTATACTTATGTATGTGAAATGTGTTAAACACTTTGATGGATATCAAATAATTATCATTAGATCAAACCCCTACAGTTGCCAACCATGATGTTAGTAGACACTAAACAGTCCAGCCCGACAGTTCCACATTGCAGTATAGCACTTTGAAAGTCCATCACAACAAGTACGGCGAAAATTTCGGTATTGTTTAGTGTGGCAACCTGCGGAATCCAGGAAACATGGTTTGTCTCTCGGCTCTCTAGAACATGATAATCATCTTTTAAATGTTAAAATTGGAAGGTAACGGATCACTGGACCAAGAAAGTTGACCAAGAATATAAAACTCAGCAATTATCTCTCATTGATTAGGATTCGGTTCTAATGGAGTAATCCGCTTGTATCAGCAAAGTTCAATGGAGAAAATAGACGGCTCACAGGAAGGGCGGCGTGCCTTAGGTTCGCATCGGAACCAAAATGCCGGAATATCGGAGCGGTTCAAGACGGATTGAAGAGATTTCCAGATCTCAGCTCGGCGATTGAATTGGAGTTTCGTCTTGGAAAAAGGTAGCCAACTGCTCCATAGCAATACCACCCAGAACCGCTGAATGCTTGCCTCAGACACTGCTTATGTCCTTCTTTGTATTCTCGCACGGCTCATATACCAGCATCAGTGCCCCATTTACAATCTAGTTCTGACAAAACCTCAAGTGCTACCAAGCTGGTATCTTCCCTGAGAGACACAGAACAGAGTGTTGATCAAATTGAGTAGTTCTGAATGACTGGAGGATCCAGCACAAGACGATCCCGGTGTCCTATCTTGTGCGTGGAGGGGTAACAATGCCGCCATGCACTGTTGGATGCAACAATAACTCTTATTTCGCACATAAACCAAATAAAAGGGGAGAAAACTTCACCAAGTATACATGCTGCAATGCGACCAAAGGTTCTGTGCCTGGTTAGCCATGTGGGGTGAGTAGATCGCCAGAGGCGCCCTTGGCGCACCACACTTCCAAGGACGCCCAGTTGATGCTGGAGAAAATTCAAACCACAGCCGCTATCATTGGGGTCATGCAATGGTTTCATAGGGCAGTCAATAAAGCATAGCATGTTATCTGATATGAGGTGGCCATGTAGAAATGCGAACTGAACTCCCCCTGCCCTCCGCCCAAGAAAGGGGCCCCCAAAAAACGCTGGTTACTAAGCCAAGCGCAGAAGACACTATTAGCTTGAGGTATTTCTGATGGTTAACCTACAGTCATGAGGAAATCTCGCCCCTAAGAAAGATGCGCGACGGACTGGAGCGTCCAGACCGGCATTTACGGATATAGCTAGCACCAGACAGAGCAATATTTTGGGAATGAAGGAAAAGAATGCCAATGGGTAAGCGAGATGACCGAGGCCTCATGATGTTAAGGCAGGTGACCACCCCACCCCGAACACAGTCTCCGGGAGAATCTTGGGAAGCAGATGAGAAGGGCATGGGGAGCGGAGCTCGGATTGTCCGCAATAGAGAGTGTCGACAAGCTGATTCCGTTACATCCGTGGCAAGTCGCAGTCCGGATACATGCCTCAGGGGTGTGCACCAACTACCATTCCTAAAGGAAAGGCAGTGCGTGTCATTGAATAGTAGGTTGAACACAGCGACTTCGCAGAGTGATGATGCAATGGGGACTGGATAGGAACGCAAGGTAAGAGCTTGGGCAAATTAAGCTTAGCGGATGATCCTGTGCGGGGCACGTTCCCCGAGAGACATGACATGGCATGGGTAACCTGGTTCAGGCTTCCACGTGAGACAAGAAAAGCTGGCAGCTCCCTTTGCTGTTTGCTTATTTGCTTCTGCCCAATGCCGGCATGGGAAGGAGCCTAATGGCTCTATCCTTGTATCTGTACTTCGTACAGATTTGTTATGTATTGAGTATTATCGAGCATGATGAGTGTGTTGTTTTTTTAACTGTGTTGCTAATGTTGTGTACCTGAGCGAGTTTAAGAGGGACCGCCTTTATATTTTACCTACCTGGGTAAGTATATGTATCTGTATAGAGCGTACGCAAATGACCTGGTACAATGCGGTTTGGTGATTGAAGTACAAACATCCGTCTATGTGCCCATTTGTTGCCCCCCTGTATGACCCCATATAATATACCGAATAATTATTCCTCGCTTCACCCACGTTACGGTATCGTTCGGCCCATCCTCGCCGTCCGATCTTCGCGACCTTGCAAAATGTTTATTCTTAGGAAGGCATTATAGTTGCTTGCAAACCCCGGCATGGTTGCACGTTTTACCTCCTGGCATTTGTAACATATGTCGGGCTACTGAGTACAGTCTCGCCAACCAAAACGTGCCCAATTCTCCACGGGTTCGCTCATCGTGTATAACCTCAGAATAGCTCTCCAACGTTGCCTCCGCAACCCATCTGCTCCGCAGGCGCTGCGGCTCAAATCCGTGTTACAATGCCTTGAGTCGCTCGTCTGCCATTCGTGCATCATTCATCCGAGCAGACGCAGCGGGCTGCCACCGCTACAGATACCACTTATCATTAGTCTCCTTTTGTCCAACGGACCAACACTGCCGTCATCCTTCACGGCACTCTCGCCTTCCTCTTTCCTACAGTTAAGGCCGGGCACAACCCCCTCGGATGAGCGTGTCCAACACGGCGTGTCTTGCGCTCGGCAGTCCGAACGAATAACGCCCGAAAGTGTCCAGCGCACAAGCCGTTCAGAGCCCCAACATCCCAAAACCCCTCACCCCGCATCGTCAATCGTTCAGCGAACTGCTGGTTCCGAATAACACTGCAACCCTGAATGCTTGTTTGTGGTTCTGCCATCCACTCGAGTGTGTGCCATAGACACTATTTGCCATGCGAATGGCACGTCACATGGCTGCAGCAGACTTCTACCGGGCCATCTAAAAGTCCCATCAATCATGACTTCTTACTTCTTCCCTGTCCGTCTCCCACCCACTCTGGAGCAGGACCCAAGGCGGGTGCCCCCTGCTTCGTAGACAGCCAAGGACCCTGTCCGCCCACCCTTCCTTTTTCTCTATTTGGTTATCAATTTCGCACATCCACGACGGGGAACCCCTTGTCGCTGGTGTGATATAATCATTCCGCCAATCAACGAGCAAACATAATCTGTCGCGAGCCCTTGTAAGTGGCAGCTTTGGCAGGCGGGCAACCATGGAATCTCATGAAAGATGGCCAAATTCAGGAGGAAAGTCTCTCAAGGTCTGGGCTACCCAGCCGTCAAGCGCGAAGCCTGGCAGACTGGTGCTGACTTTATATTACTGTTCATCATCCACGTCCTCAAGGCCCGTAAGAAGGATCTCTTGGACTCTTTTGGTGTCTCGTGCTGCTTGGACTTAATATTCCTGCCTCATCGCCCTCTCATTCCCTGCAGTTGTTGGGTGAACGGCAGCTCCTTGCAGCCCACCATGGCGTCTAGCAGTCTTATTCATGTCTTCTTCTTCTGCATCCTTTCGTTTGCTTCCTCAGCCCTGGCAGCCTTCGGCGTCACCACTTCGGGCAGCAATTTCGTCATCGATGCCGGCTCAGCCAACCCCCTCGTCTTCCAGGTTTCCAAGTCGAGCTGCGATATCAACTCCATCAGATACCGCGGCCATGAGCTCCAGTATGCGAGCAAGGGCAGCCACATCAGCTCTGGCCTAGGATCGGCTAGCGTTGAGGCAAGCATTTTGAGTGTCAGCAGCGGAAGGGTCATCAAGGTGACTTGCACCACCTCGACCCTAACCCACTACCTTATGGTCAAGGAGGGTGATTCCAGCATCTATATGGCCACCTACATCACTGCTGAACCATCCATCGGCGAGCTTCGCTGGATCTCACGTCTCAACAAGGACATCCTCCCCAGCGAATATCCGTTCGGCGCCGTCTCCACTACTGCTGGCTCGACAAGTGCTGTAGAGGGGAGCGACGTTTTTGTAGTCAACGGTCAGACTCGGTCCAAGTTTTATTCAAGTGAGCGATTCATTGACGACAAAATCCGTTGCGTCTACGGCACCAGCCCTGAAGAGATCCATGTGTGCGTTTCCGTCGAGCCCAAGACCGGCTTCGAGCTGTCCTCCGGTGGCCCCTTTTTCCGTGACATCAACACCAACAACGCAGGCGACTCCACCAACCTTTACAACTACATGAACAGCGGCCATGTGCAGACCGAGGCTTACCGTATGGGTCTGCATGGCCCTTACGTCCAGTCCTTCTCCCGCTCGGGAATTCCTAGGAACACGGACTTCAACTACGGCTTCTATAGCGAGCTTGGCCTCAAAGGCTATGTCGCCAGCTCTGGCCGCGGCACTGTTTCTGGCACCGCCTCCGGCATCGCCGGTAACTTCCAACGTGTTGTCCACTGGTATAATTCCAACGCCCAGTATTGGACGTATGCCTCTTCCTCTGGCGCCTTCACCTCGCCCCCGATGAAGCCTGGCACCTACACCATGGTTCTCTACCAGACCGAGTTCAAGGTCGCCACCAGCTCCGTCACTGTCTCTGCCGGCCAAACCGTCACCAAAAACATTGCAAGCGGCCTCGCTTCCCGCACCACCCTCTGGAAGATCGGCGAGTACGACGGCCAGCCGACCGGTTTCCGCAATGCCGACAAGCAGCTCCGCATGCACCCCTCCGATAGCCGCATGAGCAGCTGGGGCTCCCTTACCTACACTGTCGGCTCCTCGCCTGCCACAGACTTCCCCATGGCTATTTTCACCGCCGTCAACAACCCTGTAACCATCAAGTTCAACCTCGCCTCTGCTCCAGGCGCCGCCACCCTCCGTATCGCCACCACCCTTGCATTCGGCGGCGGCCGTCCCCAGGCCAAGGTGAACAGCTGGACCGGGCCTGCACCCGCTGCACCTACCAAGATTGATTCTCGTGGCGTCACTCGTGGCGCTTATCGCGGTTTCGGCGAGGTATACGATGTTAGTATTCCTGCCGGTACACTCGTTGCTGGAGCCAACACCGTCACCATCTCTGTGATCTCTGGTAGCAGTGGTACCACTTACTTGAGTCCCAGTGTTGTAAGTTCGCCCTTTCAAGCACCATTCCAAGATAACACATTCTGACCATCGGCTAGATTTTTGACGCTGTTGAGCTCTTCCAATAACGTATTTGATGCAATACGTAAGCCCGGTCTTTTGGTTTTAAAGCGGACCCTCTTGCATGACAGAACGCAGGCAAGGGAGACATGATTAAATGTTTTGAATTGCGTCTTCGTGGTATATATTTGAACTTGGCCTCCTGCACATACTCTTCGGCGTAGATAGTTCCACATGTAATAAGCTTTTGGCATTCTAATCGAATGCAGTGATATGAGCCGATCTCAGACAATATTGTATAACCAGATCGATGATGCATTCGTTGAGTGACCAGTAATCATCTCTTGGTCGCTTTGGAGTTTTGCTGAGCTTGGCGTAACAGTTCTCTGAGGTCCAGGTGTAAAGGGTCACTATGGCTTATGATAGGACTTTCATTCCGTCGACTGAATGTTGACCAGGGAGATGGCTCCACTATGTATCGATCAACGTTATACGGACTTGTCTGGGAAGTCCTATTTTTTCCATCATCAGTACGGTTGTGTGAACATGGGCACAAGGGGGCGTCGAACTTACAGACCAGAACAGCCCTGGACACTTTGACCAGAGTCAATATTGGAGTGTGACATAACACCTGTTTGTACAGAAACTCGGATACGTAGGGAAGTTTTGCGCCGGGTTTGCAGAAGCGGCGCAACAGTTATTCTAGTTTAGTGGATGGGCAGTCTCATGGCATTGCATTGTCTTCCTCTTAACTGTCGGTGCTTGGCTTTTCTGTCGAATAAATATGATGATGATCTCAGAAGTCCTCTTAACGAGTCACCAGAGAACCTCAGTTGAACACAAACCGGCATCTTGGAATCATCAAATCCGCCCCTTCAGAGAGGTCCGCTTGCACCATTCATCATCTATCGCCATTATCCAATAACAAAACGTCCTCGACTGGTCGACGGCTAGCCTGCGACAGGGCGACTACTGGACCTTGCTTCTCTGATCTCAACTGAAGCTGGAACGCTTCAGGTCCAGCCGATCGACTCCTTGCACAGAGCTTGCGATGGCGTGCATCAGTGGAACTGCACGACGACCCAGATGTTATTCTCATAGGGCTGATGTCCGACTCTGGCAGCTGGAGCCCATGTCGATGGCCCCAGCAAGTATCGGGGTATGCCCGACGCCCGGGCGGCTCCTAAGACCGAGCACGCCGATCCTGGCTACTGTTAACATACTACTACCCCTGACTGGTGAGACTATAGGCTTGATACTAGGCTTATCTATTGTTTCTCACTAACAAGCCTGGTTGGCGGAAACAATACTTCTGCCTGCCGCGCCTGTCAGAGACTCATAAAAGCAACTGCTACAAGCAAATCAGCTCTTCAATGCAGCTGAAGGGATCATGCTAGCCTCCTGCATACTGCACGCCAGAAATAGGGGAGGCATCCTTCCCCTACGCCCCCATTGCCCAATGACAGAAACTTGTTTCTTCAGCCAGTAACGGTCGCCGCATTAATCCAATCACAGCCCTCCGCCGCCATCCCCCCTTGCCATGCTCAGATGGTCCGCACTCTAATCTGCATATCTTGGGGGGCTGAGCCCGTGAGGCAGCAGCAGCAGCATGAACGAGGGGGTTGTCCTTTTCTGTTTTCATTTTTCGAGTCTTGCGCAAGCCTCTCAGTCGTCCTACCTTCTCTCAACACACTCTTTTATCATTTGAACTCATCTTCATAATAATATTGACAAGTAACGGACGACATCTGGAAAGGGAGCCTTCAAGTCAGGTCGGGCAAAGAGGTCAAAGGGTAGCCGCAGCTTCAGGAATAAGTGCCATTCGGGCTTTCGTTTGAATCAATTCGACAGATCTGTGTAGCATATTCAACACATATCACAGTCACGATGGACGACGAACGCTCGTTCACGGTCGAGATTCCGATTCGATCTCGGGAGCTGCCTCGCCGCGATTCATCCCTTGCCGCGCAAGCCAAGATTGAAGGAGTCCTTCATTCACCATTTGAGCACCACTTCCGCTTGTCGCAACCACAACAACAACAGTCAAAATGTCCCGAAGGTCTCAAGATCATATCCGGCGCATTTGGAAAAACATTTCGCGACCGGTCGCCGACTGCCTCGACGATAAGCTCCACCCATGTCCCGGACTCGGCGACAACGTGCTCCATGCCCATGTCTCCGACCTCGTCAACTTTCACAAGGGCCACCACCCCGGACATCGACGGGCCAGAGCGCTTGCATACCCCCTTTATCGCAACACGGTCCGGGGCGAACGGTCACCGGTATCGGGCATCATGCGATTCCGGTTCAACGTTCGTGGACTCTATCAACGAAGAGAGGTTTCCGGCGTATCCGGAGTCCGTTGGTATGGGGGAAAAGGACGACCCGCCTCGACACATGGGTATTAACGAGCCGGAAGACGACGGGCAGAATGACATGCATTGCACTGCGGGGACCCCAAGGTAAGTTACTGAAGTGCGTGCGCCATATTCAGGGCCACACTGATAAGTTACCAAGACCATCTGCACAAGACGAAGCCCCCGAGTCACCATGTGAGGCACCCTCTCCCATGCCCCGCCGGCCACTGAGCGATCGAATGAGCTTCGACTCTGGTTCCGACCGTCTTTCGCGTGCGTGGGAGCCAGCTACGCCAACACCGGTGGACTTTTCCGACGAGGAGGCCGATGCCGTCTTAGACTACGTCCTCCAGGTGACGTACGGTGTTGAGCTTAACGAGGTTAACATGCCGCCGTCGTTCCTTCGGCAATTTGCCTTGAGGTTCATGCAGGACATCGGCAGATTTGCATTCACAGGGATTCCTGTCGCGACGCAATTAACATACACAACATCAACCTCATCCAATGGTTCGATGCCTCTAGCAAGAGGGTCGGGATCCGGGCAGGGGTCTCAAAATGGTAAACGAAAGAAGCGCGAGGCAGGCCGTCTGGATGGAGGTGATGACGGCGACGACATGACCGACGATGACGGCGACTCAAGTGTTCCTTTCAAAAGAGCGAGACCAACACCGAGGGAGGTAGAGGAGAACCTGCGCCTTAGCTGTCCCTTTCGAAAGAGAAATCCGCATCGGTTCAACGTTAGGGAGCACCACTCGTGTGCAATGACTTATTTTCCCAAGTTCGCAGAGCTACGGCAAGTACTCTATTTTCCCGCAGAGCCTTGTCGAACGTGAGCTAATACATGGTAGGCAACACATTGTCAAGCAGCACAAGCGCAACGACTCATCGTCTTTCATGTGTGATCGCTGCAACCGAGACTTTCCTAGCAAGAGGGAACTTCGAGATCACCAACGTCTACCCAGAGAGCAGATGTGCGACGTCTCTGACCATGACCCAGAGTCAGGTATCGATGGGCCTACAATGACGAAGCTTCTAAGCAGAAAGCGAGCAAGTGGCATGACCCCCGAAGTGCAGTGGAGAGAAATCTGGAATCTCTTGTTTCCGGACGACGATGACTATAGGATCCAGTCCTTCGGTGAGCAACATACAAATGTTCTGTTGTCGTGTGTCCTTCCTGACCATTTTCAGACTTCTGCCCCGTTATTGAGCACTTCGAGTTACAAGCCCACTTCATGAACAGTCTTAAAGAGGTTGAAGACCGTCTCCGGGACAAGGGCATGACTCAACAGGCACTGGAGACTATCGGGAACATCTATCGCAACCAGTTCATCCAAGTCATCGAGCAGTGCATCGCGAACTCTCAAATGATGCCCTACTCGAACCGAAGTAACCGGAAGAACGAGCCCTCGCCTTCCCGTTTAGTGGCTCCCCGACATTTGAACCGCAATGCTCCCCGCCCGGACTCGGGTGTAGACGTTGATGAAGGCTCTGAGGACAGCCAGTCTGTCGCCATTTTCCCCGGCGGCTTTTTTGATGGACAGGGTATACTTGCCCACTCTGACAGCGTGAGGACCGTAAGGCGGGTTTCGTCTACGTCTTCGGAATTCAAGAACTCAGTGCCGCCACGGGCGCTGCAGCCTTTGATGGAGCAGCTGCCAGCCTCTGGGCCGGGCATCGGAGGTTCTCCTTCTCCACGACAGACACTGTCGCCTGCGCGGCAACAGCAACAGCAAATGCCACAACAGCCCTCAATGTCTGATCAGCATGCTGATTTTACCCCCATGATGAGTGAGATGACGCCTGAAATGGCAGCACAGCTCTGGGCCTATCATGTTGATAATGTCGAAACAAGATCATCACCAGATCAAACAAATATGTATCCGGCGGAAATGAGTACTATTGGGCAGAATCAATTCATGGGCTGGAATTCGGGACTGCAGGATCACAACGGGATGTACGACTTTTCAGGATATATGCCCCGCTAAGTCTTTCTGCAGGAATGACCGACATGAGCCGTAAGAGCAGTACATGATCACAGGGCAATGGTTAATGTCTATCATAATCGTGTAGCAAAAGCCACATTAATAATTAGGTATAATAGTACTGTCATAAATGAACTGAATGATACGCGTACACGCCCAGATGCAAAAGTCATTTGAGTACAATAACCATCCGCCATGTTTTTTCCAATGGACAGGGTTGATGTTGGACAATAACAGCTGCTTTGGTGCCCAGAGTCTAGATATGTGCGACAAACTTTCATTAACAGAGACCGCGCGCTTGAGGCCTCATAAAGGGCGCGATCGTGGTGGCAGAATGATGATTTTGACATTTCGGACTTGGATGAGATGGGAACGATATTTCAACTAATGACCCGCTGCAGGTCATGGCTGACGACTTCTGTGCAGCCATATTCGAGAATCAAAAGATGGAAAGTGTGTAGAACGTAAATAGGGCTGCAAGGGAACATGATTACCGTCCCCGAAGTCGAAGTCGAAGATTGATGCAGTTGCCAGTCAATAGGGGATGAACACGACGTTAAATGTGCAATCGCTCAGGAAACTTTGTAATGTAACTTACAAGGCAAAACTGCCTGATGCTCATCGTCACAGACCACGTTCATGCATGGGAACAGAGTCCAGGTAAATATATTTCCAAGCCGTACACCCAAGAATCAATAGCCTGCAGGACTTTTGCGCCCGACTTGGCAAGGACAAGTCCGAGGTGCCAAATGATCTGTCACTCTGAATGAGAGTCGAACATTACATAATCTTCCTGCATCCAACCTGTCTCGGTCAGGCGACCCCGCGGCTGGTGTCCGGGATTTCTTGTTCGCTGACACCTCATATACACCGCACAGCCTTCCCAGCTGATGCTACTAACTTGTGAACTCGTATTGTCTTCACTCGCGGCCACGGTGTTATGAGTGTTTTGTCTCATTCGTTTAGCTCGTGCCGACAGCCCCCCGTAGGAGGCCCCTCACCTGAAAGTCGGCCCCTCGACAGCTTCGGCGCACGTTAACCTCATCGACACATCTGCAGCCATGGCTTGGCTCAGTGGGATAGCGTCGCCTGGTGAATTGCGCCTTTACCTTCTTTGTATCTATTTCGGCATAGGTGCTTCTGTATGGGGGTGAGTTAACAGATCGCTTGCGATTGTCCAACCGCCAGGGCACCTAGTCATGCGTTGCTGTTTTGTCTGGCCCCTAGACTGGGGCAAAATTTGAGAGACTGATGATACTTTTAGGTACAATATAGGCGTGATGTCTACCGTTATCTCTAATCAAGGATTCGACGATGCCTTAGGCCAGATGCCCTTGTACAAGAAGGGATATATCCTCAGCTCCTACTACATCGGAACCTCCATCAGCTACCTACTTCTCTCCCATCCTGTCAGCGACTGGCTTGGGCGTCGGTATGCTGCCTTGGCCGGGACCATAGTCGTGTCTTTGGGTGCCATGTTGCAATCTATTAGCAACGGTACCACCGGGCTGGGCACAATGATCGCAGGCAGAATTGTCAGTGGGCTCGGCGTTGCGATCGTCTCGACTTCTGTGCCGTTATACCAGGCGTAAGTATTAGTCGAAGAACTGATATACATCGACAACTGACTTCTTGCCTGCAGGGAGATTTCTCCAGCAAAAAAGAGGGGTCACTTTGTGACGGTAAACCACGTTGGTTTCATCGCAGGCATTGCCACGGGTCTTTGGTAGCGCATCCCATCTGTAAGAAAATACCGGTATTCTAACTACCTCAGGGTTGGGTACTTCATTAGGTTTTGGACGTCGAGGGCGGGGGCTTTCTGGGGATGGCGACTTTCCATTTTGCTCGAAATAGTCCCGGCCCTCATTTTTGGACTCGGCTTGCCATGGATCCCCGAGACGTGAGTTCAACGAATTAAAATAAGGGACAATGCTAACCATATGAAGACCAAGGTGGCTTTTCGAACACGGAAAAAAAGATGCAGCGCGTCTGAGCCTCCGTTGGCTTAGAGAAGGGGATTTTGATGACGAACAGATCAATCAAGAATTTAGTGCGATCGTTGCCGACGCCGACGAGTATCATCATTCCGGATCAAACTGGCTCTCGCTCTTCAAAGAAAAGGCCTTGTTTGCCCGTCTGTGGCGTGCTACATTGCTGCAGTTTATGGCACAGCTCTGCGGTGCAACCGGCATAAAGTACTACCTCCCGTACCTACTGCGAAGTCTCGGCCTGGACATGGATATTTCCGTCATGGTAACCGCCATCGAAATGACAGTAAAAATCTTTTTTACCGTTCTCGAAATGTTCATAATCGACCGCTTCGGACGCAGAAACTGCCTGGCTGCCGGCTGTGCTGTTATGGCTGTGTCACTATTGGTCAGTCGAAGCCAAAACATTTCCAATTTTCGAATGATCAATTGCAAACTGACCATGCCGTCTCCAGGTCAACGCTATCTTGCCTCTCGCATATGGCTATGGGCGAAACACGGCTGCTAGTGTGGTCTGCATTGTTTTCATTTTCGTGTACGCCATGGGCTTTTCCATAGGTTTTGGGCCCGTTACGTGGGTATATAACACCGAGGTAAGAAAACCACTATTCTTGAATGCGGGCTTGACTGAGGGGCAAACCAGATCTTCCCAACGTCGGTACGAGCCCGAGGACTCAACTTCGCCTCAGTGGGGGGCTCTTTTGGTGCAACAATCGTGGTCTTTCTTTGGAGTTTAGGGATTTCCTTCTTTGGCAACTACATATACTTCCTTTTCGCAGCGATAAACGTTGTCTGGATTCCGGTATGTATATCATGCAAAACCACTGAATTCGGCCTGTCACTCACGCTTCGGTCCGTCTCAGGTCATCTACGCTGTTCTTCCCGAAACTAAAGGCCGCGGGCTTGAGGAAATGGACGCACTTTTTGGTGCCGTTGACAAGTCAAGAATCGATGCTGACGGTAAGTCAAGAATCGCTTTCGCGCAGAGCCTCAACAGTTGACCTAAAGTTAGAAGCTTCTGCACCTCTCTTACGGGATGATGCTCTGTCCAGCGACTCTGAGGATTCACACCCTCGTACTTCAAGAGAATAGGATGGCGATCTCACCCTCACGCAATGAGCTTCTTCGCCTCTGCCTAAGTTTTCACTGGGAAGCTTGTCAAAATAAGGGGAGAGAGATAATGCCCTCTCCCCCGCATGCATTATAGCCGGAATGTTAAACCAGAGTGCACTTGACAGTGCAGTATCAACATCACCTCAACTAGCATTATTTGGATTTTGTCCATCAAGATCTTTTTCATCCTGTTACGTTTTCATGACATTTACGATTGTGAAACTGGAGGTTTCCTCCCCCTTGGAGCACCTAACGGCTCTTTCTACATAGGACTAGAAGTCGGTGTCGTCTTTGTAATATTCAAGAATTGCCACCAATATAGAGGCATCCACAACATCATAGTAGTAGTGGTAAGGTTGCAACTGTATTCTTCCTAGGACTATGTGGTGTACTACAAACTCAAGACTTTGCGAGTATAAACAGTTCTCCCTCAGCATCGTTGTCACTGGCGACGAATAACCTTGAGAAAGAACGGTCCCAAGTAATTCCAGAAGGCCTGAAGCACGTCGAGCTTGTACAGCTGTCGACGTTGGTGCTCCAGAGAACGTCCGTGTAGCCATTATTGGAGTCCGCCGCCGCGACCGGTTCATAGTTTCCGCTCGAGAGCTTCGTAAATGGGACAACCGACACTTTGAAACCTGTCGCGGGCGACCTGTTCCACGATCCGTGAAGTGTCACGTACAAGTTCTGGAAAGAAGCGTCGAAGGCGGCGCCGATGGGGGCGCTGTGCGCCTGGAACGAGAGTCTCGGGGCGACAGAGCGCTGGGTGCAGGTATCGTCGTCGAAGGTCGCGTTTGGGCTCACGACGAACTGCTGGCCAACCCCGAAGCTCTTGTCGGTGATGAGGGAAGGTTCCCAGACGGAAAAGCAGGTCGGGTATCCGTACCACTGCTCGTTCGGCTCGGAAGGATTGCCGACTAGGATATCAAATCAGTTCAAGGATCCCGTCATTGAAATAAGCATCAGGAAACTTACGGAAGTTGAGCTCCTCTGCCGGGTTATCCTTGTGGATATCGTAGCTCTGGCCGTTGACCGTACGGCTAAACTCGTCGCCGCTGTTTTCTACGCCCCAGACCCTGTAGTATGACTCAATCTCAGCATCCGAATCAAGAAATTTGCGCTTTTTCTAACGTACGCGTTGTTTCCATCGGTGGCAAGAGCAACTTCGTTACGCAAGCCATATCCCAGAAGCCACCCCTGAGACGCGTAGGCGTACCCTCCAGCTGGGACGCTTCGCATGTCGAATACCTTGACTACGGCACGTGCTACGGCCTTATCGAGCGAAGCATAGTCGAAATTGCCGTAAGAACCCTGCTGAATCACGAGGAGATGCGGCGTCGCTGGAGGAATGAGCAGCGCGCGCGTCGAGTGCCCCCCTTGTTGCATACTCTTCACGACCACAGTCTGCTCGCTTACAGCCTGGGCCTTTGCGTCGTAGGCGTACGACCACGCGGTAGTCATGGAGCTCACATACAGCGTCTTCCCATCCGGTGTGAAGCCAATACCATGGTTGAGCGACGGGTTGCTGATGAGCGTTTTCGTGGAGGAGATGCAGCCGTCAGACCCAAAGGTGTGGACCGTGACGCCTTTCCCTGCCTGCACAACGAGCAGGTTCCCCTCCGAATCGGCCGCCACTCCGCGAGGAGCGGTGAGCGACCCAGCAAGCTTTACAGCCCTCCAGCCGCTGGCCGTCTCGTATCCGGACCTGAAGGGGTTCACGCCCGAGCAGGAATTCGGGACGGGTAGCGGAGGGGTGCTGGATCCGGCAATAGGCGAAATCACAGCGGAACTCGCAGCCGAGACAGTGGCAGTGGCGTTGCCGGCAGGAAGGGATGCTATGCCGGTAGTGGTGCTGCTAGATGTCGTGAAGACTGTCGATAGCGTGGTTTGGGTTCCCGTACTGACGGGAGGATCGCCGCCATTGGCACTCCCGGCCCAATATTGAAAGTCGGCTGTTTGCGCAGGCTTAAAGTTGTGCATCCAGTGCCCCACGCGCTCGTGCATGCCAAATGTCGTTTGGTTGTTGGCGGGCTCATGAACGGGCGCGCCGGAGTAGGCGAAGGCCAGTTTGTTCTCTCCGCCGGGGTCTAGGGATGTCGGGCTGTTGCCGTTTGGGGCCCAGTATGTGCAGCCTTTGCAAAGAGCCGTCACCGAGTAGTGAGTATCGTTGACAACGGCCCCGGGGAGAAGAGTGTAGGCGGCGTCGGCATATGGCTGAGGAATGGAGTAGCCGCTGCTCGTGGTCAGCCGTCATAGCCTTAACAGAGTCATAAACCAAGATACTCACAACCCCATGCGAGAAGAAATAACCACATCGCCGCCATTCGCCCAAACAATGGTCAGGGGGTTGTTGGTCATGGATCCTCCCCAGGCGAAACCGGCCCATCCAACCTTGATGGGGGCGGTAATTTGGAATATGGCATCGTAAGATTGGCCTGAAGTGACTCCCTCGGGAATGAGGATTCCGAAGGTGATGCCGCCGTCGTTGGCATACGAGGCGAAGCAGCGTCCGAAGCTATCGCAGTACTTCGCCTGCTCTTGAGCAGCCACTGGAGACAGGTCAGGCACGACATGGCAGTTGCGAAGTCATGGTGAATCTTACCAAAGCTAACGAGTGCCACAGCACTGATGGTACTGTTTAGCCAGCGCATGGTGTTTACTTGGTCATTTGTTCAAGCCACCGAAGTTGCATTTGCGTCCGCTGCAAGTGGTGAAATATCACCGGGGGCGGAGGCCCTTTTTGAGAAAGCTCATGCTGGCAGCCGTTTTGAAATATTCAGTAAGCGTGCGGGAGATGGTCCTTCGGGACAATGGCTTCCGTCATGACAAAAACGGGTGTGATGGAGGTTTAACATGGTAGTTGGGTATGGAGCAGGGTAATAAACAAGGCCACGCTGCGAACACAAACATCGTCATTTTTGGCAAAAGAATGTCTCCTTGGCGTTACTGAGCAATAGGTCAGCGATCCGAACTCGGGGTCTGAGACCGAACACCGTTACCGCAAGACGACCGTGGTACACGGAGGCCGCCAAGGCAGAAGGTTGGATAGAGTAAATTGCTTGTGCGTCCACCGCAATAACGGATAAATGGATGCAAACGATTGTGGCCATTCGATGTGATGTAATATCTATAACGGAAACGCCTTTGGTCGTGATGATCGACGCCCTGTGGGTGATCATTTGGGAGGCCATGGTGCGGAGGGAGAGCGGCATGTGAGTAAAGCTCGGCATGAGGTGGGAGGCTTCATATGCGCGTTTGCGACTTCTCTAAACAGCTCAGGGCCACCAAATGCAGCCTATCAAAAATCCCCAATGGCAGACTAGATTTGTGGAATCGTCCAAGACAACTTGGATCGTGGGGGACTAAATGGGCAGATCAGAGAGCGATGCTGGTACCAACCAAGCGAGCCGGTAGAGGTGACATTCAACCACGACAAGACTTGTCGAACGGCGGTTTACGCTCCCGAATGGGGGATGGCACGCGGGAGTAATGTGCAATCCGTTTTGGCTTGGATGCCTAATAAGAGTTGAAAAGCACCTGTTCCGAGGTGGGTGTTTTGCGTACTGCGAGGGAGGTGCTGGCATGCAGTCTCCTCTGATCACATAGGTGGATTTTGCCACCGGTGAGCGAGTATATGTACACGCCCGTTCAGCTGGATATACGACAGAGAGGCAAGGTGGACCCGGATCACGACAGACACGCCATCATTGTCTCGCGTTTCGAACAGAAAGAGGACGAGCTGCAACGGGTGACTGGGAGCCAGTTTTAAGGCGTTGGCGAAGGAACGGAGATGGTAGTGATCGATGAGTGAGAGGCGGGATCGAATGGAAACGGCCAACAAGGGGAGATGATCGAGGTGGACTCTTATCGATGGAGTGAATAAGCTTGACACGGGATCAGACCATCAGACCATCAGCTCATCACCCACCTACCTATTCCTTTCTGCATACAGATCGTCGAAGAACAGACGACCTAAATAGGCTGGAATGCTGTTGGTCAATCAAGCATGGATGCCGGTGTATGTGTGTGTGTGTGTGTGCAGGCTGTCCTCGTTGGAAAAGAATGCAATGTCGCATTGCCCCGTGCTTCGCAGTCATTTTCCGTCCGGTCTCCATTTACCACTCGCCCCCGCCGCCGCCGCCGCCACGATGAGTGATTACTGCGCACCATGCGGGTTTGCTGACCGATATGTACCGCATCAAGCGGCTCTGGGCGTGGCATCTCCGGCACATGAAAGGCCGCCTCGAAAGTCCGAGCACCCATGGTGTCCATTTCCCCCGCAGATATATACACCTGTACGACGTACAGGACAGCGTGTATGTTTTGTTAGTCGAGACATGATATGATATTGCTGCAGACAAAGAACTAAATAAACATTTTGACACTGAAGCTGGTGGGAGATGCCAAACAAGCTCGAGCAAAGCACGGAAATTGAAGGCGCCTCTCTGCCACAGAACGAATCAACGACTGTATCAGTTGCAGCAATGAACTATGAATCACGGCCCCCCCTGGCCGCCCCCAGGGTGCTGCTTGTACAGGACGAAGGTACAGTTTTCAAGGCGGTTGTTTCCTTTGGGGGGGGGGGTTGCCAGGTACGCAATAATAGCAATATTTAGCGACCCTACGAGGAACCAACCGCCTTTTATCGCCAGGTAATAATGTGTACCTGCTTGTATTACAGAACAAATACATCCGGGGAATCCCAGCTCGCGAGCACCAGAGAAGGTGGGATTCTGTGTAGGTACTCCACCCTTCCGGCGGGGTAAACGAATCGCGCTGGTGGATTCGCGCGGGGAAGACCCCGACTATCGATTATTTACGTGCTTGACTAGGTAGGTAGGGGTCCTGATTGCGTTTCTGCGCCTTCTCGTCTCGTCTCGTCTTACATCGGCCGCTTCTCACGACAACCAATCCCCTCCAACCTCATTATTCCAGGAACGGCCCTCCCCCCGACCAGGGAACGGGGAGACTTAGTCTGCCTTGTCTCAACACTAAGGCCTGTAGACCAAATAGGTAGGAAAGAGAAAAAAAAATACCGTCATGACAATGGCTGCCCCGCGCACCACCGCCGCCGGCGCCCCCGGCACTCGCGCCCGAGTTCCGCTTTCCGCCGTCCTCCCCGCGCTGGTGCTCGGCACGGCCACCTTCAACTACCAATACGTGTCGGACCCCGACCGCATGCCCTCGGTCGACATCGTCTCGCGCGCCCTCGACCTCGGCGTCAACGCCTTCGACACCTCCCCCTACTACGGCCCCTCCGAGGCCATCCTCGGCTCCGCCCTGCGCGCCCTCTCCCCGCCCCGCGAGTCCTACTTCCTCGTCACCAAGGCCGGCCGCATAGCCCCGGCCGAGTTCGACTACTCCCCGGCCTGGATCCGCGCCTCCGTCCGCCGCAGCCTCGAGCGCCTCGGCACACCCTACCTCGACCTCGTCTACACCCACGACGCCGAGTTCGTCTCCCCCGACGACGTCGTCGCCGCCGTCCGCGAGCTGCGCCGCCTCCGCGACGACGAGGGGCTCCTCCGCTACGTCGGCATCTGCGGCTACCCCGTGCCCGTCCTGTGCGAGCTCGCCGACAAGATCCTCCGCGAGACCGGCGAGCCCGTCGACGCCGTCCAGTCCTTCTCCCACTTTTGCGTGCAAAACGACACCCTCGGCGGCGACGCCGTCCTGTCCCGCCTGCGCGCCGCCGGCGTCGGCGTCGTCACCAACGCGAGCATGCTGAGCATGGGCCTCCTCACGACCCGCGGCGTCGACGACGGGCCCATGGCGGGCTGGCACCCGGCCCCGGGCCCCTTGCGCAGGTCGTGCAAGGCGCTCGTCGCCATCGCCGAGGGCGCCGGCGAGAAGATGGAGGAGGTCGCGCTCTACTGGGCCATGGCGAACTGGGCCCGCGTCGGCGCCCCCTTTGGCAGCGAGCTTCTGCCGCCCGCCCACCGGGGGGGGGGCGCCAAGGTCGGTGTCAGCGTTATGGGAGTCACCTCCGTCCCCGAGTTGGAGGAGACGGTTGCCGCCTGGCAGAGCATGCTTCGCGAGTTGGCAGCCGAGAGCAGCAGCGACAAAACCCGGACCGATGCGTCCCTCCTGAGTAGACACGACAAGATTCAGCGTCTCGTGACGGAACAAATGTGGCCGGCCTTGGGAGAGTGGCGCAATTACAGCTGGGCCAGCCCCGACGAGAATTTTGTGAACCAGCGTACGTAAGACTCTGATGCTGCCGCCGTCGTTGAGGCTGCTGCTTCTATCCTTGCTGCTCTCACCTGTAGATGCATACCCAGGGGCTGTCAGGGCGGGTGTTTCTCTGAAGGGCAACACGAGGTACTTGGTGGCCATGATTAGACAAAACGAAAAAATAACAAATAGACTTCGAGGCCTGTCTTCAGCGTTTGCTTTATTCAACACATGGAATCGTCGAGACGAAGTTGGCGTTATATCGGCTTCTTGTCTCACGTACTTGCGGGTGTTGGATAATACACCGAGCCGGCCATTCGCATGGCGATGAAATAAACGAGGGAACATGTCTAATCCACTCTGCCCTCCAAAAGTGTCACGCTAAACGCCCTGAGTGTCCTCGAGTTCCCAACCAGAGTATATGCAAAAGTCTCCCAAAGCTCTTGTGCCGAAATTGCCGCCACTCGCCGCGTCAATGGTCGTACCTCTTCTCCTTGTTACCGTCATTATTCCATCATTGTATAATATGGGAAGACCGCTCCACAACCTTCTCGTGACCGAGCCTCTTCGATTCGTTGTCCTCTTCAGTGGCCGGCGCTGGGGTCTCGGGGGTGATCGTGACCTCTGGGGTTAATGCCCCGCTACCAGGAGACACGTCGCCCTTGCTGCTACTGCCGTCGACGGGTTCTTCGGGAACAGTAGGTGGCGGCTTCAAAGTGCCCACGCTGGCCTGGATGGGCGGCTCCATGTGGGCCTCCTCCATATGCTCGGCTTCGGGTTCGTCTTCAACGTCGTCCCTCTTCCTTGTCGTGGCACCCTGAGCCTGACCCGATGCTCCTACCTCATTCTCGTTGGTCTCACCGTTCTCGATATCGACGCCTACCATTTCCGCCAGACTCCGGAAGTTGAACATCGGCTCGGTGTTGTCCCGGTCGCCCTCTTCGCTTCGGTTACCAACGCTCAGTTCGCTCGCCCGGGGATCGAGGTATGCCTGATTGGTGTAGCTTCCGGCAGCACTGTCGGCTAGGGAGGACGAGATGGACGAGGCATTGCTCATATGTCTAAGATGAGAAGGACCCCGGCCGGGTGTTGGGATGGGTAATGATGGGGTGGACGAGGTGCTCTGGAAGCTGTTCTCAGAAGACTGCGTCTCGACCGTTGGGCGGTCGACAGCTTTGCCCTTGGAGCTTGCTGTCGGAGGAGGTGCTAGAGAAGGGGCAGAGGTGGGGCCCGTGTTGCTCGGTGCTGCGATTGGTGATGACTCGGCGCTGGCACCAGCAGAACTTGACTGTGCTCCCTGAAGAGTAGCTTCCACGCGAAGGTTGCTAGTGGTACTATTTCCACGGCGTCGACCCAGACCAAGAGAGAGACTGCTAGCGCTTGCAGAGCTTTGCCCAGCCCCGTAGACGCTTTGACGGTCCTGCTTCTTGACAGCCTTGCGTTCCTCCTTATCCCTCTTCTTGGCCTCTTTGCGCTCTACCTTCTCCTGTTTGCGCTTTCGTTCTTCCTCCGCTGCAAGAGAGAGCCGGACAGCTTCCATGAACATCATATCCTCGAGCTCCTCCATCCTGCTTCTCCTGTTGTTGAGGGCTCCACGACCCGAGGAGCCCCGTGGTCCCGGTTCGGGTCCGGGCTGAACAGCTTCGCCATCAGGGTGCGGGCTGGGACTTTCCTCGGCTGGATGATTAGACGGCCCCGAAGGCGTACGGCTACCGGTGTTCCTGCGGCTGAAGCGACCAGGCCTCGTAAAGGTGAATCCGCGCTGTTGCTCGTTGTTGCCCATGAGAAATGCAGCGGTGTGCAATGCCGTTGCCGCTGCAGCCCTACGGGCCTGGTGTGCCCGCTGCGCGGCAAGCTTCGTCGACCAATCGGGGCGTACTCGGTCCGTCGTGACAACGTTCGGGGCATTGGCGGACAGGCTTTGAGCACGTCGTCTGTTTGAGTTGGGTGAAGTCGGGGACAAGGTTGAGCTCAGGGAGCTCTGTGATGACATGGCAGTACTCTGCGATGGGTATCCGATGGCGTAGCAAAGACCGCGACGGAATGGCGGGGCGTCGTAAGTTACTCCGAACTCGGTCTGTTGGCAGTAGGGACACTGAGCGGGCTCGGAAATTAGCATCTCGGAAGCTTCCTCCGGGTTGGCGGGGTTCGGAGGCTGCTCGTTTGGTTCGCCGTGGTGTTCGGGATAGTGGGGGTCGGCGCGCTTGATCTGGACGAAGCATTCACTACAAATAGGTTGGTCGCAACACCGAGTACGGTTTAGGTAAGGCGGGTATGTCAGGAAGCAGATGGGGCATTCACAAGCGTCCTTGTAGAGGAAGACCTCTAGGGGCTGTCCGTTGACGTAGGGGTCGTTGGGAAGCCTGATTTCGCGTGGGGCAGCTTCGCCTGACGAGTTGTTGCGTGACCCTCCGCTCAAGGCAGCGGCCAGGGCTTTCGCTCGGGGCTTGAAGGGCGAGCTGCTACGCTGCTGCTGCTGAGCTGCGTTGGGCGATGAAATGCCGGAGCCAGGCATGGAGCCGCTACGGTCCGAGCCAACAGACAAAGACCTCGGGCCCATGGGGACGGTCAGGCTGGCGAGGTTCTGTGACGAGTCGTCGGGCGAGCCAGGCGAGTTGGCCTGCGGAATGAACTCGGGGGGAGGTTGCTCATCGGCAGCAGGGATGGGAAGGCCGCGACCGGCGCAAATGAGCTGGTATTCGGTCCAGTTGTCGGAATAGTCGTTGAGGCCCCTCCAGAAGGGCGCAAGACGCCTCTCGATCTGCCAGGCAGTCAATGTTAGCATGGGTTTCAGGGTATCCATCAGGTATTCAAGGCAGAACCTGCCTGCAGCTGGCGAACGACGGGTTTGCTAAAATCTTCGGGGCCAGTGTATGTGCCAAGAGTGACGAGGTAGCCGCCGTCGACATGTTCCTCCTTCATACTACGTTCACGCTCCTTCTCTCTGGCGACGCGTTCCCGCTCGAGCCGTCGGGCCTCCCTTTCTTGTCTCGTCTCTCTCCGCTCGTAAGGGGGCTCTTCTCTGCTGGCAGCGCTAGAGGATCCGGTTGTTCCGAGCCCGAGCAGGTTCAGGTCGGCTCTGCTAAAGCGACTCTGCCTCCGTGAACTGGACCGATCGGTTGGGGGATCCCTGGACGTCGAGGTGCCCAGGTAGGCAGCCTGGCTTTGGCGATAGTCGGTCGCCGGGTCGACCGGACGAGACTCTTTGGTGCTTGAATTGCCCATATCGTGATCGATGGTGTATGGTGGTCGACGGTATGGCGGTCGAGTGAAGGGTAGTAGCGTAGTTGATTGTGCCGTCAAGCGAAAACAGCAAATGGCGAAGCGTGGTTCTGACGGATAAAATAGTGGCGCAATCTAGTCGTGGGTGAGGGGTCGAGAATTGTTCATTCAACAATGCATCCTTCAGATGAAGTCGTCAAGGGCTGCGGGCATTGTCAGATGAGGGCAGACGGCGGGGAAGCGAGCGATGCGACACGTCGGTCCTCAAGGAAAGGGTGAGATGTGATGCGATGGGCTGCGATGGTGATGTGGAGGTGGTTGGAGTGATGGCGGGTGACGGCGGTGACGGACGGTGTCGGTTTAATGTACGTGCAGTGAGCAGGCCACTATTAGTGTGTAGGCAGGTAGGCAGGCAGGCAGGCAGGCAGTCTGACAGCCCGGGGCGGTAATAGATGGGTGGTGGTAGCAGGTAGGCGGATGCTGCTATTGTTTGTTGTTTGTGTGTGGTGAGATGCGTGTCTTGCTCAATGGCGATTCGCCGTTATACACTCCGAAAGGTCTGCTCGGGGGTCGGGGAAGCTTGTGATGTGGCGGACGTCGTGTCGTACACGCGCGTGGCTGGCGGGCGGCTCGGCGACGGAAATGAAGTTCTGCTGAGGTTGCAGGAAGAAGTGTGTATGTACACTACAGCTTCCAGGAGGGGTTTGATGAGGAGGAGAGAGAGAGGGCAGGCGCGGCACGGCACGGCGGATAAGGAAGAGAGGGGGGCCAAGCAAGATGGCGAGGTCGCGACCGATCGGGGATAGCGACGAGAGAGAAAGAGAGAGAGAGAGAGAGGAACGAGCAACAGATGCTTGTCAGAGTCGTCCGTCAGGCAGGCGGGGGGAGTGGGTTAAGGCGGAAAGACTTGGGGAGGGTTATCGGTACTCGTACTACTTGGTACCCCGTCGTGTGTCTCGTTCGCAGGTCCGTGGCGCACGCGATGGCAAGTGTACACAATGTACGAACAGCAGGTTCTAGAGGTACGGAAGATATTATATGTATGTACCTGCAATTAGAGAGTACCTCTGTAGGTAGTATGGGTAGTATTATGGCGAGGCGAGGAGAAGACTTGTCGGCGACAGTAGGTACTACCCACCTATGTATGTATGTATGTAGGTAGATAGGTAGTTAAGGCCGGCAGCGACCGGTGACAGGGCAGTGACGGAGTCGACTGTCAATGTCAGGTGTAGGCTGCCAAATTCACCAATGATGGATGGCATCGCCAAGTCAATGTGACGTCTGACGTGGATTTATTCGTTGGAGAGGGAGGAAGAACCCATGGGAAGAATCAAGGTAGGTACTTAAAAGGAAGGAAGGGTCCAAGAAAGTATCATGTGCGGTTTCCCGCAGCTGTATTCGTCGTACTTGTACACTACCTGCCTGCTCTGGAATCCGTAGAGTGCAGTACCGTACCATCAAGCCCAATACGGTGGGGAGGGAAGGCATGTTACCTAGGTAGGTAGGTACGCAAAGCACCTCGATTACAAAGGACTGTGGGCCTGAGCGAGCTGGGTCGCTGTGCTCGTGCTCACTGCACTCCGTATGGATGTACTGAACGCACGCACGCTACCAATCTACCTACCTAGGTATCCGTACAGTCGGTAAGTACCTACCTAGATACCTACCTAGGTATGTACAACATCATTGACACTACTTATCTGGGTAGGTAGGTATGTAGGTATTAGCAAGTTCATTGCATCCGGCCAGGTACGGACGCATTACAGGACGTGGCTCGCTTCACTGAATGTTGGACACTAGCAAGGCAGGACATCGGATCGGTTCCGTCAGGCGGAAAGAATGGACAGTTGGGCCGCCTTCAATACTGTACATACATACTTACTGAGGTACAAATACAAGGCGTACCTCCATACATACATGCCTTGCCCTGAAAAAGAGAAAAAGAGTCCAAGGCGACCGGCTGTATGTATGTACTGTACATTGTACGAGCGGTCATAGTGTAGAGGGAAGGCTCACAACACGTGCCTTTCCAGCACCTCCTGCCTTGACAGTGGGGGAGCGGAGAACCAGCGATGGCGGGATCCCATCCTCCCCTCCCCTCCTTTCCCCGACATCCAAATGCGCCCAAAGTGCACTTGCCTCTCACCGTACCGCCGAGGTATCATTACCTACCAACCTACTACCTACCTCTCTACCTAGGTATGTACACGCACACCGTCTCCGGCTCCATCTACCTGGTCCATCAGCTTTCCTAGGTAGGTAGGTAGGTAGGTAGGTATGAAAGAACAGAACAAATCTGTCCGAACAAGAGCTTGTTGTTATTGTGCGGACCGACCGATACAATCAATACACATTGCTCGAATCAGATGGATGCCCCTTTTGCTGCTTGCTTGGTCGACGTGCCCAACACCCCCACAATACAATACCTGATAAACCCTGCTTCTCTGGTTTTCCTGTACCGAGACAACCTCACACTACCTAGGTACTAATAGTAGTCTTACTATTAGGCACTCTTTGTCTGTCTGACTCTCGGCATGAACCGCCAGTAAGCATCACCATCATCCCTCTCCTTTCCCCCCTTTTGGCCCCTGTTTTCCTTCCCGTACGGCATTTGCATTGCTCGTCGTCTCCTTTTCCCTTCTTCGCAACGCTCGATATACCACAGCACACCCGATGACGCCCCCCTTGTCCCATCTACCTACCTACCTTGGGTACGGATACAATACACTATGTAGCACGTATCCATCGCAGCCCTGCCCGCGGACCCCCTCCTCCCCTGCCATCTAATGCTCTCTCTCGGTGCCGCAAACCTCATGTCCTTCGCCGTCCATGGTCTGCCCTCCGACAGCTTCATGCATACGTTCGTCTCTCAAGGTTGCCCACCTCGGTCCTGCAAGTCCCCAGTCCTGTCATGATGCTGCCGAGCCGAACTACATACTACATTTGCAGAACGTTCAACATGTGCAATTTTTCAGCGAAAAAAAAACCGATGGAAAAATCTCACAAAGCCCCTCGCCGATTCTAGATTATCGGGGCTTTTACAAGTACACCACGTACCGCCGTGAGACATGATTTGCACCCCGCGTGCCTAATGTACTCCAGCTGCACGTACCTGCCTAGGTAGGTAGACAGACCTCCGGCTGCCGCCTTACCTACCTACTACCTACTTCCCTGGCCAATGCCATGGCATTGTCGCGTGAAACCCCAAGACATCCGGCCGTCACACCGCAATGGCGGCGGTGAGCGCAGTTTTTGGCTGTATCGCAATGCAAAGTCATTTGCATGTGTTTTGCTGACTTCGCCATCTCGGGATACAGGAGGTGCGTTTGCCATCTCAAATAGTCATGTACAAGATCTGAGTCAGTATCAAGTCCTGACAACCACTGTCAAGCTGCAATACATACACTTTCCCCGGTGATTCTGGCAAGAAAGAACAGTTTACATGTTACACGCTGCAATTGTAACATGGAGGATTCGTATGATGCCGGAATCTCATTATTCAAGTCAGAACGATTCTTCACCTCCCGTGCTACACAGTAAAACAACCCGTTGCTGAGGTGCAGGCTCGGTAGGGGTCTATCTGTCCGTACCTCAAAATTGTGTATTTTGACTCATAAGATTAAACTACCACCATCAGCAACGCTCAAAGTTAGACTTATAGAAACTCGGTATAGCGCAAATGGTTTCCGCATTGAGGCTTCCATGGACTTCTAGCAATTGTAGCAGCTTCAGACATTGTATACCTACCTAGACTGCGATAAGAGCTCCATCGACTCCTGGGCACCAAACGGGCAGGCGCGGTGACTTTTCCCGACCACCGACACTGCCGGTCCGGTCCCACTTCTGCTATTCAACCAATGAGAGAGAGCCTGTGTGGATCCAACCTGGGAGCTTGCCAAAGCCTCTGGCAGGAAACTTCAGAAAGTCGCGACCCATCACCCATCACGTTGCGCACGCAAGCAAGCTTGCACCACCAGCGCATATTCTCCCCATGGCTGGCGGTCGCAAGAACAAGTCCCCAGGCCCTACGCCTCCGTCAAAAACCCTTGTGCTCGACAATGGCGCCTACACCATCAAGGCTGGCTTCGTCTCTGACGAGCTCACCGAAGAGCCCCGAGTGATCCCCAACTGCATTGCTAGAGACCGAGCGAGGAAGGTCTACGTCGCGTCTGACCTGGACAAGTGCCGCGACTTTGGCGAGATTCAGTTCCGTCGACCGGTCGAGAAGGGCTACATTGTCAACTGGGAGGCTCAAAAGGAAGTTTGGGACCACGAGTTCTTCAACGACAACGCACCTCAGAGATGCGACCCGTCCGAAACCAGGCTTCTACTCACAGAGCAGCCCAACTCGCTGCCTATACTCCAGTCCAACTGTGACCAGATTGTCTTTGAGGAATATCAATTCGCAAGTTACTATCGCGGCATTGGTATGTCACCCCACTCTAGCTTGCAAGCCCCGGCTTTGACTGACCTGCTCTCGCTTCCTCCCTTAGGTGTCACCTTCAACGCGTACCACGACGTCCAAGGCATCCTTCAGACACCCCGAGACCCGAGCACGATACCCGATCTCCCGGCCGAAGTCGTGCTGTTGATCGACTCTGGCTACTCAAACACAATCGTCATGCCCCTTCTCAAGGGCCGACCGTTGCACTCTGCCGTACGCAGGCTCGACGTTGGTGGGAAGCTCATGACCAACTACCTGACGCGCCTTCTGTCTCTGAGGTACTACGATATGCGCAACGACACATACATTGTCAACGAGATCAAAGAACAGGCCAGCTACGTTTCCATGGACTTCAACGGGGACCTCGAAAAGACTTGGAAAGGTACGAGGGGCGAGAAGAGGGAGCCATATGTCACAGGAGCCGGTATTGCAAAAGACTACGTCTTGCCCGACTTCCACACGCGAACCAAGGGTGTTGTCCGAGACTACGACCCTGCGATGCATACAAAAGCGAAAAAGATGGCGGCACGCACCTCGGACAATGACGAAGACATCCTGACGCTCCGAAACGAACGTTTCTCCGTCCCCGAGTTGCTTTTCCAACCTTCCGACATTGGCCTCCGTCAACCTGGTCTTGCCGATGTCATTATGCAGTCCCTGTCCGAACTACCTATCGGGCTCTGGCCTGGCCTGCTGGCCAATATTGTTGTTGTTGGCGGCAACGCCTTGTTTCCCGGTTTCATCCAGCGGCTGGAGAAGGAGCTCGTCAAGAGAGTTCCTGATGCCTGCATCGTTCGAGTTGCGCATCCCGTCAACCCTGTCACCAGCACTTGGGAGGGAGGCGCCAACCTCGCTAAACACCCAGACATTCACAAGTTCTCTGCTACGAAGCAGGAGTATGAAGAATACGGTGCTTCATGGGTCGCCCGAAAGTTCGATTCCGGGAACACCGGAGACTGATCGTCAATACTCCATGGTTGAACGGCAGAAATGTTGGACACCATCAAACTTCTCGCACGGTTCGCCCGATTTGGGTATGCTTTCTATACGTTTCGGTATTCTAAATGTTTAACCAACGTAGCCGCTCCGCCCGCCAAACCACGAGTATCGTGGAGACGTATATTCTTTGCAAGCCATGAGGCAAACTAACCGCCGAAAACGATATGCCAGAGATTTTTATACAGCGAGCTTTCGGAAACCTCAGCAGGCCGCCCCTGAAACTTTTCTAACGCCGGATTAGGCTTCCTGCCATAGCGTCAGCGTGGTCATTTTGTTCGCAGTTGTGGAACTCGCGTGCTACGGGGTTTACGTACTTGTGGCCGCTGACTTTACAACTCTGAAGGCATTCAGCAGTGCCGATTGAGGCGCCAGTTCCAACTGCCGGGATATCGCGGCGAAGTTGTGCAAACTGGGCGGAAAGGGGGTTACCGCCGAATGCTGCAGCAACAACACTGAGAGGCAGATCGAACAGTCCATTGGCAACGTTTTGTGTGCCGGCGTCTTCTGAGCTCAGGGCTGATATCAGAGTGGCGTTCCCGCAACCTGGGAGAACTCATTTAGCCCTTTTTCCGTGTCCCCGTCCCGAGAGATCCCTTGCCTATGTTTTGCATCGTATGCAGGCTGCCCTGGGGAAAGACAGTCATCATCCCTGGGTCCAGCTTCGTCCTGACGACGCGAGCGCCGTTCTCCAGCATCATGTATGTCTCGGTGCTTCCCACCACCGACACAACGTAATTGGAAGCGCGAGCGTGGTAGTGTGGCGGCAGCATGGCGCAGGGGCCGAGACTGATCCAAGCCATGGTCATACCATTGCCCACCGCTGCTGGGAATGTGGCAGCATTGGCGTTGACTACTCCGCCAGGGGTGTGGGTATAATATGGATGGGCGAAATAGTTGAATGTCCAGTCTTCAGCGTTAGGGAGGGTTTTCAACTTATCCAGAGCTGTCGGACTCGTTCTCAGTGTTCTGACGAGTTCCGGGTGTAGCGTGCCATCTATGGCATTCGTTCCCACGGCGTGGACACACAGAAGTATTAAAGAAAGGTCTTTTGGCGTCATGGAGAAGGTAATCATGTTGGACGAGGTGGTCAAGGTGTCCAGCCAGTCTTGAAGGTTTCCGTTTCCACTTAGCCCTCTGGCAGACCAGGACAAGGCAACCTTTTATCAGTTCATTTCTTGAACCTGTGCACAGTTTACCTCATCCCTTGCCTTGGGCCTTGACTACAGTCAGCCTTGGTAGATGGCGCTTATTAAGAATAATAAGCATTGTGACACGCTCAGGCTGCTTGAACGACATTGCATCTAGACGACGTAAGCATCCCTCAGCAGAGTCGAGCGAACCGTCGAGCCATCAAAGCGGTCAGCGGGGTGGGTGGGTATCTTCTTGGGCCTCGTACGCCACTGTTTGTAGGAAATCCCGCTACAAAAAGCCTGCCGAGTGTCACCGATTTGTGATCACATGAAGCTGACAATGTTTGCGTGTGGCTTCACACAGAGAGATCTTGTGAGAAGAATCTTCTGGGAAATAGCCGAGGCATCAGGTTCTTGTGCCGATTTGCGGTGCAACTTGACATGACCCTGATCCTTCCAACGCGGAACAGGTGACCACCATTGGGGACCAGTTTGTCAAACCTTTCAGCGGCATGTAGCCCAACAAAGGCCAACAGCTCACATAAGATTCAACGTGCGGCGGGTGTAATATCAAGCCCGTATGCAATCGTCCAGTTTCGCCTCGTCAAAACTAACATTGTGATAAGAATGCCCGCACCCGCCCACACTGAGAATATCCTGGAACAGGGAATCAGAAAGATGGCTGTATTCAGTATTAAGCCAGATTTAGGTGGAATGCTGTGTGGCTCATTGCAAAAGCCTGTGATACCATCCTCCTCATTGATACCGTGGTTCAACAGTCTCCTAAAAGTTCTAATGGTGATATGTGGTCATGTAGTAGGGGCAGATCAGGTTGAACTCCAGTTGGATGGAGAGGGAAGAAGCCCCGGCGTCTCCGGCAGCAGAGATGGCTGCCTTACTCGTGTGATATCTGATTCCTTATACTTGACAGCCGCTCCACCGGGCTTTCCAGGCAACATGGGAATGCACCAAAAGAAAGGTTTCACGATTCTCCCAGGGCGGGTGAAGTAGAAAGAACGCGGTGCAGAGCACCGTCTTTCCAACAGTATAGACAACAAGCAGGCCGTCTCCTCCGAAATGAATTCTGTGTTAGAGGTGTATTGGTTTCTGACATGCCAGTATCAACACTCCACCGACCACTATGAAGACGGACCGAAAGTAAAATCGAGGCGCAACAAGCGGATGTGGGGGTATGAGACATGCTCTCGCATTGCAGTCTGTGAGTGCTGGGATTCGGCAGCTTGGCAACATTTGTGATGATGCATGTCACGACGGAAATGCTAGCAGAGAATTGAGATTGTCCATTGCCGCTACTTTTGTGCAACTGACGCCTGAAACGCTGTTCTTCAAGGGTATCTCGGAAAAGAAACAAATAGCCGATGACAAGAACCAGCGCGCCCCCGCATAATAGCAATGGTAAAACAAGAGCCAAAGTAAAGAAAAATCCAAGGCCGTTGTGCCCTCCCCCGCCGGGAATGAGGGACCGGGTGTGCCGAGGTTCGAACGATTGACTCGACAAGAGTGGAGAAGTGTTGAGAGAAATGGACTAAACCGTCAAAACAGGCTTCACTGTGAGAGGCCCTCTTGGACCATTGAAGGCTGCTGGCGTCGTGGTTACAACTACCCGGTGGCGAATAATACGGCCGAGGCAATCGTCGTCGCCGAACAAAATACACCTAAAGGTGTCTCAAGAACCGACCGCGGCTCGAGCACCCTGTTGAAAGTCAGCGATCCAAATAGACGACATTGGGGCGGGGGGAGCGAACAGTCACACTGTGAAAAGAGTTAGCGAGACCACAATGTACGATGGAGAGAAGCGGCAGCCTTACAAAGGTTGAGGTCGACCCCTCGTTGTGAATCATGCAGTATCCGCCACAGCAGCCTCTGCAGAGCCGCTGGGTGCGTTCGATACAATCCTGACACTGTTTCCTGGCCGTCAGTCTCGGGGTTTGATGCATCTACGGACCTAGGCCCGGGTGTTGAGACTCACGTTGCTACCGCATTCCCAGCAGCTTTTGGTAATACGAGCCTATGTACCTTTTTATCAGCAACTTCGGGTCTCCAGAAAAAAAGAAGAAAGAAAAAACCACGCGTAGTTTCGCAAGTAGACCGATGTAGGAGGGGGTGTTCGATGGAGAACGAGAAACATGGACATCATTGTGGCATACACTTTGAGCAGGCTTGATCAGACGGCGGCGGACGTCCGGTAATCAGCCCTTTTGCGCGTCGATGACCTCGCCGATGGGGCATTTCGGGAAACAGGCGCCGTTTCGTACCTTGATCTTGGGCTGGCTCTCATGCTCCTGATGCTGGACCCAGGCGCCGCCCTCGGCGTCCACGACGATGACGTCCGAGTCCGCCAGCTCGGCCACGGCGCCGGGCGTCTGGTAGCATTCCTCGCACCACCATTTGTTGCAGCCGGCGCAGTACCGCTCCCGGAGGCAGTCGGCGCATCGCGCGACGAAGGACGGGTTGGATCCCGGGCCGATGACGGGCGCGGTCGCGGCCTTGACCGAGGACGTTACGAGCGGCGGGGGCGCCAACAGCGGACGGTGGATCGCAGGCGTGCCGTCGTGGACCGTCATGCCTTCTGGCGCAGCGCCGCACCCGGCGCAACCGCCCAATGCGACCGTGGCGACAGCCCAGTGCCGAGCTGCGTGTGGGACCCGTAGCTTGCCATACGCGGGCGAGTTCATGTGGTTGGGACCGGTGCAGGCGAGGGCATCGAATGCGATGATGCCATGGCAGTCTACCAGAGTGTTGGCCCATTCGTCCACCAAGGGGCGCGTGACGATCCGGCCCCTTTTCTGGTACCAGTCCTCCCCTTCGGCGCGCGCCGCCGTTGTTGGCGGCGGCGGCGGCGGCGGGTTGTCCTTGGCGCCAAAGACGTACAGGCCTTTCAGCCGGGGCGTGCCCTCTGGCCGTGACGGCCTGCAGGCGTATTGGAGAGAGGCGCACAGCTTGCGCTCGTTGAGGTTCTCGGCGCCGCGGACGGACAGGAGGCGGACGCTGTAGGCCGGGTCGAGAATGATTTCGTGGCAGAGCTCGGCCGTGACGGACAGGCCGTCGAGGACCAGCGTCTGCACGTCTCGGAGGATGTGCTGCCCGCGAATGTTGGCAAGGATGCCTCTCAGCGGGCCCGAGTAGAAGCTGGTGAAAGTCATCGCGTCAGCCAAACTGTTTCCCCGCCGCCCCGTCGGGTTCTCGGAAGGGGTCCACTGCGACTTTGGGTTCACTTCCGGCGACCGGAAACGGGGCGACCGGAGGGGGGGGGGGGGGGGATAATAGGTGTCAGACGCACTCATCTTCGGTCAGGTTCTCGTCGAGCTGGACGTTGCGCCAGACTTGGCCTCCACGGTCGACGCCATCAATGTCAAATTGCGCACGGCGGACTTGGGTGAGGTCGAGATGCCTAAATACGCCGGATGCGTGCTTAATGAGATCCCGGAATTCTCGGCTTGTGGACGCAAGGCTCAGTCGGTCATGGGCAGAGAGGTGAGGCGCTGTGTGCGATAGGACGAGATGATTGGAAAGGAGGTAGAGTAGAGTTGTGGCCGGATTCTCGTAAAGCGTGTATGCGTCCTCAACCTCCTGGAGCATGTTACGACGGAGGCGCGCGGTGTGGGGAGGGGGGGGGATCCGGGGGAATAGAAAGATAGGTAACGGCCGTAAACCACGAAGGCCGGCGGCGATCAAGTGAAGTGGTTAACTGGTCGATTACGGTGGATTTGACGAAAGCCGAGGAATAAAGTAGAAGGGAAAACACCGAGAAAGGGAAGCGGGAATTGCGACAGGATGGTCGGCAAGGCAAATCAGTCGGCTTCGCTGGCAGTGGCGTTAATGGCCCGTCAGCTTTTGGTGTGATGATTGGTGATGGCGGTCTGCGTGGGAAAGTCAGAGCTCTCTAGCTTGTGTGGGCAGGTTCAGAGTCATAGTTGAGATGGAAGACAGACGTGTTGATCTAAATATCTACACCGTCGAACCCTGCCAGGTACAAAAGAGAGTGGACGGTAGGCTAGCGTCTGGGCAAGGCAAGACAAGAAACGTGGGTGTGTCTATCCTTAGGTTTGCGGTGAAGAGGGACTCCCTCCGTGAAGCAGAGTTGAGACAGGGAAGCATGTGTTGTACATGGAGCAAGGGGACCTTGAGGTTAACCAACCGCCTTCGTACGTACCGACGGCAAGATGCGCCGAGAGATGCAGCACGGGCAGGCTAGAGCTCAGAAGGCTAGACTGGTCCAAGTTCCCAATAGGTAGATGCACGTCCAAGTTGGTGGGTTGATTCACACCCCATCCGAGTCCGTTTATTAGGTACCCCCATCTGGGGTTCTTTCGTTGGTGTTTTTTGAGGATGGGGTAGAACAAAAGGGTTGCAGCCAAGGCAAGACAGACAGAAAATGACCGACAGACACAAGCGCGCCCCCCCACCCACCCGTTGACTGACTTGTCGCTTCATCCAGTAGGGTACCTAGGTGTTGTCGGTAAGAGGTGGTGGCAAGCATGGAACAGAGAGTAGCATCTGGGGGTTGGCCCGCCTGGGTCGGGCCCTGAAAGAAGGATTGACCGTGCCCAGTCAATGAAGCCATGGTGGCAGAAGGAGGCGGAGAATAGTGCGGTTGAAACGGATGAGCTTCAACCCGCTGTTTGGCACGGTCTTGGCAACTGCAGAGCAACAGAGTAGGTCCACTGCGCCGCGGGCACCTCGACACCAATGTTGAGTGCCTTTGGGGAGAGGCTTGCCATGCATCCACTTATTCATGCGTCTCCCGTTTGAGGAGAGACTACAGCTAGGAAAGACATGGTGTACGGACCGAATAGTGAAGCAGTGAGACGGGGGGGGGGGGGGCGCGCATGGAAGAGAGACTCCATGGAGTCGTGAGGTGAGGTAAGGCGAGGTGAGCAAGGTGTTGTTGTTGAGGCGATATGAGGCAAGCTGCAGGCCAACACAACCTAGGTACCTACCTACCTACCTAGGTGTGGGAGTGTGTGTCGAGGTGGTTCTCATCCGAGCAAAACAACAGCCCAGGGCTCTCGTCGTGCTAGGAGTGCAGCTTCGGTAGCTCAACTCCCAGATTTGGGCAAGTGCTGTCGCGTAGACATGGCAGTAGACACGTCTCATCCCAACCGGATCAACAGAGCTCCAAGAAGGTGTGCTGATCTGGGTACTGTGTATGTCATGAAACTGTTGCATGACCAAATTAGCCGCACCAACCGCTTAAAGTTGCCATGACTGGTCATTGACTCGCTGGTTATTGTCCACAAGTGAGGTTCGCGGTAAGACTCACCCGACCTTTCCACCCTTGACTGTCCACCACACTACGAATACCTACCTACGAATAGCAGTGAGTAGGTAGGTAGGTAGGTAGAGCAGACAGACAGACAGACAGAGAGGGAAGTCGACCTGCTCCAAGTGGCAATCTCCGCTTCGCGTATCTCGGGTCATGTTACCCCATCCTGACGTTGACCCTTGCAGGGAGTGTGTCCATCTGCTCGAGCCTCGGGCGTCATGTCATGTTCCTCCTGCGAGAGAGGTTGCTCTGTTGCGACATGGCCTGGAATTGCTGGGAATCTGTGAGGGTGGTACACAATATACTACACCATACTGCGGTGTATCCGTACTGGCCGTACTTCGTACACGTCAGCTCGGGGAACTGTACTACCTATTCCTAGGCCCATTCTGGAGGAGTGTTTCGGCGCGCTGATCCGCTAGCCAGCCCTGCTCCGGGGCTCGCGGGATTGCAGTCCGGGGTCGCGGCGTCCGAGGTCATGGAGACTTTTGTTTCCGCTGTTTTTGGTGCCGGGAGAGCACTGGAACAGATTGGGGGGGAATGGAGCTTCTTGGCGTCTAGCATTTCCCGAATGGTAGAGAGGGGTATTGGTTCATTTGTTTTAGTTATTTTGAGTGAGCGACCTGAGATGTGTGCGTGCGTGCGTGCGTGGCCAAGCCGCCAAGCCGGCGAGAGGCAGAGAGAGATGAGAACACTCGTCTGTCAATGTGACTGACTGAACTGAGTGAGCGACTGAGATACCGGCACGCACCAGTCGAGTCTGATTCAACCTACCTACCTGTCAACGACGGTCCGAGAGCTTGCACCCTGCCACCTGTGGGCGGTGAGAGAGATAGGGGCGAGCGAGCTTACTCCGTACAGATGCAGAGTATCCGTACGAATACCTGTAAGACGCGTCTGTGGCGCGAGCTGGCCCGAACAGGTTTGCGCCACGTGGTGGCTAGGCCAAGTATTATTACATAAGCTTCTTGGGCATTCGCACCTCACCTCGTTACCTAGATATCTATACTCCTTTTGTAGGTATCCAGCACGCGCACGCCACCTGTTGGCTCTATGGAATCCAGAAGAAACCCCACCATGCTGCTGATTCATCGCGACCGTCACCGTGGTGTTCCCTACCTACCTACCTACCTACCTCCCTCCCTATGTGATGGAATCTCGAAGCGGCATGCCTGGTTGATATTTCTCTCTCCAGACTCCCGTGAATCGAGACTTTTTCCCCTTCTTCCCATCATGTCAAGCTGCAACAGCGCGAACGCCAACCCTGTCCCCGACCTATCAGCAGTTCCTTCATTATTACCCCTCCACCCCACATAGACTTCTTTGGCTGGCGTTCGTCATTGACGCTTCGCAAAGCACGCAATAGCGACGACCGCCAGTTCGAGAACCGACGTGTACGAACACGGTCGAGAGGACCAAGACATGGAGGAATCACAGCCCGAATTGAAATGGTCTGCGCCATTTGCAGTACTACCGCCCTCCAAATCCGCCCCTCGAGACTTGCGTGGCGACAAGATTCTTCTTCCACAGTCTGCTCTCGAGCAGCTGCTCGCAGCATCTCCCCAACCACCCGCACCCGCCAACTCGACCTTCACGTCGTACGACCCATTCAATCCGTATGCCCGCCATCACCAAACCCAATACCACCATAGCGACACCTCTCAGCAGCTTCCCAACCCCCTGATGTTCCGCTTGGTCAATCAGAGCAACGGGAATGTCGTCTACGCCGGTATTCGCGAGTTCTCTGCCGCCGATGGCGAGATTGCCTTGGGCCCATATCTTATGGAAGCTTTGGGCATACTGTCAACAGACTTTGGCAGCGAGACCCCCAGCAGCGGATCCATCGACCCGACGGACGATTCCATGAAACATACTCAGCCGACGGTGACAGTGCACGCGAACCAACTGCCCAAGGGAACCTATGTCCGCCTCAGGCCGCTCGAGGCAGGCTACGACCCTGACGACTGGAAGTCCCTGCTCGAGCGTCAGCTGCGCGAAAGCTACACCACCCTCACAAAGGACACAATTCTCTCAGTTCGCGGCGTCAAAGGTGAAGATTTCAAGTTCTTGGTCGACAAATTCCTGCCAGAGGGGGACGGCATCTGTGTCGTCGATACCGACTTGGAAGTTGACATCGAGGCTCTCAACGAAGAACAAGCCCGAGAGACCATGCGCCAGATCATGGCCAAGGCCCAGCCTGGCACTACGAATGGGAGTTCGAAAGGAAGTGAGCTTGATGTATGGAAAGCTGTTGAAGGCCAAGTTCTCCCAGGAGAATACGTCGACTACGAGCTGCCCTCCTGGGACCGAACCCGACCCCTGACCATTGAGCTCTCCGAGCTCCCAGTTTCCGATGCAGTAGACTTGTTCATCAGTCCAAAATCCACTCGGCAACGAGCCCGACCTCGCGACTCTGAGCATGTTTTTGGCAACTTCGCTCCCTCTGAAGACGGGAGAAAGTCCATTACCATCCAGCCTACCAATATTGAGCTGGAGAATGCAGAGCAGCTTCTCATTTCGGTTCATGGTTATCCCTTAGCGGGAGGCTCTCAAGAGACGGCTCCAGTTCGCTTTCGTCTCAGAGCGAAAGCTGAACGAGAGGCAGAATCACATTATTCACCGGTTGACCTGGTGAAAGACGAAGCGAGGCCGACAGACGAGGAACAGTGCAAAAACTGCCTCCAGTGGGTTCCCAAGCGCACCTTGGTACTACACCAGAACTTCTGCCTGCGAAACAACATTCTTTGCACAAGGTGCAGACATGTCTTCAAGAAGGGGTCCTGGGAGTGGGAAGCACATTGGCACTGCGAACATGACGACGCCCATGGCGACTCGTCGGCAAGCAAAGCCAAGCACGATTATGTACGGCATACGGAGCGTCAGTGCCCATCTTGTGAATTCGCGGCGCCATCGCTTGTGGAGCTGGCACTGCACCGTACGAGCGTGTGCCCGGGAAAATTGATTCTTTGCCAGTTCTGTCATCTCGAAGTACCACAAGAGGGCGACCCCCTGAACCCATCTGCAGAGACAATTCTGTCAGGTCTTACGGCCCATGAACTAGCCGATGGCGCCCGAACGACAGACTGCCACCTGTGTCACAAGATTGTTCGCATGCGAGACATGACAGCGCATATGAAGCATCATGAGTTGGATAAGGCTTCTCGACCCAAGCCTGCAATCTGCCGCAACGCAAACTGCGGCCGAACTCTTCACGGCGTGGGGTCCACGGGCGCCGTCGGTGTCGGGACGGCAATGGGACAAGGGCCTGGAAATGAGCTGGGTCTTTGCTCGTTGTGCTTTGGACCCCTATACGTTAGCATGCATGACCCAGAGGGCAAGGCCCTTCGGCGTCGGATTGAGAGAAGATATCTCAGCCAGTTGATGACAGGCTGTGGAAAGAAGTGGTGTGGAAACGAGTGGTGTCGTTCGGGCAGAGACAACATCGGGCTTGAGTCCAAGGGAACTAGTGCACAAGCCGCCTTGCCGCTCATCAAGCCGTTGGTACAAAGTATCCCTCACTTGCACGAACCAATGTACTTCTGTGTTGACGAGGCTTCACAGCGGCGGCGGAAGCTAGCAGAGATGCTGGCAGGAGAAGGGGTGTGGGACTTTGAGTGGTGCATCGCTGCGTGTGAAGCAGCCTCTGGAGACTTGGATAAAGCACGAGAATGGTTAGTCAATTGGGCACCAACTAGACAGCGCATGTTAGACTAGACACCCAGGAGGCATAGCGATTGCTAAGGTTATCGATAATGCAAAAGATGTGGTTGATACCACCCAGATTCAACCTGCTAAGGCTAGTGAGTAGGCAGAGGTGGACGAATTGCAAAAAGCTACTCTAGATGCAACAGTGAGATGCCTCGTTCTCCACTTGGCTCTGCCGCTCCCGTTACTTCATAGAGGGCTGTAACCAGCTGTGGACTGGCTAACGTAAGGAGGCCTTAAGACGATCAGCTCGGAGCACCGAGTGGCGTTTTGATAGAAGACTCACTTCAGTAGGTTTCGGGCGCTGACAATAGCAGCAGCCCCCCCGGCGTAGATACCAAGAAGCCTGCTCCACTCGACGTTTCCATAGGTAGACTGGCCAACGGATAAAGCGACGAGGTCGTAAACAAGACAGCCGCCGAAGATCCAGTCACTGACGCTGGCCAGTAGCCCGAATCCCGCGCCGGTAAGCACCTTGACAACGGTGGAAGGCTGCTGGTGAACGAAGTAAGCGACTGAGCCGTTGTGGAGAAGATCCAAGACTCCGATGCCGGCAAATGTCTTCGCAACGACGTGAGTGAGAACCGAGTCAATTGATTTGGTGTTCATCGGCGGCAGGCGGTTGAAGATGAAGTAGAGCTGCGCGAGACTGTTGATGACAACGAACACGTTTGAAGTTTTGAGATCCGAGCTGTTCCAGAAAATCATCCATGCTGTCGTGGCTTGTCAGCTTGTGATTCCCTCGGTCCACTCCTTGCACTCTCTTCTTCTTTTCTCAAGGGACACAAAAACGTACTCGCGATGCAGAGGTTGCCAATGGCGTAAAACGGCGCAAAGTCAACCATCGTTTTGACGTCCGCGTCCATCGGCTCGGTCTTGGTATCCGCCTTGTACAAGCGCCACAGCCAGGCCGCCTGGAAAAGCTGCTGCGGGAAGAAGAACCCGGCAATGAAGAAGGGCTGCGGCGACCAAAACGAGAGGTTTGCATCGTGGACGTCTTTCATGTTGGGGGTGCTGAATATGCCATAGTTCTGAGCCGCAAAGTCGATGACGAAGGACAGAGGCGCGAGCCATTTTGCGGTCGAAAGAGAGACACCCATCATCGAAGCCTACGTTTGTGAGGACGATACGAAAGTGTGTCGGGATTCGAAGCTGCTGGAGATCAAGGAAGGCTGTCGTTCAAGTGTAATAAGTTGCTGTGCATCTACGTGTTATGCAATTGGCGCGAACGGTGAGTAGACATCAATGACGCTCATGTTCCAAATCCGATGTCAGTTTTGGTAAATGTCGTCAACTCTCCCGATCGCTTTATAGACCAACTTTGACGGTTCGGGTCAATCAGAAAGCTAATTTTACTGCTGTGTTGGAAAGATCATATACGTCATGGACTATTGGACCGCACTGCGCCACCCCGCATAGTCCGGATGTTCCGACCGGTCCCACTACCAACCAGTACGTTGATGCGGCTCTATCGCGCTGAGTTAGCTGACCGAGGACTTCAGTCTTTTCCTCCGCGCTAAATACCATATAGAGGTTCAATTTTCATTTTGGCAACACATGAGCTCTGGCATCCATGCCTTTGGTAAACTAGGTCAAACCCGGCCATTATTTGTCTTCCAACCACTGATGGCTTTCGAGGAAACCCTTAGTAGCTACGAGTACGGTGTCAACCTTTACCGAAGAAATCCGCCGGAAAAAATGTCGCCAAAGGTGACGTGAATGAGATGAGTGGCATATACTTTTAAACGAGATAGCATGTCCTTGTCCATTCGTCTCTTGCCCAGCGGCTGCTGTAATATTATAGTTAAAATCTAAGTTCTAAAAAGAACATAAAATCTGTAATGCAAAAAAAGCTGAAGGCAAACTAGAAACCCATTCCTACCGTATCCGTGTATAAGACGTCTACTTCAAATGCTTGTTAGATCTAATTCATTATTTTTCATCATGGACTCAGCTGTCATCTATTCCTACATTTGCATAGTAGAACCATCTATGTAGCATTGTAATGGTGGCTTTCAAGTAGCGAGACGTCCAGAGTCAAAAAAAGATTCAGGGAATGATCATTTTCCATATCAAGAGATATTATCGTATTATTAGAAACATATTGGCTATTCGCTTTGTACAATAGTACACAGTAGCTACATGTACCCCCAGTGAGTTCATACGGAGCTATCATAGCTCATTAAGGGGCAACATGACTCAGCCACGGGCTACTGAGATCAGTATAGAAGCTGGCTCCTTTAACTACCGTTGGAGCCCCAGGGACGGTAATGTTACAGTTCTCAATCCAGTTGCCCTGAGCTTCCAGCTTCGCAGCTACGTATTGCTTGTAGTCCTTCAATAGGCATGAAGAGCCGGGTCCACTCCTGCAAGATGGCACCGGGTATACAGCATCATTGAGGCGGATTCGCACGTACGTCGCATTCTGAGAGCCTTGAGCTAGGGTTGCAGGCTGTGCAAAGTTGGATCTTCCAACAAGTCTGGGCAACTGTGCCCGACGGGTCGCGCTGGTAGACGTGTTGTTGCCGGCTACGACGCAGCTGAGCCGCTCAAAAGCAATTGTACCCCTCATGGTGGTAAACCTCGAGCTGACATACTGGCGATCGTCATCTTTTTCAATACTGGATAGAGGCTGTTGCTCGTCGAAGACTCCGGAAGCGGTTATCAATTGATTGAGTTGTCCGTCATTGAGGAAAGACATAATAAGCTTCGGTAGGTTGAAAGAGCTTCCATCTTCGCGCTTGCCAGTTACTGAAGGACCCTCCTCAAGAATACCCATAAGAGCATTGAGGAAGGGGGTCATCATCTTTTTGGGAAGGTCGGTGCCAGGACCAACACCGTAGTAGTAGCGGAGGTCTTGGAAATATTCGTACTGAAGGAACTCGTCGTCCGTGAATATATCGCACCATGGTGATAACCGTCCTGTGATCTGGCTCTCAAACCCACATAGGTAAGGGATCTGGGAAATATCGCCCGGCGTAAGTGTTAGATTTCCCTTGATAAGCGCCTGTAGGCGTGCTTGAATGGGGGGAATGTAGATGTTGTTCCACTGAGTTACAGCATCACCTCCCTCATCATCCTCAAACGCGGGACACATGTCTGATGGCGCCAAGCTGTCGCCAATGCCCCCGGGAAAGCCGCGAGACGTGACAGATATGACGTCGCCAAGCAAAGTCGCATTTGTTCCAAGGAAGGCGCGGACGAAGAGCCGTGCAGTCTGAAGGACCCGGGGATAGTTGTTGGCCCAAACCATAAAATCTTCGCCTTCAGTGTAGAGATCTGGGTACCTGCATCTCATCAGCCAAGCTCTCATCCCAAGAACAACAATGTGCCATTACCTGGTTCGTAGGGTGTAACCAAGGTCATGGGCTTCCTTGTATCCAGTCGGGCTCAAATTCGAAATTTGGGATGGGGGATTCGTCAACGCTGTTTGCCATTTAGGCAGAAAGCTAAGACTTCCCGATGCAGTATAATTTCCAGTTTGGAACTGTACAAACTTTGGTTAAACCTATTGAGACAATCTGCATACAATCAAGAATGAACTGACTCGCTGCTGCATTGAGACCCATCCGTTGTAGGCACCGGGGTCAGGGTATCGTGACCCATGCCGAAGAATGTAAGCTGCTTGGTCAACATGGCAGTTTTCGGGAATGTCTGATGAGATCTCATTGACGTTGGGTCCTGGTGTGTGAACGTTAATTGATGATCCGAATTGGGTTTGAGCGGTGACTATGCATACCCGCGAACCAAGGACCATTGGCACCCAGATGCTCAAGCGGATGCGCGGCGGACTGGCTAGCTGGAAGGTTGATGTCCTGAATGGGGGCCAGAAGCCTGGAGCCTCCTTCGACCAGGGTCGCCGCAAGGCAAATGATGCCAAATTTGACTGCTGCCATCGTGATGACTTGTCGCACTGCCAGGTAACACTGGAGACAAGACCATCGTCCTAGTGCGGAATACCTATGAGATATCGGGTCACTATATACATTTAGCGCTGACCGTGTTCGTCCTATCTCTCGGGGAGAGTCCTTCTGCTGTGGATACTGCCACAAGAGCACGTGAGGAATACGATTATCTGATTCGGTGATAGAGACAAGGTTGTGGAGAGACGACGGGGATGTGATGCTGGATAAGGTGGTATCCCCGCGATTGCTTTCACTAGCGTTATCAATAAATGTCACCTTCGGAACCGGACCGTCTCCGGACCGGAAATGATGGCGATGTTCGGTTGACTTAATATATCATTTTGGATTTCGGTCGCATTTGACCAATCCTATATCAACGCTGGAAAAACACAACCCCTGGAAAGTCCAAGTGAGCACTCCGATATGACGTTAAGAATACTTCGCTGAGGCGGACAGACTACATATATCAAATCGTCCCTTTCACTGCTACCAGTTATGATCGTGGTACGCTACCCGTCTCGGCCAAGGTTCTTTCATATTTATTCAATACCTGATGTTACACGTGTACTTATAATAACAAAGTAGCTGAACTTGCTGTAGGGGAAAATATAAAGGTTAACCTAAGCCGAAGATGATGAGTATGGCGCAAACGCTTGTTACCTCACCGTGGTCGAAAGCTCCTTGTGTGCTGCCGCGAAGAAATGGATGCCATATGTTGAAGCTTGACGTATAAAACAAATGGTAACGATATTAAACATCAAGAGTGATATAATAGAACATTACTGTGCTATCTAGATGTAAGGACCAAGGTCAATGTGACCATCAGCATCAAGAAGCTGGAAAAGGTTGAGGTCGCTAAAGCTATGATCGACATCATTCCTTCCGTCAAGTTCAGCCAGGTCTGGGGTTCGCGGAAGAGCTGCCGAAAGACCAACAAACGATGCATCTAAATCCGCCAATGACGGCGAGTCTAGACCCAAGAAGCCCGAGAATAAACCGTTGGACTTTGCACTTAGTGGCCGGTCCGGGCTTGTAGGTGTAGTATGGTCGTTTATTGTGTGATGGGTGCTTCGGTTAGCCTCTGTGTTGTCGCGGGGCACGAGGCCAAACAGCTGCGAGGAGCTCTCTGTTCTTTGAGTTCGCTCCCGCAGCTCCTTTTTCTCCAAGTAGTCGAGAGCGGCGTTGAGCAAGGACTTGGCAATGAGCGAATACTGTGAAGCATGTGCATCACTTTTGGCAAAATGCTCCAAAACCATAATGGAGTTGCGAGTGTATTTCTCCAAAATGCGGCCGAAAGATCCAAGTAATCCTACGCCCAATATAAGTGAGGAAGCAAACAACCATGACCTTTCCCAGTTAGTCAATGGCTAAATTGCCGTAGGTTGAGTATACTCACACTATCAGTGGCATGTGCCCGTTGAGATATTCTCTCTCTGTGAGATTCACCACGATATCTACCATGAAGCTTGCCGCGTCGATGCACGCATCGGCAAGTTTTGACTTGCCAGAAATAAGTCCGGTTTTGCCGATGGAGCCACCCGTAGAACTGTCAGTCAGGCGCTTGTGCAGTTCGTACATCAGGAAAGGTCGAGATACTAAGATAACGGCTACGGTAGGGTCAGTTCGGGGCAAAAGCTAGTCGCGTCATAATATCTAAGCCTCACCATAATAGTAAGAACAAAGGACTTGGCAGGCCCCCGTTATGTTGCTTGAGTCATCCTCGGTTGAAGGAACGGACACAGCATCTTTCAATGTCTGCAACCAGCGCATTGACCAGTCTCGGAGCTGTCGTGAGATGCCCTCAGTCAGCTGATAGGAGACTTTCCTCCTTGAATAAACCTCTACAACGATGCCTTCGGTAATCAAGAATATCTGCGCAGACGCATTGAGAAGATCAAATGTTTCGTGTCCGCTATCATTTATTGCTCGATACAGCACAGTGCAGTCCACATCCGATGTGGCGGGCGGGCGGCCCATTGATGTGCTCAAGAAGAGATCCAGTACGCGCAAACTCTTCCATAATCGATCCCTAGAATAAAGAGTAAGTTATTAAAAGAATTAAAGTGATTGTATAGGAGCCGAATCTTTACCTTTGTCTGTGTATCTCAGAGCCAAATCGACTGTTGATCTCTGTGCGATGTATCCCGATTGAGTATGCTGCTCTAACTGCGATGCCTGGAGGGAAATATTAACCTCGAGTTTATTGGATGTCACTTCAACTCTTTTGTCTAACTTACCAAAAAACAGGAATGCTCCATTCATTTGACATGACCCAAGCATGTAGAGAGTAACAAGGATAAAAGACTGAATGGTTGGAACGTTAATGTTACCACTGAGGTTGGCCAACGCAATGTTGCGGGCGTATTCAAAGTAAGACGAGGCACGGTCTTCATCCGAAGATTGATAGCCTATGGCAAGGACGAGATAGAAAGTCGCTGATGATGCATCCTGTAAGCGATGTGTTTGTTGGGCCCAAGATCCCACCTCATCTACCAAACGAGCATGAGAGAAGAGATCCACAAGGCCACTAGTCTGCGGGGCAGGTCATACGGTCATCAAGTCTGCTCTCTCGACTGGGGATTGAGAACTGTCTTACAACTTCATGATAGGTAGAGACGGCTTTGGGTATCGTTGCCAGATGCAAGCCAGGCTCATCATTGCCGGAGCAGTGGGTGGGCGGTCTGAAAGGGGGGTTTTCACTCTGATGAGCAAAGACTTGTGGATCTACGCGTGTGTTGACCAGTTGGCGGACGGTCTGGAAGAACGACAATGGCGCACAGTCTCCAATGAAAACTACATTATCGTCCGTCAATCGGAGGCGTCAGCGTGGAAAGGATCAACCGTACTCAGCTTTCCTTGGGCATCACACAGCAGACGCGCCTCCCTAGGGACCTCAGTTTCCTCTTCGGCCAAGGGGTCGTTTGTAGAGCCCGACTGTCGGGATTCGGCCTGATGATCCAGTCCGTTATGTACATGTATAGAAGGAGATGAAGTCCTAGGTGCGGGAGCCGGTGCTCTTCGTCTCTGCTGTGGCGAGTACCGGCAGGTGGAAGGACGCTGACGTCTCGAGCAGTAACTGCATGGTAGTTTTCCATCGCATTTGACTACATCCGAAGGTCAGAGCCGGGATCACGAGGACTGAGGGAGTATGACATGAAAAATAGAGTATACGTCCATCATTACTCCGTGGAACTAAAGAGCACTTGGAGGCTGCTCACAAAACTGGTGGACATGTTACCTTTTCGAGCTTTACAACTGTCGCACGCATTCGCAACCCTTGTTCGAACATAAGTGTGCGGCGATGGCTGCCGAGCCGAGACACCCTCCATGATGATGCCGCCGGTTTCACTTTGTTGTTGCAGACGACTCGGAAGGGGGAAAATCGGACACGGAGGAGACAACAACAGCTGCCGAGGAAAACTTTCGGATGTCGGAACGGATTATACGCTAGCCTTGATTGGGTGGTGACTTCAGTGCCCCTTCAACAATGACCCCGTACAGTAGTCCCGATAGATCGCACGATGACGGTTGCACTGTATCTATGTCCAGACCACATCATCCGACTACCTAACCGACCTACATGGCAGCACTGCCATGTATGGCTTGGCTGCCTCACAATGCGATACGTTACGCATGTCAGGCCATCCGTTAAATTGGGTTGCGCATGCTGTGTAGCTCCTGTGACTAGGAATTGCGATCAGGTGGTAATCTTTTTCACGTGAGCGCAGCCGAAACCGACCTAGATCTGCGCCTTAACTTGATCGGAAGGACAGATGTCAATCCGATCAGTACTAATGACAGATCCGAGTTCATGGTTGCTTCCGTACTTCTGAAACCTTTTTGAATAGCTTTATTAGTAATCACCAATATGAATAGTCAGAAACTGGGTAACCTTGGAAAAAGTTGCGTCTCGTTGGGTGCTTCTAAAGACGTCACCAAGAGCTGTTATGAGTGATATTCGCTTGAGAGTATCGAGCCATTTTTGGGACAAACTCGCAGCATTTCATCCTCCCTGAATGATTGGGATTTCGACAATATGACCAAACTTCCGCCAGGAAAAAATCGTGGAAATTCGAGACATTTGTTATTCATAGAAATGGGTGGTTATGGAGCATTTTTGATATCTTGCTAATTAGCAGTATCAGTGAAGGCTTTTATGCTCTATCGAGATAAAGGTGGCAAATTCTCATGGACCTCAAGCAGCCTAAAAATGCGGGACTATGACATCTATGCCATCAATCTCGTTCGTTCCGTTGCTAGTCTAGGCTTCGAAGCTGAAGCCGACTGCATGAGGAAATGTCTTTCATTAATCCTGTTGAGCTGTGGAATTATTCCCAGTCTGTCGATATTTGATGCTACACATAACCTTACATTGATTCATGGCAACGGCTGGTCAAGAGCTTGTCTGAAACACACAAACCCGGTGGTAGCCGAAGTTACCGAGAATGATCCGAGACCATTGATGTTCGAAATAACGAATACACTAGCGTGATCGTGGGCGTGATGCTGCTGTACATGTCGAGAGCCTGTCTTGGACTCCCCAACACTAAGTTTCGCTGCTCTATGGCGAAGAGGACAACGCTGAGTGCAACGGGGAACCGATGGGGTCTACCGTCCAACCCGCGATACAGAGAGCATCTTCCGCTTTTTAGGAGAAAAGCGAATAAGACAGACGGGGCTAATTTTCTCCTATTAGTGGACCTATCTTCTTATGTACCAATGGATGTATGGTGCGGCAATGTTACATATGGATGATGACTTGTTGTTCCCCATGAATTAATTGGAATTTGTCTAAAACCCATATCGACGGTATCGCTAGCTCTATGGATATCGTCAACCGTAAAGCAGGAGCAAATAATCACTTTCGTATCTCCCTCTCCAACTGACCAGCCTTCAGGGTCTCGTCTCTAGTTTGTTTCAGGAATGGCATCAATGCTGTTCCTCCGGTGCCAGTGAGCTGTTCATCTTTTACTGCAGAAGTGCTTGCTAAGTCGACTTTGACGCCACTGTACGCCTTTTTTGAGGGAAGGACGATGTAGCGGGTAACAATCTGCAAGTGCTTATTTCTGAACTCCGTCATGGTCTTAGTTGCAACTTGGTACGCTTCCCGGAGGGCAATCTGTCCCGCTGTAGAACCCGGCAACTTGACGAACTCGCGAATGCTGCCCATGCGGGAAACATGCTCAAGAAATCGCTTGTGTGGCCCGGGCATGTAAGTGCGGACCTCCTCATGGAATCCCGACGCTTGTGCTTGATTGGTTGTGCTTTTGACAGTGTGGGGGTTGCTGTTACCTTCTGATGTATGCTCGATGCCCAACACAATGTCAAGGAATTGGATGAGGGAGCTCTGGCCATTACTACCTCCTCGAAGTTGCTGCCAGCTACCACAGCCATGTCCTTCATCGTAGAATATGCCGTTCGGCAGCCCAGCCGCTGCCATGTTTTTGCTGCCCGCCAAGAATGGGCGGATTTCATGGAAGAACACCATGGGATCGCAATGCTCATACATGCGCTCCAAAAGCGCACCGATCTGTCGAATATTGGCCGACAATCCAGCAAGTGCTTTTGTGATTGCTGGATAATCCCTTGTCTTGATAGACTCTAGTGCGTTAAGCGTATCAGTGATGATGCGGGCACCCTGGGCTTCCATGGCAACCGAAACCAGGTAAAACCAAGCTTCATCTTTAGTGCCAGTAAATGTGTGTATAGACTCTAGAGAGTCCAGATCGGTGAAGTCATCCGTTTTTGACCAGAAGTTCCACAAGTTTAGCCCAGCGTAGGTCGCAACAGGAGGAACTTCCAGGGTTTTAGAAACGCGTAGAAGAGGTACTGATATAGCCGGCGGCAAAATCTAGCTTCAATATGAGTAATTTGGAAAACGTTTTCAGAAAGTGATTGGTTACTCACCTCCGAGGCGTTTTTGCCGCCCCAAACGTAGGCATGCGCCAGAAAAATCAAGATAACATACGCCCGTCTACACTCCGCTTCGTCCCGGAGTCTATTTGTCGACAACACGGGAAGTGACTCCACCTCTCTTCGCAGCTTTCCAGCTTTGAGAAGTTCTGGAAGGTGTCGAACAACCCTTTCCCAAGGTGCAAAATACGGGTCGGAAAGGACTTTGAGGGGTGCGTCTGCAGGAAGGAAACCGTTTTGGGTGATGTCGTATTTTTTTAGAGGAAAGACATCGAGCTGTGCCGTCTCAGTAGATATCGGTAGGGCGTGGGGAGACATCGAGATAGAAGACGCTTGCAAAAGAAGTCGTCGGTAGCGGCTAAGAAGCTAGAACAAAGGGTTTGCGGATTTGATGGAGGAAAACTTCGACAAACTGTCGAGTCAGCATGTATATGAAGAATCAAAACGAATGCGAGTCAGGAATGTTGAGATGAAAAGTTATTATCATGCAATTACAATGCCAACTTCTGCATGTTGACATCGTTGTACATACCCTGAGGAATCAACTCTTTCTTGTCCTCCCGATATGTAAGTGGGCCAAACCGAAACCCGTCCGGATCGGTTAGAGGCGGATGCGCTAGGCTCGAACGGAAGCGGAAGGCGGATATGGGTGGGGTGCCGCGTGTGGAAGATGCGGAATGACGCTGCGGCGCTATTATCTCAAGTTCCGAGAAGAGACGCCGAGTACAAAGACAAATGAAATGCCCAGTCTTCTAGACTTCGTGTCACATTTTGTATTCTCAGATAGCCAGTTGTATTTGAGCATTGCCTGTCCTAAGATCCAAGATGGAGTTTGCTACCTTTGCAGAGCAGATCCGATCGGGTCAGCCTGCCAAGTTCCCTGCCAATGCGACTAGCTTTGAATTCGCCCAGCGACTCGACGCCCAAGACAGTCTGAGGCACCTGCGTGACGAGTTCATTATCCCGACAAAGGGTTCTTTGAAGAAAAAGTCCTTGGATGGCACCTTTCCCAGTAAGTACTCCAAAAGGACTGCAGCATCAAACAACTTGATTTTCATTCGTGGAATCTTGTTTCGCTGACCATTGATACAGATAAGCAAGCAATCAATGGCCAAGCAAACGGTGTTAACGGCATTCATTCATCTAGCGAGCTATCAGAAGATGACGAAACCCCGTCAGTCTACTTCTGTGGCAACTCATTGGGAGTTCCACCCAAGGCAGTCAAAGAGTACATCAATGCTCAATTGGAGACCTGGGCTTCGATTGGGGTAAACGGTCACTTTAGGGGACTCGACAATTCTCCACTGGTGTGCTGGCAAGATATGGCCGAGGATGTAGCAAAGAAGAGTGCGCAAATTGTTGGCGCTTTGCCTGAGGAGGTTGTCATGATGAACACCTTGACAGTCAACTTGCACTTCTTGATGGCTAGCTTCTACCGACCGACAGAGAAGAGGCACAAGATAATTCTTGAGTGGAGGCCATTTCCCAGTGATCATGTAAGCTCCTGTCGCCACGGAAATAACAAATGTCATCTACTAACGGGAGAAGTATGTCATCGAGTCTCAAATCCAGTGGCATGGCCTTGACCCAGCCAGGTCAATGATCCAGATCCAACCCGATGAGAACTTCTACATTTCGACGGATTTGATTTTGAAGACAATCGATGAGCACGCAGAAGAAACTGCCTTGATACTACTTCCAGGCATCCAGTACTACAGTGGACAGCTGTTCGACATACCTCGCATTACTGCATACGCCCAGTCAAAGGGCATCACCGTTGGTTGGGACCTTGCCCACGCAGCTGGTAACGTCGAGTTGAAGCTCCACGACTGGAATGTTGACTTTGCTGCCTGGTGTACCTACAAATACCAGAATGCAGGACCGGGGTCCATGGCTGGTGCGTTTGTGCACGAGCGGCACGGAAAGGTTGACACGAGCGAGGGCAAGCCTCAATTTCGACATAGACTCACTGGATGGTACGGAGGCGACAAATCTGTGCGATTCAATATGGATAACAACTTCCTTCCTACCGTCGGTGCTGGTGGGTTTCAAGTATCGAACCCTTCAGCGATTGACTTAGCATCGCTCTCGGGGGCTCTTTCTGTATTCAGCAAGACGAACATGACTGAGCTGCGGACGAAATCGCTCGTTTTGACGGCGTATGCAGAGTACTTGCTTGACGCCATACTAACAGACGATACTGGCAGTGAGCCATCTTTGCGAATCATTACGCCAAGAAACGCACTTGAAAGAGGCGCTCAGCTCAGTGTCTTCTTGAGGGACGGCTTGCTAGAACGTGTTTCTGACGCTTTCATCAGTTCAGGTATAGTTTGTGACAAGCGGAAACCAGGAGTCATTCGTGTCGCGCCAGTGCCACTTTATAGCACATTCCAAGACGTGTGGAAATTTATGGACACTCTTAGACGGGCAATTGCATGTGAGAAAGAGAGTTAGGTTATTAGTGGTAGTTAACTGACAGTGTTAATCTGATAACTTACCAATTCAGTATTATAACACAGAGAATCTAGCACATAAGCATTTGTAGCCGAATGGTAGCTAGGGCGCTTTGTTGTGTTTTGCTATTAGTACAGAGACTCCATGAGTTGGTTTAAAAAAGAATGTGGGAAAAGCGGTGCAGCTGTGAACTTATGACTTATGGGAACCTGGCTCAATATAAACAGTCCGATTCCGATACGTTTGTCTAGGCAAAGGTAATATTTTCAACAGGGAGGTAGCAGATCTAAAAGTGTCTTGACATGTTGTAAAATCAATTCCTCTGGAGGTGGGCTGGAGAGCTTCTTAAAAAGCGATTCAGAAATGTACAGACTATTTGTAATATCAAGATAGAAATCTGATTTTGAGCTGCCACAGGAAGAAGTATAGATTAGGTGTGTTCCTATTAAAGATGGAGAGGTTTTTTGTTTTACGAGATATGAAGGATGGGAGGTCCTTTGCTTTCAATATTGACAAACTATCTTAGACTGAGAAAGACCTAAAACCTCTGGGTTCTTGTGTATACAAAGTGTAATGTCGGCCTATTTACAGGACTGTCAAGGGAGTTCCTTCAAAGAGGCGATGGTTACACTTCCAGTCCGCTTATAAGTGTGGAACGTTGAGGCTCTGCAAAAGCATCGTCACGAGGCTAAAGAGGCCCTCCCCTAAAATAAATCCAGTTGCCACAGAAATAAGAGCTGCCTCCTTTGTGTTTCCCCAGCGCTTCAAAACAAAAAAATGAATCAAACCTCCGATTCCTTGTGCAAGAATCATTTCTGGCATAATGTACATGCCTATTGTAATTAGTAAATATAAGAAGCATGGGAGAATGTTACGAACCAGCAGCTAGAGCAACGCTAGAAGGAACCAAAGAAGATAACTTGGAATCTCTTTTCAAGTCCTTTAATATCTTGAATGCAGCCCCCAGAGCCGAGGCAGAAACGCCGAAAACGACGAGCCCAGGAGGAAGACCTTTACCATAGACAAGGCGGGCCGTAGAAATTAATACATGAGCTGAGGGCATTGGAAAGCCATCGCTAGGAAAATGAAAGACTGTGGTATAGAGGCGGTAGACCAACATCGATATCAAAGATCCTACCAGCGATCCAATCAGTTGGCCGTAAAAGAGCGATTGCGGCGGCGTATTGACAAGATGGCCCATTTTGAACTCGTCCATCATCTCCGCAGCTTGCCAAACACTAGCCTCCACCACCCCAGCGACAGCCAAGCTGAGCAATATGGCATTAGGGTCGGAAGATGGTACCATGAAGGCGAAGAGAAACTGCGGGATTTTTGCTAAGGCTTTGTTAACATTGTCGTACTGGAATAAAAGCCGCTATAGATAGCGTACCAATATAAGCAGCTCCTCCAGTGCCTGTTTCCCCGTAACAACGAATGTTTACGTGACTGAGGGGTAGAATAGCAAGAACGGCGAAAACCAGAGCCATTACGGGTACCGAAGACCCGAATAGGATAAACATGGACACAAAACATAATATCAACCCCATGAAGATCCACCATAAATAGGCGCTGGCGGACCATCCGTCGTCTTGGTACGACAAAGAACTGGTGTGGACAGATGTTGTAGATGGTTCAGAGAAACCTAGAAGCGGTTCTGTGTCGTCCTCGTTCCTAAAATGTCGGTTTCTTTTGCCCAGAGGCAGTGTATTGCTCACAGAAACCAGGAAGTCGGCTGCATATGGAAAGACGTAGTCGCTGAGTGTGCGTAGCAACATAGTGGACACTGTGACAGCCGTATCACCTAAGATCAATGCCACGGCAATCCACATGATCCAACCTCTCGAGCCTGAATCCCAGTCCGATACTGGCCCAGGAGCCCAACCTCTGATAGTGGCCATTGGCGATAGAACGCCCCAACCGACTATACAGCCAACGACGATCCAAAGCGTAGTGACGGGAGGTACAATTAAGCCAATGGAAACATAGCCAGGGGAAGTCGAAAGAGAAAAGAGCCACGTATGAGCCATGTAGCTACCGAAAATATTAACTGTCCGAATCTGAGGTAAGAAATATGCAGAGAAAGACTGGATCCATGGTTAGCGAGGCGTTTGGGCAGAATCAGACAGCTAGCGCTCACATAGAGAGCCGCAAGACAGAACGAGAGCAAAATGAGGTTGTTGTTGCGAGTCCAGGTACGATGCAGTGATTCGTCACCAAACTCCTCCGCATCATCTCGAGCGGAGCGTTTGTCCTTATTGTCCACGCAATCAAGCTCATTTTGGGCCAGGAGAATGCGTTCCGCAATTTTCGAGTCTCGATGCAGAGAGCCTATCATGGCCGCAGATGATGTGCCGAAGGGGAATGGCAAGGGTTCTTGCACAAGGAAACGTCTTCGAAGTGGCAATGTTACAGTAACACCCAAAACGCTGACGCCAATAGACCAAACAAGTAGCCTAATCCAGTCAAGATGGTATGGTCCATTTTCCGAAGCACCGGTAAGAAATTCCATGGCAGGTAGAATCCCCACAGTTCCGATAGTAAAAGGCATCAAGCCTAAGGAGCTTGCAATGACAACCAGTACCGTGTGCTCTTGAGGAGTAAAGGGGAATTGCAAGTGATCCTGGACCATCTTGAAAAATGCGAACCCCAGGATTGTGGATGGCAGACTCATTATGGCGATGAAGCCGGTCCGGAGTCCAAAATATGTGTTGGACAGGCATATCAGCGTCCCAACCACGATTCCAACGACCGTTGAACGTAAGGTGAGAGAAGACTGTGGCTGTGTTACCTCGACTTCCGGGGGCTTGGTTGCAGCAGTGCCACGAAATGGCCGGTTGGACCGTCGGACGCTGGACCCCACCATGGCAATCTATGGCAGCAATCAACAAGAGGAATAGATTCGTAGAGCAGTATGCATCGACCGTTCTCATACGAACAATATCAGAATGCCAAAATTTGAAAACAGGCTGCACACATCTGCCTTGGCATTTAAGCGAATGATGGCAGATTATATAGAATGAAGGAAAACCTAGTCACATGCTTACAATCATTTCAGGAGGCTGTACCAATGTTGTGCCGGTGATAGAGGGTCTACGTCATCGACTTTGCCCGCAGCACCGTGAGCAAATCAGACTCACAGACAGAGCACACATCGACTTTTGGAAAGCGAGTAAACGTACATGGGTTAAATCACATGGCCTTTTGTTATTCGTCATTGGGCAGCCAGTAGACAATCCCCTGGGTCCTTGCATTCAACCAGTCGTCACAGGGAGGGAATGCCTAACCTACGCTGTTTGTAAATTCGCGCAGAGACCAAACTCATCCGTTATACAAGAAACCGAGATAGAGGGGTACTTGTGTGATAAGAAAAATGGCCGCTTGCCACTGTTATATGGTAATCGGCTATATTTTTGTCGTCTGGGCGAGGGGATCTCCCTCTGCAAGGGCTCACTGTGATTTAGGGAAAGAAAAGTAAACTTCTTTATCCTAAAGAGACAGACAGACTCATGTGCAGGTCTTGACGAATGTGGCTGTTTGAATTGTCTGAGTAATAGGAGGAAAGATAGTGCTGCTTACCCGATGCTAACATAACCGCCCTTGATTTTATCAAATTCCCCGAGTACCTAGGGGCCAAAAAGTAAGCTAGAGAGCAGATTTAACAAAGATTCCATAAGTGGCGCCGCAAAATATAAAAGTCTGCTTTCAATATTTGGAGCGCGAGTTCACTACTGAAAGGGGTATAGACGTAGTCATATACGTCCCAGGATAATTGCAAAAGCTCCTTCATTTGAGCTAGTTTACTAGAACAAATCTAGGCTGTCCCCTAATAATGGTGGGGTTGAAAAATAGGAATTCCCATGATTTGCTAACCTTCTAGTGCAGGACGCATGCAGCCTGCTATCTTCTCGATCAGCTCTGAAAACGGTCCTCGATCTCAGAAAATGACTAATGCATGTTTCTCAAAGATCAACTCTCCCAAACCGGGAACCTAGGGAATCTCAGTAATTGCGGGCTGCAATAGTTCAATTAGATTAAAAAGGAACAAAGAAATATGCCACAGATGTCTAAGACAAGAAGATAAAGACAATATGAACGGTAAGTCTTGGGTTTACGGTAGATCATAGAAGAGGATATGTATAAATCAAAGCCGAATCTACCGATAATGGAAATTAATGAAGCATTCAATCTCTACCTTAATAGTTTCTTGACCAAGACGATCTACTCATTTATAATTTAACTCATAGCTACTGTTGGATCATTTAGAATCAACAGCACAACACTACCGGTTCAATCAGCGGACCGATTGTTTGCACATCATCTAGAATGCGTGTTCTTAACCTTCTTATCTCATTCTCCTCGGCCACGTCCGCCTCGGCTCTGGTTCTATCGACTCCTTCGACATCGCTTGACTCAGGGGCAGCTACATCTGTCCCAGTGGACTCAGTATCAACCACGTCCAGCTCAGTGGATTCTATATCAACTACGTCTAGCACGGTGAACCCCATATCAACAAATTCTCGTCCCGCGGACCCCATATCAACTACGTCCAGCTCAGTGGATTCTGCAATTACGTCTAGCACGGTGAACTCCGTATCAACAACTTCTAGTCCTGTGGACCCCATATCAACTACGTCCAGCTCAGTGGATTCTGCAATTACGTCTAGCACGGTGAACTCTGTATCAATAACTTCTAGTCCTGTGGACCTTATACCAACTACGTCTAGCCGGCTGGACTCTGTATCGATTACGTCTACCCCGGTGGACTCTGTATCAACGACGACGATCCCCGCTGTTTCCACCACTAGCGCGGCTGTATCAAACTCGTCCGAAGTTACGCAACTTCTTTCGGGGCTTGATGCTATTGACGAAGCCATCAAAACTGTCAAAGCAAGCATCATCACACTGAATGTGGTCGATATTACTACGAACTTTAGCAGCAATAGCATTCTGAACCTTGCGATCAACAACGCCCTACTCCAGACTCATTCTTTAACCGCCAATGCCACTTTAGACGAGTCAAGACGCATTACGGAGGTCTTCCAAACGAAGATCGCCCCAGATTACCAGGAGATTTTGCAACTGCTCGAGAGTAAACTGGGTGAGCTGAAGGCCGCCTCAATACAGCTCAGCGACATTTTGAATGCACGCTTCGAAGGCGACAACTGGCTAGATGTGATCTCCAGTGGATTGACATTGGGACTCGCCAACCAGCTTTGTGCAGCTCTTATTAAGGTCCTTGACCCTGCCTACCAGAATGCAGCCCGCGAGGCAGGGATTATTATTCAAAAGGCATTAGGTAGTTGTATTCTGGCGACTGCGTCGTGAGGTGTTAGTGTAAAAGGCGACCCATAGATTTCCAGCTATCATTCTGTTACCTCAATATATAACAGCTTAGGACACATTGTAGAAGTAAACATAAAATGCGCGGCGTTAGAATTCCTACTGATTGAACAATTAATGTTTCGAATTTAAAGTCTATGTACGTAGTATATGAATGGTTAATATAAAGAAGCATACCCCCAATACATCTTTAACCGATTCAAATACCGACCTTTGGGATGATCCGTATGTCAAGGGCCACGGCATATGTGGCAACAGTGTCAGCTGCAAATGACTGGTCCGCTTGTTATTCACCGGTTGGCTGTGTGGCTGGATCTCGATGAGCTTTTTGGGCATAGCGCAAAGCTCGGCTTGGTCAGACGACCAAAGCGTGACGTCACCAGCAACTCCGACGCCAGTATTAATTCCGTTGATCACCCATGAACAGCGATAACTCACATTCGTTGTTGTAAACTTATTCCACGTACAACTTCAGTTCTCACCAGAATATCAGGAAACAAAGGCACCATGATCCAAAACAACATCCTCACGCAATTCCTCTTCCAGCTCTGCCTTGCCTTGCTGGCTGTCGCAGCACCTGTTTCTGACCCCGCTTTGGGAACAGTAGCTCACGGAAATACCTGGCAATATGGCACTGGTGGCGGCATTCTCGGATTCATTGTTCTAGTGTTGGACATCATTGTCTTCCGTACGTATTCTCTGCTCTTCTCAGGGTCCTTGTCGTGCCTAACCACGCCCCGCGTCTAGTCGAAGTCCTGAAATCCGACCGGCCCGTTAGTCACAAGGTTCTTTGGTGTCTGGTGGTTTTCCTCTTTCCGATTGTTGGTATGGTCATCTATTGGCTGTTCTCGAATCGCGCTGCCCACAACTCTCGGTCTGGATATGAGGCCATTGCCTAAAAAGAAATGGGAAACCTCCTGCATAAGCCGCATTGGCGTTGCTAAGGCATAGCGATTACTGCAAACAATACCAAGGTGGAGAACGCACATTAACGACTGATGCTGAGCCTACATACCCCGAGACAATAGCTGTCTTAATGTAAGCTATTATGATATATGCATTTAGATTTAATAAAGGTTGTTGGCTGGTAATTGGATCCTTGTGTGCTCCGATAAAGACATCATCTGGAGGGTTCTTGAAGCTATACAGAGTAGCTTCCTGATCTCGTAAATTAATTTTAAATCTGCTGATCTTGTTATGTGCAACACAATATTAGTGATTCACCCAGTACACCATCGAAACTTCCAACAGTTTCACACCTTAGTACCCAATCTCTCCATTATCAACCCAATTAATATTATCCCTTGCCCGATCGTCTATTTAGTAGCTTTTCATAACAAGGTTTTAAATATAGTTTAATTATAAACAAAAGTTAGAGACACTGCAAAGGCGTAAATGCGAGCGTAATCGTTCTTTCCTTCAAACATAATTATTTGTGATGCCTCTAAGCACAGCAAAATGGATGGCATAGATTGTCTTCTATTCCAGCGTTCACCTATGTACGCGCTATACTTCAGTGACGCTTAGTTGTAAATCTTCACTTAGCCGGATGATCTAACGATCCCAGATGTGTAGAATAGGGCCTTTGCGATGCTATTACGGCCACCTTCGGTAAGGCATCAGTAGAAGCGCAGAAGCTGCATTCGCGACAACAGCGCACAAGATGGCTTCGCACATATCGTCTGCGTTGCGGCTGGTCTTGGGCAGTATCAAAGTTTTATTGATGAATATAATCGCCCTAAACCCCCATAAGCGGTCTAGTGCAGTTCACCCAGTAAATGTAATATCACAGTACGTAAAACCTGATACGCGGCACCTCTGACCTGCGCCGTATCTCAATGTCTTAATGCGGTATAGGATACCTAATAACGCAGAGAAACTGCTGATATCAAAGTTTTATATGTCCCCTGATTACCCTGATCCTCAGATATCAGGTAGGGTAAATTTATTTAACTAGCGATTGGATGCTGGCTCTCCCACTGCACCCACGATTGGAATGATAAACATGGATCGATTTAGGCTTAGTGTCTCAATTTTGTTTCGCAGCCGTCCAAGCCTAAAAGGCCAGCCCCGTCCCCACTGTTGATGGAATTCGTGGTATGTCTGTGGTTTTAGCATAGGACGTGCGTTGTTATTTTGGCTTTCCTGAAACAAGCAAGGCCATGCGACGGCATGCCCATGAAACGAATCTTCACAAGCGAACAGCCCCTCGGCTGATGCGCCTCTTCGGCCCCAAGCACTGCATCAAAGTCTCGTCCAAAGTGATTGTCTGCTCAAAGAGAACTTGCATTTATAACCTATCGACCTTGACACTCGTATTGCAAATCAGTTCAGTCCGCGGAATGCTTCATACTGAAGAAGTTCCTTACAGTACCATGGAGTCAAAGACCGACGACCAGGAGCCTTTCTTAGGGTTTCGAGACGACCCGACTACGCGAGATTCAACGGAGAATAGCGGGATGTTAGAAACTGTCACTCCTCGTAATCAGAATGTTACGCAAAACGGATCTCGGAGAAACAGAGTCTTTCGCGATGCCATAGTATGTCTCGCGACATCAGCAGTTTGGGCCATGGTTTTCTTTCTTGCCATACACAATACATGCGGCACCTCATTGCGCAAGAGCGCGATGTCGAGCAACTATCTTGCACCATTCCATAACGTCACGTCGACCGCACATTATATCTCATGTGGTAACTCAACGGCCGAGGCAAAAAGAAACGGATGCAGGTATGATACGCTGTTGAACTACTGGGTTCACGAACGGTGCTTCGACCAAGAATTCGAGACGGAATACCAGGATGATGACAGCTGGGCTGCATTTGCCGAGTAAGTTGACACCAACCCCATAATGCGGAGAGCATTTACTGATTGTGCTTCTTCAGCCGAAACCTATCGGAGCGCATTGCACCAGACGCCATGGGAGAACAGGAGTTTTATTACACCTCAATCCGCGACCATTTGAACCATTGCTCAATGCTATGGAAGAAGCAATTTTGGACATTGTTTGAGGACCGAGCTGCGTTTGACGGTGTGATTGTCAACTCTTTCCATACAGAGCATTGTGCAGACTTTCTCAGGGATATGTACGGCTCGAACAGAACAGAGCCGACGCTTGTAAGGGTTGGATTTTCAGGGTGCTGGGTAAAGGAACAGTAGACAGGTTTGGCGCAGCGGTGAAAGTAGATGTACTAATTGAAGATATATACGACTTGACTGAGCAAACAACCGGATATCTCTTTGGCGTTGTGTCAATTCTATGAGCTATGAAGGAAAATGTGTTTGTAGTATGGATAGAGCTATATATACTAATAAGCTAGCAAGCAAGGATATGGTAGCAATATGCGCACTTTAACTGTTACAGTTCCAGTCTCTTGTAATACTAACCAGAGGCAACCATGATTATGCTCGGTAACTCCGGTAGTAATTCCTTGCCTGATCCTAGAAATGGTAATCTAAGTATAACCTTGGGTAGCAGGATCTAAAACATTAGGAAAACTGAGGTAATCGGCTGCGGTCTCATACGATGATATAGTATCACTGCTATAACTGCCGAGTTGTTGTTTGTTGTCTATCTTTTCGGGGTTACCGATAGAAATAGGAGTATGCAGCAACATCCTATTCAAGTCTTAGAGTACCTTGCAACACTTAGATCGTAAAACCTCTTGCTCCTTGGGTTTGTTTAAAATGCTTCCTGCCCCCTCATTGCTAAGTGGCGGCTCAGCAATATTTCTTCACAGTCGCTGGAGTTTTAACAGGGAAACGCACTTCTTATCTATCTCTCTTTACTCTGTCTGTCGTTTTCTCAAAATCTATTAGTTTTAAGATGAAGCCCATCAGCATCGCCCTCGCTGCGGCAGCCACCTTCACAGGCGTTCAAGCTTGCGACTGGAAAACCCTGTGCTATTGCACCGATAGCGTAAGTCAGCTACACAGGCAGGCCCTTCGCACTCGAGAGAGAAGGGGGGGGAAATGAAGGGAACACGCACGCTAAAATAGACAAATGCTGACTGCAATCTTGCGAAAGCTCGGTGCGGCAGTTCCTGACGCCACGCAGAAGGTCTGTGACTATGAAAACTCACTCGCTGCCCCCGACGACCCCAACGCCTTCAAGATGATTACCGATAGCGACGGCATTGCCAAATGTCAAACCACAGGCGACACCTGGCAGTTCTGGAGTTGCGATTTTACTAAGGAGTGCGGCACAGGCTCCTCTGGATGCACATAGAACAGAAATTTATCGATGGTTTGAGCCCATTCTCGGGAAACAGGATAAGAGGATGTGGCAATTTTATATCAGACTTCGACTATATTGCCGGGACGAATTTTATGAGTGGAACCTTTATGATCTTGCACCGCTGTCAACTGGTTCTTAACATGTGTTTATCTTAATGCTTTTTGAAACAATGGTCTCTTCAAGGTAGAGGGGAATCGACTGACATTGAAAATCATTCGACTGTCGCCGACCTCACAGGGTCAGCTAATGCCTCGTGTCTTGAATTATCCGCTTTAGCATCCGCATAAATGTAGTCTGAAAACCCTCTAACTTAGTTGACCGAACAGCTCAACGAGAAAACCCCTGTTTGCCAGCCACCTTCCACTACTCCATCCATCTCATTTGGTCCTTCCAGTAAGTCACTTTTGTCTCTACAATATACCCACATAACTCACAGTTTGTCATGGAGCAGCAAAAGCCTTGCAGGGAAAAGGTGGAATATCAAGCTTATGTACACTACGGCTATAGAGTCATAGCCTAACTGCAGTAAACTAACCCTGACTTTACTCATTATTATGCAGAGAAACTTTACCCACTCCCGTGTGGGAGCCTGGTATAACCCGCTTGATCGACTCTCTCAATCCAGGAAACCAACCAACACGGACCTCTTTCCATTTTCTTCGAACTTATTCGCCCAATCAAGCAAGGTCAAGCTCTTATATGGATGGGCGAATCGCGCTTCCATGTAACTACGAAAATCCTGTACCGGAACCACATTGTCCTCCGTGTGGTGAATGATTCTGGTTACGCCATCGGCCATACTATTGAATACTGTCACCGGGTAACGACTTCGGGGTTATTTTTGCAATCGTAGGCAACTGGCACATATCTAGGAAGCCGGAAAGCGTGGCAAACGACGGAACTGCTTTGAGGATGGCCGACTATCTCTGCACCTATTTCATGTTGACAGTATCCATCTCGTCAGCGTCTTCGGACATGGGACAACCCGCGCGATGGATCGACACAGGTGGACCCGTAGAAAATGCGATACGCTGGTAGCGATGGCTTAAGGACTTACTATGATTGAATGATCAGGGATGGGAACCGGTATTAATGTCAGTCAGCATTTGTACCATATAGTATTATGACGGATGCAGTGCCGGGACAAAAGTTTTGTTATAGAACTCATACGGTCAAACCCTGGATTACTTTATAGACCCACCACAATATGAAAAGGCGGAAGTTTGTAGGTGTGAATCATATGTAGGGCTGTGTACTTCTGGCAAACCTGCTTCCACGAAAGCAGTCCATCTGCTAGTAAAACACTAGATTGCATCATCACACGTCGCTTGGTATCTAATATTCTCTTTTTGTAGGAGAAAGGCTAGGTCGTACTTAACCTTAACGTCTTAAACCTTATTTAACCTTATACTTAGCTTTATTCCTAAACCACGTTGTATCGTAAGTACTAATAATACTCCTAGTTAGATATTAAATTGGCTGCGTTAGGAAACTTAAGGAGGCTGGTATATATATAATTAAACTTTTGCTTTTTACATTACGATGCTCTGCCTTAGGTGTAGATGTTTTTATCACGCTAGTCTGGTTTAATTTTGCTGTGACGAAATCGATTTTGACTTGCTGTATGTCGAAGTTAACGGGATGTGTTGCTGATCCTGCATAAGATTTGTTAGAGGACGGTGGTTAACTCTCCTGTCTGTGTCTTTAAGTAAACTTCGGCTGTAGGGCCGGCTGACAGAACAACCTAAAGTTAGTAGGTGTTTAGCTACCTGGATTATTATTGTAGTCTATCACTAAGTCTTTATCTGAACTATATACTATGTGTGCTTTAGAACGTGTTTTTTTATGGTAGGTATTGATGGCTTTGGTATTAGATTGTTGTTCTGGATGATGCTTTACTATAATATCCTAAGCGTATTTCTACCCATAAACCTGAACTGATGAAAGTCTGAGCCTCTACTAGTAACTCTATTGTTATCTGATTGTGGCGTCTCTGTCTTGTAATAGCAGCCCGCCTCTCGTTTATAATAGCGTCTAGGACTTTCTGTCTAGTAAGAGCAGCGATATCCTTAATGGCTTCTATCATCCTTTCTCGGAACAATCTTAGACACTCTTCAGTTTTCCTAGCTCTTTCTGTCCTTTATGCGTCTTCGGCTCATTTTTATGCCTATAGCTTGCCCATGATCGTTCTCTCGATCGTATTGACTTGGGCTTTCAACGTCCGCCATAAAGACCAAGCCTTATTACTTATTGCCTTGTCAAATGGTGTGCATGACTCAAAACTCGTGCTCTTTTTGGTATCAATTCTACACTCTACACCAATTTTAGCCCTGTACAGTTTCAAGCTGCTCCTGCAATAGCCCTTCGGCGTCTTCGCCTGCCTTGTCAACGAAGCAGCATAATGATACGGCTTCTTTGAACTCATCACCCCGCCCAATAATCGAGAAGTGTAATTACAGGATCCTTTTTTATAATTTCGTTGACCGTAAGTAACTCTAATACCTCATTGGTTTTTGATCACTTTCGCCATGCAATCAGCGAGTCGCCTTCCGAGTATGCCGAAAAAATATTTCGAAGTCTCTGCCAACTGTGCAGTTCCAAGAGGAATCAACCATGAGAGTGTAGGCAGACCATCTTTTGGTATGTCCCTCGGTTTCTTTCCCGCCCTTGGAGGTGACGATATAAGTCTGCCTTAAATTCTGTGTCAGGACATAAAATAGGTGTACGCAGTGGCAGCATCTTCTTCATCAGCGCGTGCATATTCATACTCCACTGGACTCTATTTTCAGAAATGTTATTTTGCTTGATCCCTGAGGTGCAAGAAATAAAACGTTTTCAGACCGCAAGCTTTAACGCATCCAGCCAGCAGTGTAAAGTTATCGCATTGACTCTTTCTGCAATTGCTATAGCTATTTCACATCGTCCCTGCAGTGACACGTAAAGATTGTCTAGCATAATGTCCTTAAGGGATCTAAATATGTTGCTGTTCTTAGTGACTGGAATTTCGTAAACAATGCGGTGTCGCCCGCGACTCTGCAAAGGATAATATCCTATACATAGAAGCAATCAAAAGGAGTTGCCATAGATAGAGCTTAAAAGACTTGCAAGACGTTTCATCTGACTTCAGCACATTTCCCGTTGATTGGCCTCAGCGATCTTCCATTAAATAAGAACTTTGAGCACTTATAGAATACGGACTCAAGTCCCTCATATCGTAAAGGCTCGTCATACCATAGCTTCAAAGACCTTTCAGAACCCCAAAGTTCCCAATTGTGAGATCCATAATTTCTTTAGAGGTTATTAGCCTGACCTTGTCGTTCCGCTTGTCAATACCGACAACAAGGCTGATTTTCTTAACATACGCTGCCGTTTTAATAGCCAACTCATCATAGTGCGGTTATAAGCCATTACCAATGACCTCTCCGATTTACCCAGTCTCAGAAGGTATTAAGGTTGGCAAACCATCTTCGCAGAGTAGCTTAGAATACGTCGTCTTCTCCAAAAGGCGTTCACTATCTTCAAATATAAAACTTAGCTTATTAATTAACTTAATGATTTCTGTAATTATTCCTTTTAGGTTCTCTTTATCATATTTTGTCTGAATCAGCCGTTTCATAACAGCATTGTCAGCCTAAATAACTTACACCGATATAGTATAAGTAATTAGTTTTAACCAGGCGATGAATTTACTGACGCCCTGCTTCGGTAGATCAAGTAAGCAAAGCCTTAGGCTTCTTAGATTTCATCCTCATACAGGTCCATAGAGTAAAGAAATTGCAGAGTCTACGCTAGCTCAATTCCTTAGTAGACCGACACCTTTACAGGCAGATAACCGGGAAATCTTAAGACGGTTTTATGGATCCCTTGTTTGCCGAAAATGCATCAAACATAGAGATATAACGGCACGCAATGTGTTCATCTGCTGAGGAGCGGTTTATAGAAGCCACTATGCCTCAGCATACAACTGGGCTACAGTCACTGGAACGGTCCAAGCAGTACATATGATCCTGCTATATGGCACTGACCCAAGCCTTAATAACACCTTTGAAGAGGATGCCCGCGACCCAGCTTGAGCAGTGGCACGCGCTGTAAGGCTAGCCAGAGACGTGTACGGATACAAGTCGTCTAATAGGCAAATCGATGACCATGCGGAGCTTATGGAGCAGCTGTCCCACCACAAGAAGCGCGACTGACCGATAAGTAAAGGCAGATGTATTGTTCACTTAGCTTATGATGATGCCGAAGCTAGACACTTGCGAGGATGAAAATTATGTACTTGATTCTAATCAAGTCATATATTATATTGATCAATCAAACCGAAAATAACTGAATGTTTCAAGGTAGTTCAGTAACTTCATGCTGTATGAATAGGCGTCAATGTGTGATTTTAGTACTTTCTTTACTATTATTACCCATAGTTATTTGTAGAGGCCAACCTTGGAGGGTATTCTCATGTAATAAAGACTTGTTCCCTCCCTCCCCTTAGCCTATGTCTAATTATTCTATAGATTCTTCAGACAGTAATCTTTTCCTTTCCAACCTTAGCAGCAAGCTCAACGCCCTCAACGACTAAATCTGGGTGGGAGAGAAAAGGAGAGTGCGACGAGTTGGCGTAAAATGTCGTGTATCCTGCGGGAAACTGTGCCGCGATAGCCTCTTGTGTGGCCAACGGGATGGCCTGATCCTCCGTGCAGTGGAAGTACATAACCTCAATGCCGTTGCTCCAGGGCTCGTACGTCGAGGGGTCAGAGAATACGCGGGCGGACTGCCAGGAAAGCTCCTGGATAGCCTTAGCCTGAAGGACTGGGTTGACGTCCGCGTAGAAGATGGTCTCGGGGTGGTCGGCGTAGACCTTGTCACCCTATGGAGTTTGCGTCAGCGGGTCGTTGTTAGAGACTCTGCTACATCCATGAGTTGCTTATTGCGATTCTGGAGAGCACTTGTGCCCCCAGGTAGCCGTATATAAAATAGTGCCATGGTGATGGAAAGGGGGTCAGGGGCATCGACTCGAGTATGAAATCAAGTCGACTACTTGTCAAAACTTACATCAGCCCTCATCCAGGGCAGATACTTTCCGCTCAGCATGTCCAACAAGCTGACACCTTGAGGCGCCGCGAAGGCGCTGAGGTACATCATCATGATGACACCACCGGTCTTGTTTTCAGCAGCGCGCTGTTGGTACCCTAACCCTTGCACAGCATTGCCGCCAACCATGCCGCCGTACGAATGTACAACTAGGACGACCTCTTTGCCTTCGTCAGCGAGGGTTTCGATGGTGGATCGCAGCACTGCGGCGTCTTGCTCAACACCAACAGTGGCGGGCTCTGCGCCAACAGAGGGCAGCGTGATGGCTTCAGACTCGTAGCCTTTAGTAGCCAATCCGGCGCGTACGAGATCAAAAGACTCAGGACCGTGCCAGGCACCTGGGGTAAAGACCACGGTCGGCAAGGTGGCTGCGCTCACCGCAAGGCTGGCCGAAAGAAGGGTGGACATTTTCCACATGTGTGCTAAGTTGGAGTGGGAAAAAACAACAAAAACAAGCTATATGCCAAGAGATGCAAAAGTAAGACTGAGACAGTTACATCGTCGGAAAACGAAGGGATCACCACTGCTGGAGGAGTATTAAAGAACAATCCAACATGAGTTGTGAGAAATGAGGCGGTGGAGACGGATCGGGACGGTAATGCGGAAGAAGCCCGAAAGAGAAAAATTTGCAACACAGGAGAACAAGGGACTAACAAAGCAATTTTACCCAGTCCAATATTTGTGCTATTGTCCCCACCCTTATTCTCACCTGAACGGGTTAGCAAGGTATTCCAGTCGTATGGTTTCTATCAGCTAAGAAGTAGCAAAGAGAGGCGATGACACCTCCGTAAATCATAAATTGTGGGAGCGCAATCCGAAGTAACGGGGCATAGTGGGGTATGCAACCTTGTCTTGAATTGCCGTGTAGATCTTTACCCTCTTTACCATTCTCCAATTCTAATCGATCATGCCGCGCCGACAGTAATGCCGCTAGGCCCACTCCAAGAAGGGGTTATACCCACCAAATGTAGCAAGAAACCGACTCCTAACAGGGATTCAGAAAGTTCTAGCATTACAGTATAATTTAATGAAAGGCATCTGCCCCCGTGCAAAGGAGCTCATGAAAGGCTCATCGTTGTTAACTGTTGTATGGAGGAGCCTGCCAAAGGCCCTTGCCCAAAATCAAAGGAAAAGCGTTCTAAGCTGAGTACCACTGAAGTTAAGTACCTACTTTAAGACACATGGTATTATTAGAAGATTATGTCTCTGTATTCTTTTCGACTACCACAGAAGGAGTCAAACATCAGACATGAGTGTTATCATGGGGCTATGTGTTCTCGTCACTTAGAATTTATAAGGTGAAAGCACGTATCATCTTGTGTGTAATATGGTGTAGCCTTTGGTACTGGCACTATTAAAGGGGTGATATGTAATTTTTGTACGGAGTAGTGGGATCTTGAGCAGGCCTGACTTTGCCAGGCACCTGGATGACAAAACAAATGGTGAGTTGCCATGCAATAGTAGTAAGGAAAAAGCGGTCTTTTCTTTTTTTTGTCACCCCGGTGCCAGGCTCCTTTCTATCGTTATGGGACTCTTGATACGATGTAGATCCTCCTGAAAACTGACCTAGATTAAAGAACGATCTTCCTACTACGTAGACCCTTGAACATGGCCTTGAGACATTGCAGGGATTTTGACCACTCACTACCTCCCCTCAGTTCCACAACATTCGGACATTGGCTTTGTTTGTTTTGGTGTAAGTGCAACGGCCCCGTAAGACTAAGGAGACTACGGAGATCCAGTCTCATTAACACTACTATGGTATCAGGCTAAAGTTTGACCCCCTTTGAACAGCCAATCATGAAGCCCAGGGAATATGCAAGACGGGATCTCAATAGCTGGGGTCAGGTAGCAGTTTTTGCGCGATTTTTTAAAGTACTCACAACAAACCTATTGCTATACGGCCGCCAGCACCAAAAGTCTACACACTCTTTCCAAACTTCTGTCAGCCCATTGTTTAGCCTGTTATCTATACGTAGTATAGACCCAAGGCTGTACACCAACTTATTCACAATCAGCCCTTTGCGCCTGAGTTCTTCATTGTGCTGGGCGACAGTGTGCATGCTGCATAAGGACTTTCATGTTGCGTAACCCGTACACTTCAAAACCTCCACAAGCTCACCAGTCACCAGGTTCATTCTTTCTTCTTTTGACTTGCTTCAAATTAGAGATACCAATACCGGTTGACCTGCAAGCCCACTGTTTTTCTTTTCTAGCTCACATGGCCGACACATCAGACCTAGCGGACCCTCTGGCCGACAGAGGACCCGAACTCAGCGGCACCACCACAACGCTTCTCGTCCTTGCAACACTGTTCGTAGGACTTAGATTCTGGTCGCGTTGGCTGGTCAAGTTCAAGTATGGGGCCGATGACTGGGTCATAGTAGCCGCCTTAGTATGTCCCGACTTGAACACAGACTCTTGGAGATGAGACTGATGCGATGCTGTTAGGCCGTCACATTTACGGCTGGAGCCATCAACTATGCAAGTAAGTAAACCTTCACACAATCATTGCAATCCTTAAAGGTTAATCTGGCTGTAGTGATTGCGCAGGGGCTCGGCCGTCATGCCGCAACACTTTCATTGGATAATCAGGTCGAGTTCCTGAAGCTGCTGTTGACCTTTGAATGTATCTACGTTACAGCAGTCATGTTGGTCAAGGTCTCTCTGCTGCTGATGTACTGCCGCATCTTCCCGTCCAGGAATTTCAGAATCGCAGCCATCACCATAGGCGGCATCACTGTTGCTTGGTGGATTGCCATCGTTTGTGTGTCCATCTTCCAGTGCACTCCCATCGAAAAGGCGTATAGGCCGTTTGTCGATGGCACCTGCATCGATCTCAAGGCCTCCTTTATTGGGAACGCCATCCCGAACATCCTAACCGATGTGGCAATCCTCTGCCTGCCTGTTCGGCAAGTTTGGAAGTTGCAAGCTACACTGGCGCAGAGGCTGTCATTGTGTTTCATGTTCCTCCTCGGTGGATTGTGAGTTATAGTGACTCTTGACATGAAAGAAATACTAATCTCGACATACGCAGCGTTCTATGTGCCAGTATCTACCGGTTTACGACCATCATGCAGTTTCAGATCGCCGACACAACCTGTGAGTTCTGGCCTTTGACTGTAACCAGGCTTACACGCTGACCAAGTCTAGGGACACTGGCTACTGCGTGCACATGGTGCGTCGTGGAATGCGCCTGTGGCGTCATCAGCGCGTGCCTGCCTACACTCCGCCCCCTGTTGATGAAAGTCTCGTCACAGTTCGGCAGCGTCGCGACAAAGTACAACCTCTCAGCCGGACAGAGCGGTGGCGACTCGAAGGTAAGCCGTGGTGCCACCGAGCTGATGACAATTGGAGGCAGCGGCGGCAAGTCGGCAGACAGAAGCTTCCAGCGCCTGAAAAACGATGACAGAATGTACGGCATCACGACTACCATATCAAAGCGGCCCGACGGCGATACCGGGGCTGGTTCAGATACAGACTCCCTAGAGAGGGACGCAACACAACACGGGTTACAGATAAAAGTTGACCAAGAGATCTGCTGGAGCGAAAATCTATCTCAGAAGAACTTGAAGTGCGACGAGGCTTAATCATAGAGCGTTTCATCGCATGAAAGTTCTAACAACGTTGAAAAATCTTGCAAGGCTGTTTCGATGTGCACCATAGACTTTAACCACTCTATCATACTAAAGCAAAGGATAATAAAGCCTGGCCAGAAAGTGATACTTGGAAAATCGTCACAAGTGCTCTTGGTCACATAATAGAACCAGCTATAATGTGATTTATAGCCATGACTGGAGAGAAGACCGCACGCTTTGCGCCACGTATCATTGAGGTGTTGAAGATCGTGCAAGAGGTGAAATCTCCGTCACTGGTTCTCAATACCTTATACCTAGGCACATTTACAGAAAATCAGATTTGGAAACTTTTCGGCTATCTTCAGGCCTCATTTTCAGACTGGTGGCGAAATGGGTCAACAGGACAATGAGCTCATCCAACTTCTCCCCGACTCAGTCCGTATCTTCGCATCCGCTGGTGCAGGCTTCAACTGAGCGCATATCGACACACTCAGCCGCAGGAAGATTGGTACGCGAACGGTGCAGGCGCATCAAATGAGGCTGTACCAGACGCGGCTCTTTGGATGAACATCTCGGTGTTTCGCAACTTCACCATGCAGACTCGTGCTGCGAGCACGGCTACCACTGCCATCTTCACAGCCATGTATAAGAGCATAGGCCACATCACGCGCAACCCCTGGGTTCATTTCGTAAGGAATTGTTGGCCTCGGCAACATCTCCAAGAAACCGGGGTTTAAGGCCCGGGCTATTGGCATTGATGACTGTGCACTGCTATGACGTTGTTCAACAAAGCGCTGAGGAGGAGGCACATTCAACAAGGAATCAGGTCCAATCTAGGGGATGACAGGGGTAAATCTTAGTTGCCTTAGTAGTCTCTCAAGAAGCAGTTCCAGACCGTCGCTATTGATCAATTGTACCCATCGACTCGGAGTTGTAGGCTCCCGAGAGACGGGTTAACGAGTCAATAACTGGTAAGGCGAGAACATATGGGGATCATATAACGTAATCCACATCCTATGACCTGCCCCCCTCTTTAGTATTATTATGCCCTTCCTGGGATGCATGCACCACCACCTGCAGCTTACTTGGCGCCGTCGTGGCCACCTAGACTGCACGCACAATCATTATATAAGCTGGTCTAACATTCAATGGCCTGGATAAACTTACATTGATTACTTCGACGCACCCTTCCACTGATATTTACACGGCTACTAGGACCAGTCGACAACCTCAACCACAACAGCCACGACCACCACTGGCCTCACTAGCTTAACTCGTGCCCTCTTCATAAATAACATACTAACAATACAGAGCAATGAAGAATACGCCTCGCTTGACTGCCCTTCCTGTCAGCGTAGTCGATATCTTGAGCCGGTATGGGTTGGATAGCACTCCAGGCCTTATATAGCAGCCGCCTTACCCCTTCTTGGCGGCCTAGATAGAAGTGAGTCTGGAATAATCAGTGAAGATAACATTACTACGGTATTGTTTATGTACATTGCGGCTTTAGCTTTGGCTAATTACCTTGTATCTATGTGTAGGGGTCCAGTAAACGTGTATTACCCAAGCCTAGTCACAATGTTAAATATAAAGCTGTCACAGAACAGAGCGTCTAACTCAGAGGGTATTGTCACGCGACACCACTTTCCCGCGCAAGGCTCGCGTCTGAATCGACCAGCGACGTAGTATTTAGAAGCGACTTAGAGTAATACTGTATGTAGAAGAAATAAGCCACTTTCAACCCATGAATTGTCCCTATACGAATATCTGCTTTGTGTTAAAAGCTAACTCTATTGCTGTTTCTTATGTTACTTAACACCCGGGCATATTAGCCTTACTTTAAAAGTCAGGTGTTACAGCCAGATATCCGACAGTAGGGTTTCTACTAGAAGTATAGCTAGGGTTAATACTCGGTTAACAGTAATAGTCTTCTAGGCTGCTTAGGGGGTCACTTAGTAATTAGTTAAATAGTTAGGGTTATCTTAGGTCGCTTATATAGCTTAGTAGTAAAATATAAGTTAGATACTAAAAGGTATTTAGAGAATATATTATAAGTTAATTACTAAAGAGCTATAGAAGTTCGTCTTAAGTCCTAGACTTAGTCTGTCCTATATATAAGTCTTATTACCTTAGTTAAGCGCCTTTTTCTATACGTCTTAAGTGCTTATAGCTTATAGGACTAAACGCTTATATATTAATCCTTTAAGTACTTATATTAAGATCTTATTAGTACTTAGTAGTCTTATTATTATATAACTTATCCTATAGTTCTTTTATTTTATAGGGAGTTATCCTTTTATTATCTTATAAGTTATTATACTGCTTATACTTTTAGGGTTTAGTAGGGCTAGTATTACTTATAACTTATTAGGTTATAATATTAGGTCTCCCCTCTTTAAGACCTTATCCTTAAGGTCTATAAGTAGGTTATATCTCCTAGGTTAAGGAGTTATTAAGTATACTTTCTAATTTTATTTATAATACTAACACTATATTAGGTTATATAGAAAAATTAAAATCTAAATTATATATACTTAGGGCTTCTTCTTATTATTATTTATTTTATACTTTATATTTCTTTACTAAAGGTATTAAAATTATACCTTATTTAAATTATTATTTAAAAGGAGAGTATTATTTTATTCTTCCTAATTCTAAGATCTATAGGATATATTATTAAAGCGGTATATCCTATAATATAGCTACTAATATAATATATTATTATAGGTTACTTTTAGCTTCCTTACTTATCTAGTTCTAGCTAATATATTTCTTAGTAAGTTATTTAGTTTAAAACGCCTAGCGTTTAGATAAAGAGGAAGTAGAGAAAGAGAAACGTTTCTAAGAGAGGGTAGTATTATTATATAAAAAGGCTAAGGCCTACTAAAGGGCTTAGTCTAAGTTAAATAAATTATTAGTAAAGTTAGACTAGCTTTATATCTAGAAGCGTTAGGTATTTACTAGGGGGTAGGGGGTAATAGATAAGTTTCCTAAAGAAGAAGAGGCTTCTAAATCTTCCTTAGTACTTAAGGTATAGTTATTAGGGGCTTTTAGTATAATATCTACTAACTAGGTTCTTAAGACTTCTAAGTTCTTATTTAATAGGGGTTTTTAGTTTATAATTAGTATTTTTAAGTAAATAAAGGGGTTTTTATCCTATAGTTATTTTATTTATTAAGGTCTAATTATTAGTTTTAGTTAGATAATTTATTTTTTATTCCTATACCTTTTTTATCTCTACTTACTAGGGCTAGTTATAGCTAGGTTTTACTTATACTATTAGGTCTAGTATTACTTAAGTGCTTTTAGTATATAGCTTAGATTTAACGCTAGTTCCTATATATTATCTTTATATCTATACCCTTTCTATTTAATAAGGTATTAAGTTTTATTATTATTATAGTAGTTAATATAGTTAATAATTTATTTAACTTTATACTTTAGGTTATTAGTATTAATAATAATAAGGTCTTTAGTAGTTAATCCTTATAGTACTAGTTCTAGTAGTATAATATAGAATACTA